>JAOXXN010000471.1:4015793-4053549 GCA_026770055.1 Myrmophylax atrothorax | reverse complement strand
CACTGGAGCCATTCCATTGCTTTTAGTCACTTCACCAAGACCTTGTCTCCACAGGATGTTATGCTGGAACAGCTACTGCATTTACATTCACACCCTATCTCATTCCAGGATAACTTCCTCACATTGACATGCCCTCAGAAGTACAAGAGCATTCGTCTGTGGCTGCATTTAGCCCTAGGCTGGAGTCTCACGAGGTAAGAGAGAATAGAGATTTGGCTTTATCTTATAAACTGTGCTAATGTATCTCACCACCCCTTGGATTGAAACCAACTTCTCTCTAATCTCCCAGTCATTTCCCGCAGAAAGCCTGTACTTTCTTTGGCCCAGGAGAGAAGACAAGGACATGAGGAAAAATCAGAGGGATTGCAGGACATGGAAAGTCTGTGTGAGCTGCATCCAACAGCAAATTGCCCAGACTGATACCAGAGCTACGAAATGGTCCCTTTCAGTGCCAGAGAAATTGCCACAGTGGCTAAAAGAAAACGTGCTTAGGCTTCAAGTCCTGAGGAACAACACTGCAGAGCCTTGGGATGGATTCCCCAGCTGGAATTAAAGGTAATTGGGTAAAACAGATAAACACGGAGCAAACGAATGAATAGAGATCAAAACTTTTCACATACACTGAAGTGACAACAGGGATTCTCCTGCCAAGCACAATTCCCACTCTCCCACTCACACATCCAGTGGACAGAGTTTGTAACTCAGGACTTCTTGGGTGCTCTTTAGCTGCATTAAAAAAGGCATTTTTTCAGAGCTTACAGCTCAGACCCCCAACCACAGCACAGCTATCTGCAATGTCCTTGCCTCCCTAGTTCAGAATTCCCAAGGCAAGCAGCAAGGACCAAGTGGAAACCACATGTCTGAAAGCGATATTGTAGCAAATACACCCTGTGAGGCACGGCCAGGTGAGGTCAGTAACAAAAGGAATGGCAAGTTGTCAAAATGGAACCAACAATTCCCTAAAACTAGTTTGTTTTCATGAGAGGAGAGTGCAGGCTGAAGGCTGCAGAGATGTGCCAGGCTCTGCCACATGACTAAGTGTAAGTGAGCAAACAGAACAAGATTCTGGAGGTGACCAGCCCACTCTGCACTTCCATCAATGCTTGTTTGATAAAGATTTCAGTGCCTGTATCTCGGTGGGTTCCTGAGTCTGGAGAAACTAACTCTTTCTTCATTCTCTTCCAAGACAAAACAGTTAGAGCTTCAAACCATGCAGGGTTGCAGCTTTAAAGCTGCAGAATCCCCACGTACCCACTTCCTCTCTTTCCTCAATTCTTCCCTATCTGATTGACTGTTTACTTACAGGCCATATGGGAAGCGCGGCGGGAAAGCGCGCATCCGGGTTCATGTTCCGAATAAAGACTTTTTATGACTATTCCCATGACCTGCAGCAACAGACTGGATTAGTCACCCACAACTATGTATAATCATACAATCATTTAAATACATTTTCAAAACAGAATACGTTTTGAGATACAGATCAACTAAATATTCCTCTCTAGACTTCCGAAGACCTATTTCCTACAGCTTTACTGTTTCCACCTGAGACAGAAAGCTTTGGCTTTCCCCTGTGGAGTCAGTGTAAACAGAAGAACAGGAACACCTGGGTCCACGTGGAAGTGCAGCCTGCGGACTATCATTCTGGGCTGCTCAGTTCTCTTAGCAAAAGAATGATGAAGTGAAGCAGGAAAAGAGCTGAAAATAGATGTTGATGCTGAAGTAAAAACGCATGTATCAACATATGCAACCCCCCCTCCCCAAAACCTTCTTTTTTATTCTCTACCTGTTTTCAGAAAAGTAAACTCCCTCTAATTTTAATTTCATCCAAAAGCAGAATTGCAAAAGCATTCTGTTGAACAGAGAATAGAATATTTTCCAAGCAGAATGTATTATTTAATCCAAAGCCAAATAAACAAAAGGTCAAACTCAACCTCACACATTTCCCATAGCAACAAAACTGAAAGAAAATACTGAAAAAGTAAATTTGAAGAGTAATACTTAAAATCTTTTCAAGGTGAAACATTCTGATTTCTATTTCTAATGTTAAAAAAAATTAAGTCAGCGATACAATATTAAATATTCAATTTAGTGTTGCTAAATAATTTTTTACCAGAAGAAAATCTAAAGCATGATTTATAAAAATAATATCTGCATCTGTTCCTAAGTAAGCAGTGATACAGCTTGTCCTGTACTACTTCACCTTATTCAGGATTTTTTTTTTAATTTGCCACCAACCTCTGGGTTGAGGAAAAATCTTACGCGTCTCTTTTGTTTTGGGAAATGATTCTGGATAGTCTTTAGAGTGTTGCTGCACATACAGCTGCCAGGACTGGAGAATGCTTGCAGCTCTCCCCCACCTCCTCTCCCTACACCGTCCCCCCTGCGGAAGCTGGCAGGATACTTGGAGAGCATCTCATCAGCCAAACTGACTGATTGCATCATGTTCCAAGACTTAACCAGAACACATGGAAATCTTCCTTTTGTCAAATTCATACAGAAAATATTCAAAAAATAGATTTCCCCATAGATTCTTGAGATCTTTTCATCTCACTGCAATGCTGTGGTTCAGCAAAGCACTGGAGTGAAGGCTCAGCTGGAAGCACCTGAGTGAGCCTTCCTTGTCAGTGGGAAGGATCCTGGAGGAGGTGGAGGAGGAGGAGGAGAAGCAGGAGGGCGAGGAGGGCCTTGGCCTCCCGTTTGGAGCAAAGCACATGGTGAACAGCTTTGCCGAGCCGAGCGCTCTCGCTGTCAGGCTCACGCAAGCCCGCGGTGCCGACCCTGCTGCACGGAGTCAGGCTGTTCCTGGAACAGCCAGGGATCAATCTCTGCCGGCTGCTGCCTCCTCTGCCAGCTCCATTTCAACTTGAAAAACGGGCTATCTGGAAAATTAGTTAAAACTGCACATTGCCTTGTTGTTCTGCTTGTTTTGGGGGCAGGAGGCTGGAGCGGGAAGAGTCATTACATGGTGAAAAGCAAAAAAACACATTTTCATGTGCGATTACTTATATTAATGTGTATCATTTTACATACATAGTACATCCACATATGGAACCTATTATTATTGAGGAAATGTTTTTTTAATGAGGAAGACTGAACAATACTTAAGAGAGAAAATGTTCAAACCAATGTTAATTTGCAGCAGAAGTAACAAAATATTTTAATAAAAAACAGTAACAAGACTGGCCTTCTTATCCAGGATCAGCGACGTCCTATGTTTACACCTTGAGAACAGGATTCGACTTCCATGGCTTTTCCAACCTTTGCAAACCACCTGAACTGAATTTCAGCTCTGATTCTATTGAGGACTTGTAAGAGTAAGACCAATGCTTCCAGCTCTACAGACACACAGAGATAGCTCATTATATTTCTGTTTTCCAGAGCCATGGAAGCATTTTTCCTCCCTCCACTTTTTTTTTTTTACCAGCCTATGCCTTCACAGTCCTCAAACTCATCCAAAAATAAAGTAAAAGAAAGGGGATTTAGGTAATACAATCACTTCTGTATGAATGTAGCTGATTATATTCTCAATTGCTGAGCATTGTTTCCTCTCCCTCTCCCTGCATACTGGGGTTAATTAAGCTTTCCTTAAATGTTGCATATGAATGAAGAAGAAAGAAACAACAAAAAATCCCTCACTATTTTCAAAGGAAAAAAGTCTGGTGCTAGAAAGTCCTGGCAGGCTAAACATTAGTACAATAAACTGCTGGATTTTAAATGGTAAAAATCAAGTCACTAAAAGCTCTCTGTTCCAAAACTGAGAGGTTTTCAAGAAAGACTGTTCCTGTAAGAAAGAGGTACTTTCTTTCAGGAATCATCTCCCAGCCAAGGATGAATTATTAGCATCGCATATAAACCTCAGAATAGACTCTCTCTGTTATCATAACGCAAACATTAATGCGTATTTGCTATTCCTGCCAAATGTTATCAGTGTTGTTCCGACTCGCAGGGAACAACCTGTTCTGTGCGGATCCTGACTGGGCTAGGACTGGACTGGGTTTATCATTTTAACACCAGGATTGTTGTTTTGTTCACCTTGAGAAACCACAGCACGAGCAGTGATCCTGCGTGGGGTGGATACTGCCCAGGGCTCTGCAGGGAAAGCCCAAGTTGCTCTGGGACTGCCAGAGCAGCGGAGCGGCTCCTGTGGTCCAGGGAGTGAGCCATGGCTCCCACCACTACATTAACTCACCCTCTTTCTGTGCTTCATTTATTTAGTTTTAGGCACTTTTTAAATAGGTTGGATGACTTCTGCTGTATGGTACGGTATCGGAATGGCAGGGAAAGCAGCACCAGCCATCCCAAAGTGGCTTGATGCAACCTGCTGGCAACACCCCTCAGGAGACAGGTACCAAAACCAACATGCAGCCTGCTAAACACGCAGTTTGTAATAGTGCCCTGGAGGTGTTCTGAACATAGATCCTCATTTTGAGTCTGCACATGGCAAAGCCAGTCCACTTAGTATATGGCAAGCAATAAGGAGAATTATAATTTGTTCTATTACTTGGGTTGCACAGATAGCACCAAACGCAATGCCAAGTCTTATGTCTTATGTAACAACTGATTTCAAATTATAAAAGTCACACAGACATCATTTCAGGCTTTGAAATACAGTTTCCTTCTTACCAAGTATGATGTGTCAAGTGATCTAATCAAATTCACAAGAAAGAAGAAACCCATGAGACAATCCAACCTATCTCCCAGCAAGCCCAGGACTGTTTCAAATCAAATGTATTCTGGCAGAAGAGAGATTTATTACCACAGTTTCCTAATGCTATGTTTTCTCATTTATCAAGTGTTGCTATCATGCTCCACATGGTGTTTACACCAAGCACAAGAGGCTCACCTGGATCAACACCACCTGCCTGACTCGGTGGGTCACTCTGCCTGTGCATCTTTGGTGCTGCATCTCTGTGACCGGCTTCTGCTTTTGAAAGAACTTACTGGATGACAATCATCTCTTCAGCTGCTCCAAGAAGACATGATAGAGGGGCACAGTTGATTTCAAAAGGCTGCTCTTTCACATGTCTACATTAGCATTGAGGCCACACTGAGTTGTGCTCAAGTTCAAAATGCTGATTAGGAGGAGAGGGATTCCTCTGGCCACTGCTCCTCACAGACACGGACAGTCACGTCTCTCATCAGAAACCTGCAAAAAGGAATACTGAAAGACCTGGAAATGTTTACAGTGGCTTAGCTTGGGTCTAAGTGACACTGAAAACATGCCTTCTCTTCGATGCTGCTAAAATACAAGGGGTTTTCTTGGTTATGGAAAAACCATTTTACTAAAAAACAACAAAAAAAAAAAAAAAGAAAAAAAAAAGGGAATTCTGGAATGGTTTGGGTTGGAAGGGATCTTAAAGATGTCCTGCTCCAAATCCCCTGGCATGGCCAGGGACACCTTCCAGCAGACCAGGTTGCTCACAGGTCCATCCAACCTGGCCTTGACACTTCCAGGGTGGGGCAGCCACAGCTTCTCTGGGCAACCTGTGCTGGGGCCTCACCACCCTCATAGGGAAGAATTTCTTCCATAAATCTAATTGAAACCTTATAAGTTATTTATGAAACCCCTTGCAAATACAGAACTGAGGGAAGTCCACTGCTGTAACTCACATCTAGTGAAACGGGACTCAGATAATGGAAACATTTTTGGTTTGAAATGGCTATAAAATGTTGCACATCTCCAGGACAAATTTCTGAAAATAGTTAATGTTAGAGAAATTAAATACGTGATAAAAGCTCCTATATGGCTGCATAAATAAGAAAGACACAAGTATATCTACATTTACACATCTATAAAGACAGAATAACACAAGTAGGACACAAATCCCAAATGAACAGCAGGTCCAATTAATCTAATGATAGTACTACTTCAGTGATAATAGTAGCAATTAATTTCTAAAAAGTCTCTAACAAAAGTTGAAATCTTCTCCCATCACATCAGAGATGCTTTTTGGCTGTATTTATACATCCTCCTGAGCAAATTGGCTGAATTGCAAAGACAGAACACTGTTGTAGAATAATGAAAGGAATGAAAAATCCTTCTGCTCGGGACTGACATTTATCAATATAAAATAGCCATTTTTGCCATTATTTGAAGTAAGAGAAGCAATTACATTATGCAAAATCATTTTGATACCAGTGCCCTATTTTCTGCACATGTTGGTAATCAAATGCCTCCCCCTCCCTCCTTATTGCTGTTCATTAACTCGCCACAATAAACATCATCCTTCCACGTCACACATTTGAGAGAGCTCCGAAACTGGGAGGTTGGGCAACAGCATTGCTCTATGCAAAAACAGCCAAGTCCAGTCAGGAAACAGATTAATTTGAAAGCCTTAATTAATGACTGAACATTTATACAGCCAAGATTTATGAGTTACAAGGAAATCAGTCCAAAACATAACACTCCCTCCTGAATGCAAGCTCTCTCTTTAATGGTAAACAATTAGCCTAGGGTAAGATCCCGTCTCTGTACTGAAGTTCACTTTCTTATTCCAACTTCCAAGCATTGACAGAAGACAAATTAATTTCATACTTTTTTCCTTTTTTTTTTCCCTGCTCTTCCATAAATATTGTTCTTACTAAACATAGTTTAATGAAGACAAACGATACTTTTGCAAATGTAGAAGCAACGAATGTCAGGAATAAAGAGCGAGTTTTCATCTTTTAACATTCTGACTACACTCCACTGACACCTCCTTATGATGAGTGCTTGCTATTTGAGTATTGTTTTAAAACAAGACCGCCAACATTTCTCTGTAAGTCCTCAGGCCTTAAACTAGAAAAGTCAAAATCAAGAAAATTTTTGTTCTCTCTTGTTTACCCTGAATTACTGCACACATTTTCCTGCCTGCAAATTCTGTTTCACTAACAAGAGCACGGTTTGGTTCTCCTCCCTTTGGTTTGTGTAACACATAAATACACAAAAATGACACAGAAATGGCAAGATCCTATGAAATGGTAACATGGCTGATTACAAGAGCCTGTGATGAGCCCTCCAACAACACTGTGTACCCTCCCTGGCAAGGGGGCTCCCCAAAACACCTCTCTCCAGGTACACATCACGACTGCCACTTGCACAGGTAACCACAAATGCAAGTGGTATGTGGCTTTGGGGTTTAGGTTCGGTATTTTCTGTTTGCTTGTGGCTGATTTTTCCTGTTATGGGAAATATCCCCAGCAACCTGCCCTCCTGGCTTCTTCCCTTTAGTCCCTCATCCTTGGCTGAACGACAAAAAACACGTCGCACAAGGAAAATCAGCTGCTGAAGAGATTGAGCAGAAAGAGTTTTCCTGATACAGAATCACTAATCCTTCCAAATCCCAGAGTCCAACATCTGAGCTGGATACATTTTTTTAAACCCCTCTTCATCAGTTTATCATCAAATGGGAGCTCACTGGGGGCAGTTCTGGAAAAACACTAAGTTGGTTGATCCCAGTAAAAAGCACCACAATAAGACAAAACAGAAGACAGACTGCTGATCTCCCCCTCCTTCCCCTCCAATGGTGTGTTTCACTCTGCAATGTTAAGCAGAATAGCAATTTTCTAGTTTTATCACAAATTTACTTTGTTTGCTAGGAAATGAAGTAACAAACATGACAAAGCCCATCTCTTTAAGACGCCAATTACTTGGAAAAAAAAAATAACTCCCACCCCCACCTCCCTAAATAAGAAAATAAACCATCAAACAGAAACCAAAGCAGCTCTTTTAGACTGGACAAAATGCTCTTGGTTCTCCTCCCTTGACAATGGGGATGTCAGGACTGATTAGGAATTGCACTCATCTTGGGCTTTGCTCTGTTTTCTTCCACTGCAAGTGGTCAAGCCAGATCCGATGGCTCCCTTCTATACACGCCATGCCATGGACAAATTACACAAGACTAAGACCTGAAAGGCTTTTTTTCCTCCCCAGCTATCCTTGACGTTTTCATTACTCAAAGACAGGAAACAAAAAGCCTAAGCTGAGAACTAGTTTGAAAAAGTTTAATTAAAAAGCAAAACAGGACCACAGAATTGCTTCTAACATAGCTAATAATTTGCTGCAGGGTTATTATTGTGCTGTTTCCATCTGCCAATAACCTTTTAATCCTTTTGCCAAAGGCAATCCAAAGCTTTATGTATTTCCATATGTATTTAAGTGTAACCATAAAATATAACTTGAAAATAATAACTTCCAATTTCTGATATACAAAAATCTGAAGCAGAGCAGTGCTTGTGCCCGTCAGCTTTCCAGCAAGGCTCTGGAAAACAGAAATTACATGGTAAGAATGAAAATTGCCCTGTTTGACAACAAAGGTTTGGCTGCAAATAGATGAAAATTTCCCTGTTCCCACATTCAGCATCAGTGAGTATCTTCATTACTAACAACTTCTCAAATGGTTTCAGAATTAATGCTGAACAGCTTAATACCACCAAAAAGCCACCAAGTCCAACAGTGTAATTGCTAAAGCCTGAGGATTAAAAAAAAAGAAAGCAGAAAAAAGAAGATATTTCAGCTATTCTTTCCCCAAAAAAATCTCACTTAGAAAAATAAAATTATACATAATCAAAACCTCTTTGAAAGGAATACAGAAGAGTGCATTTTCAAACTCAAGTAACTTTATAAGATTACAAGTGTATAAGCCTGTGGCTCATCCCATTTTTAGGGATGGGGAATATTAAAGCATATCACAACTAAAATGTTAAGGAAAAAAACAAAACTTTTTCAAATACTTCATCAAGAATGATCATTCCATACAAAATAAACTCTACATTCACTTTACAAAAGTGAAATAGTATTTCTATCATGGGAGAAAGCAGTGGAAGAAGAATAGTTGTGCATGTTCCACACAAATGTAGTTTTACTAGTGACAGCTTTTAAGTTTGAAATTAGGTACGTTTACTGTTCAAGATATTCACAGTCTACTGTGAGTTGATTTTATTACATATTATGCTATTATTCATTATTAGGCTCCAAATTTTTGTAACAGAAATAATTGCTTTGCTGATGAATGCCAAAGGCAAACATCCTATTTTTTATGTACACAAAGATACCAATATATGTTCAAATATTTTAATTCATACACTCCTCCCCTTCCCCCCCCTTCAATCTTTGCAGTTCAATGAAGTGTAAACTGTTAGTGTTGTCATTAAAATACATGTTCTTCACTCCCAGCAACAATATTCAGGTAGATTAATAAGCTTTGACACCTGGGCTCTATTATTCCTCTGCCATTCATTAACAATTCTGCCACCACAACAGCAATTTAACTGGCAGGGGCCCAGAAATGCAAGTAGGTCAGCACAAGGTGTTCCTCTGAAAGGTTTCATCTGATACAAACATCCGATCCGAGTCAGCCTCCAGGTGCTGCGTTTAAGTATTCCTAATGCCAGTTAAGATCATAATCGGAACTATTTTAGATTTCATTGACCAAGTAGTCCCCGTGCTTTTGGAGGACTGATTCTCTGAAGGATGGGAAGGTAATTTTACTGCAGAAGCTGGGAGCCTCCTGCAGCTCTCCTGGCCAAGCTGGTGCCTGAGATTATGCCTTAGTGCTACCTCCTTCAAGTCACAGAATCACAGAATGGCCTGGGTTGGAAGGGATATTAAAGACCATTCAGTTCCAATTCCTTTGCCATGGGCAGGGACACTTTCCACCAGACCTGGTTGCTCAGGGTTCCATCCAACCTGGCCTTGAACAGTTCCAGGGATGGGGCATCCACAGCTTTTCAGGGCAACCTCTGCCGGGGCCTCATCACCCTCACAGGGAAGAATTTTTTCCTAATATCTAATCTAAACCTACTCAGTGTGAAGCCATTCCCCCTTGTCCTGTCACTCCAGGTTCTTGTAATGAGTCCCTCTCCATCTTTCTTGCAGGCTCTCTTCAGGTTCTGGAAGGCCACAATTAGGTCACCCTGGAGATTTCTCTTCCCGTCTGAACAAACCTAATTCTCTCTGCCTTTCCTCAAAGGAGAGGTGCTCCATCCCTCTGATCATCTTGGTGGCCCCTCCTCTGGACTCAGCATATCCATGGGGAAAATCAAAACACATTTAAGGAAAAATAAATTGAACACTGACAGGTAGCCAGATATTGTACACTACTAAAAGTAGTAACAGCCACTTAAGCAAGTCAGAAAATTGCTAATTTTAAAGGCAGGAGAAATAGCAATGGCTATGTAAGGATATTTACTTCTCCCTCTTTTATGAAAAAAGGGGATACAAATCAGTAATCTCATGGAAAATGAAACCAAACACTTCACACATATCTTTTGTTAAAGTACTAAGACATACTCAGTATTTACAGCAATTTGTATCCGTAGAGGATCTGGCCCTGAAGTTGGCATATTAGAGTGAAGGATCAGGAATCAGTTTTCTATGAAGTGGAATGAGGTTTGGGTGACTTTCTCTAATTTTCATGCCTTGTCTTATACTTTAGGACTAGAGCTGAGACAAACCCAAAGCAGCAAGTCCACTCCTAACCACATACTCTGTGGCACATCATAACTCACAAGATCAAGTGCCAGCACTACAGGTTTAAATCAGAAAAACAGGTCAATGTGAGGAAAAAGTGCTTATTATTTTTCCTTTCCCTTTCTTAATATAAAAGCCAGTTCTACTACTCTGAGCTGATATAAGCACTTGTATTACATAAATGAAAATACTTCAAAAGGCAGAAATAAGCCAACATTTTCAATTCCTTCCTGATCACTGCACATACAATTTTGCCTCTGAACTTTATATACCCCTGCTTGTGATCATTGCTGTAGTGAGAGCCTGTGCTTTAAGACACTGCAGAATAATCCCCACTGTCTGATTAAAAAAAAAAAGAATTAAATTAAAAGTTGCTAGAAATAACTCACAGGCAAAAAATAAAACTCAAACAATAGCAGTAGCCTAAAGAGACATATTTTTTCCTTCAGGAATGAATTCCCATCTGCTTTTAAAGAGCAACATGTTTTTCCATTGCTGGGAATTACAGCCAAACCCAGGACAATAAAGCAGCAAAGCCAGAGGCAAGAGCAAAGGGGCAAGTGAAGCTGACTGAGTATCAGTCTAGGTCCCTCTTTTAAAAGCCTGTGTGTTGGTGACAGCTCAACAGTCCCCTGCTGTGCTGGCAACACACTCCCCTCTGCCACCCTCGACAAAGGGGAGCTCCTGGATACTCTGCTGTGTGTGGAAAAGGGAAGGCAACACCAGGGAAGGAGGCACAGACGGCACAGTCGGTGCTGCTGGTGAGCTCAGGCATCTCCCACGGCCTCGGCTGGTTTGGTGAAACTACAGCTGGTTTGCACAAGCTCATGGGAAGGCACTTCATCCTGACACAGGTGATGCTCCTGTGGATGCTGTTTCTCCAAACAGGGACACAACAAGAAACAACCCTGCAAAAGCACAGGGAGCTTTACGAGGAAAGAAAATCTCAGTTTTAAGAAGTAAGCGAAATTCATACCTCAGCACAGCTTGGTGCTCATTCAAATTCCCTCTGGCTTTTTTCCCCAAGTTCCTCTGAGGATCACTGTTCTCCGAGTTACTTAGGAAGCAGTTTTGTCTGCATCCTCCTGAGCTGTTAATGGGTCTGACCTTTTCGGAAACGCTAATGCCCCTTCAGCCAGACGCATTAAATCTCCTCTGCTTGATTAAACTATTAGCAAATCATTATCTCGCTGAAGGGGAGCATGTTCCTTCCCAGATTAGCTTGCCATGCATAAATTCCAGTGCAAATATTCTCCTCTATACCAAACCTTACATTTTGCATAAACATGCTGATTGCCAACCATGCTCACATCCTCCCAGGGTGAGTGCACACAGTACTTTATCAGGTCTCAGCTGGGACAAAATGGGATGAAAATCCATCCACACTGGGCAACAAACCCCTTCTCTCACCTCTGAAAAATGCACGATGGGAAGCAGATCTTTCTAAAGGGACTGAGAAGAAGAGTTTGGAGGGAAGGCTTTCAGCACTGCCATGCCCATGAGTGATTACCCACATACCCAGGTGCTCCTGCTGCCCTCATTCCCAATCTGCCCAAGCACATTCAGCACGTACGAGGCGCTTGCGAGACCAGCAGCAAGCAGAATCCCATGGGAAGTCCTGTGTAGTCAGTTATTTCCTTTCCGGTGATTCATCTCGTTTATCCCAAACACTGACATTCGGAAAACATTCCCAATGCCAGGTATTTCCTCACCTTCCAGCCACCTGTGCCAAACACATCCTGAGCACTGATAGATGTGTGTAGGAAGGCAGTGATCCCGTATTACCCACATTGGATAAAGGCTGAGTCTCTTTTCCTCACCCACCCACACAAAAATGTTCACTTTTCAATGAGTGATATAAATTAACAGATCCTCTGCATCATTCCAAGGGAAACATCAGAGGTTCATCTGAGGCCTTAATCTTGCTGTGTTTCAGTTTGACAACGTTCCTGACTTTGAAAATCTGTAATTTCACTGTAATACCATATCTTGATGTGGAGCTAAACTGTGCCTTCAGAAGGAAAGGCCATCCAGCAGTGCCAGGCCAGACTCATTTCAGCCACTGATGCTTTAACGACCAAAGAATGTTTTCAAATCACACATTTCTGATGCGACATACGAATTTCTTGGGGGTATTTTAGAAGTACAAACTCTGGTGGCCCAGTGCCAAGGCATGATGTGTGCAGTACCTTAGACACCCGCTGAATCCAATGGGAATTGAACACGCTCCGGATTTAGCATAACTAAGCAGAAAAGCAACCAACATCTTTGCATTGAAAGATTAAAGTCCTGAGCTTCAGCCAGGACATGATTTGGTTTTTTCTCTCCATACAGACACTTCACTCTTTCCTTTTTTAAAATTTTTGTGGTGCCTTCACTCCCAAGCTGTGTTTCTTTTTAGGCACCTATATAGGATTGAATGCACTGCCATTTAAAAATGCTAAGCAGAATGCCTTTTCCTTAAGACTTGAAGATCTTTTCCTTCATGGAAATCTCGATGTGAAGAACATAACACATCCTTGTTCGTCAAATGTCCTTTTTTCCCCTCTATATCTAAGCCTTTTCTCCCCTTTACTGCAGATGTTGTTTACTAAAGAGACAGATTTTTCCCAGTCTCTTAAAAAGACTCTTTATCCTCCTGTACACCTATGACAGAACTCACCCTCATTCCTTTTGTACTCAGTACCTTCCTCTGGAACAAAGAGAGGAATTTGGAGAGGTTTTGGTTGTTTGGGGTGTTTTTTTAATTAAAGTTAACAGTTTAAATATGTCAATATCTGGTAAACAAGAGCATGCATGTTTTGGAATACATATTTTAAGAGTCAAAGACTCGAGCTGATTTGAGCCAGTTTGCTGCTACAAAGACCTTTTTGGCATCAAACCTGCTCTTATTTGAGCCAGAGCAAACCTTCATCAACTTGCTTTTCTTCCCCCTCACTCTCTGTGCTCCCATTGAGAGTTATTGCAAAGTGAGAAAGATATTTTTTACATTAACTGTTCTACTTCGACTAAGAACCAGTGAAAGATTTACAGGTTCCAAGATTCCCGCTTTCCTATTGTGTCCTGTAAGCATGGAAACTGATAACAGTACAGAAACCATGCCAGCCTTGGCTTTCACCATGACCTGCTTTCCACCAATTTAAAAGCAGTCAGTCCCATTATCTTACTTTTATAAGCACACTCATCTGAAGAATATTGTCATCATATCCAGATTATTTCATTTTTTATTACTTCTGACCAACTTCAAACTCAAAACAACTCAACACTTGACTTCAGTTTCTGCCTAAAACTCCCTCTCTGCTACTGCCTTTTAAATTTTAACAAAAACATCATCTGACTGGAGCTCAGACAATAAAAGAGTGTCCCTCACTCTACTGGGTTTATTTTCCTTTTTATCACATACTTTCTGGCTTTATCCATTGCTCATCTAACCACAAATTAAAAAGGTGAAGCACCTGAGTTTGTGGAAAGACAGTCCTTCCAAAAGATGGGCTATATGGCTGTAGCAGCACCATAAAAACAAGAAAAAAAGAACTCACACTGCTTGTACTTTAAAACATTGCTTTTAAACACTTCTGTGGCCAGATCTTTAATGAATTCTACTTTAGTGAGAAATCAAACAGATAAAACTTCTCAGCATGAAGTACAACAGCAAAAATGCTCTAGGAAAAAGCCATGATCAAATTCTGAACAACCTCTGAGTGAAGACATCCTAATTATATAAAACCATTAAAAAATTATCAGTTTTATAGAAGTTGGCCCTCCAGCAATTTTGCCCAAAATAAAACAGAGATACACTAGATTAAACGTTATAAAACTTTCATTGCAGCATGATGTTTGTTGTTTTAACCATTTTTATCACTTTTAAGGACTTCTCCTCTGTGCGTACCAATTTCTTTTCTGATTTACAGATCCTGAAGTGGCGTTGAAGGAGAGCCCCAAGCACTGCTGCACAGCACTGCTCCAGAACGGTCTGGAAATGCAGATCGTACTCAAATCCAAAAATTTCTAGAAAGCTGAGGATTTGTTTGACCTCAAAACTAATTGTACAGACATTGCTCATCTAATGCCTCTTTTTTATTACATTAAACTTCACTTACACACAAGAGAAGGAAACTGTAATTCACCCTCATAAATTACCTTCCATCTTCTTGCACATGAAACAGTGGGAAGTAATCACCCTATTTTGCTATCTTGATATATCTTTAAAGGTACTCATTAAGAGAAATGTACATCCAGCAGGTGAACAGAGATAACTGGTCATAAGTGATGACAGGCAAAAATGTACAAGTATCTGATCTGACAAAGGGCCAAGTTGGAAGCCAGATGCTCACTGAACTATCCACTTTACTGGCTGTTTATTCAGCTCATGTCAGGATGATTCAACGCATCTTTACACGCAACTCCCTATTCATAAGGCATCTTCTAGTCACAAAACCAAGCATTTTCCATTTCTTTTTCTAAACAAAGGGCAGAACAGTGGAATGGGAACTTGCCATTCAGCAGCGGAAACTATTTGTAAGGCTGGGAAGCTGGAGACACCAGGAAGAAAAGGCTTTAATGAAATGGCCACTGTGCGTGCCAACTGCCAAGACGTTTTATGTATTCTTCCAAGGAACAGACTGGGGCTTTTTCTGTATCTACTCTTTGCATCCCAGTTATTATAATACTCTGAATGATGCAAAAGAACAAAATTCATGAGCAATGCTGTATTAGAAACAGGCAACCCTTTCTTCCCCCCTTCAACTCGTCTGTAGCTGCACTCAATGACCCATTAACTTATTTTTGGTTGTGTACAAAGCCAGCACCAAGACATTTGTGACTCATTATCAACCAGGCAAAGGAATTCACCACTAGAGCTTCAGTTGATCCAGATCCAAAGGAAATCCCCATATGCTTGGAATTTCTAAAACACAAGCATTGCAGTTGTTGCCTGGTAAGACAACAGTTTCCATACACAAGGGAGGATATGTTTATATTTATGTTTTTGGAGGCTTGTAGCTCAGCCAGAGGCATATAAATTTTCCCCAAGGCAGCAAAAGATGCATCACTGTCACCTGGATATGAACACAGCACTGTTTCAGGTCACTGTTCCAAAGTGTGAAGGCAGTAGAGCTGTGACAGTTTTTCAGACCGACACTTAAGCCTGAAATCCTTTTCATTGGTGCCTTGTTTTCATTATGAGAGGCCACATTCTGTGGCAAAGAGATGTGCTACACAAACCAGCTCTGCTCACTGTGCAGCTTTCATTCATTCTTTTCCAGAGCACAGCCTGTCCTGTGGAGGAGGAAAGATCTCGTGGGTTCAACTTTGGTGTTCCCCTGGTGACACAGCTTCCCAAAATGAGCCCAGTGCCCTCAGCAGCCAGAGGTTACTAGTAGGAAACACAGCATTTTACAACTTATCAGCAGTTGTGTGGTAGCTAAATGAGCAGAAATCTTGCCTGGGAGCACCATGTTCAATGCCCAGAATCACACAATCACTTCACCATCACCCTCTCTTTTGGACCAAGACAAAAGTTTAGCTTATTTCCCTGCCCTTGTAAACAGCACACAGGAAGATGGGAAGCCAAGGCAAGCACATCACATTTTCCACTCTGCTATGGAAAAAGTAGAAGGTGACTATGTAATTAAAGATGGTGCGATAATACACTAGGACTGGTTACAGGAAGGTGGAAATTCTGGTATTTTGTACCTTTTAAGGGCTTGACTTGGCAACCTTAATAACATTCTTTGAATTTTTGAAGTAACATAATTACTTTCAATTAATTAAAATGAGGAAAGAATGAAATATTCTTTCACGAGACACTGACGTGAATAATACTCAGGGAGCAGAGCAGTGACCACTAATGTACTGATACTCATTGTAACTGCCAGGCAGCAGTTATATAAAAGGACAAAGTTTCTGCTTCTACTCCGGACAGGAAATAATTGTCTGATATCCATTGTCAGAAGCTATCTCATAGCAACAAGCTGTAATACTGAGTGCTGCTGTGAGGTCGTGACTATATGGAATAGGAAAATACGAGCTTCAAAGTGACCTGTGACTTGCTTGCAATTCCCCTACACTGTTTCCTAATTCTGTCTCTCCTCCTTCCATCTGAGGCTCTCAGTCACAATCCTAAACCCAAAAGATCCCAGGGGATGTGGGAAGAGCCAAGTGAAGTGACTGGGGAGTCTGGAGGCACTTGTCTCCACCTCCCTTAACTCCTGGCAGCACAACCTTCATGAGGCTGGGATCATACTGTGGCTCACCCCAAAGGAGACCTTTCCCCTGGCAACAATCCTCTGATGGACATCTTGAATTAAAAAAGCCCCAGCTTGCATTCAGCTCTCTGAGCAGAAACACAGACATGTCTCACACGTTTCCTTTCAGAATTCCCACCAGCACTTGGGAGAAAGCTCAAGGGATGGTATCCGGATGATACTGCAGTTCAACTCCAAACATCATTGTGTGTACTGTCTCTAGGAAGTTTTACCTCTGCTCCTGAGTACTTCTGTGTGTGCTCCACGAGCTCAGCTAAGCAGACTTCATCACTGATTGGCATGGACTGGAAGTGAAGTTGGAAGATCTCCCTGCGAGTGGCTGCATCGGGCAATGGCACGTAGATAATTCTGTCTATTCGTCCTGGTCTCAGCAAGGCCTGCAATCAAAGCATCACAGGAAAAGTTATAACACATCAAGAAACTACGACTCACAACTCAAACCCAACAACACCACCAAATAACCAACACTTTCAGCAAAAGCTGCACAAGAAAAGACAGTCAGGCCGCTCAGTTTGTGAAATGCCAGTTTATGGAAAAAAGGAATCATAAAGGAACCACAGTTCATTTTCCTAAAATAATACTTTTAGACTTGTTGCAAGGTGTGCTGGAATGCTGGGACTTGGCAGGAGGACTGGTGGCAATGGACACATCCCAAGTTCAGATCTTCCATCAAGACATTAAGTGGAGAAAAGAAGGTTTTTTGAAGTGAAGCTTATATTCTAGATTAATGTTGCTTTATCCCAAATTATTAGAGCTGCATGTGCTTACAGAAGAACAGGTTACTCTGACAGAGTTTTTATGCAAAATAAGGTAACAACAGGCAGAGGCCAGTGATGCTCAGCTTCAAAAAGGGAGAAAAAACTCCACAAATTTCCCTAAACACTACAGTTAGTACATTCTAGCATCAGCTTTGAGCTTTGGAAAAACATTGGGATTTCCTTCCCTTGCACCACAAGACAACTGAAAATTCAACAAATGAATGCAGGTAACAAACAAAGGCCTCAGCAAAGTGCTTGCCCTTGCACTTTGGTTTGCCCCACTGGAGAGGAGGGAGGGGACAGAGCAAACTGGGCAGCAGAGACAGACAACAGAAGGGGGGACAATGAAAATGAAGGGCAGTGTGGAGGATTCAGACTGGATGGGGGTAAAATTTGTAGAAAAGCAGCACAGCCTTGGGGCAGGTCACTGGGGAGGCTGTGGGAACTCTCATCCTTGGGGGTTTTGTGGCTTAGCCAGAGGAAGCCAAGCTCTCCCCTGAGCAGGTGCTGGTGATAATCCCACATGTGCAGGAGGGGGATTGCAGGGCCTCTGGAAGCTCCCTCCAACCAGCATTTCTGTGATTCTGTGCTTTCTGGACAGGGTCAAAAAGTAAACATTATCTATATATAAAAGTTATATCCGACATACAGGAGAAGCCAAGCTCTTAAATGTACGAGAAGAGAGGAAACTCATTTCCCTATATTTATAAAAAAAATCTCCAAGGTTCTTGAAAACCATCCACAGTAAAAAAAGTAAAAACGCTCCCATCCATTCTTACTTGACATACAAAAAAAACCCCAAAACACAATAATCCTGTGCACAGCAAATGCACATAAGTAGTATTTAAACTATTTTTTAAAAACTGAACAATGTTTATAAGATTCAGCATGTAACCTAAATTGTTTTTATGTTATGGTTCTCCCTTGGGCAGAGTAGTTTGAGTTCCAGATGACTAGAGATATTGCATGGCTGTCCTGGGCTGTCAGCCAATAAGTCTTTTCCCAGCCTGATCATGTCAGTGAAAGTCATGCTGAAAAAATAGTAGGAAAGAGCTTTCCTTCCTGCACAGCATTGATCAAGTTAACACCCTTCCTAGAGTTTCTTTAAAAAGACTGTTGTGGTGCTTCAGAGTGGAAAAATGTATCCTGAATGTTAAGAGATGTCTTGTTATTTTTAAAACAGAAGATGAAAATGCTCAGCAGAAAGCACACAGCACCGTGGTGTGCTGTAGGGAGCTGTGTAAGGATAGAACAAGGAACATATTTGCTGGGAAGACCAAAAGGTCTGTATCCAGCCCCGTACCCTGTCTCTGTAGTGGCCAGTGCTGGATCCCCAGAAAAGAGAGCAAGAAACAAGTTGCCCACAGATATTTCCTCAGCAGACTGTGCTGCTTTCCACAGCCCTTCTGACACAACCACCAAATTGCTCAGCTCACTGATGATAACTTGACCAGTGTGCAATTCAGTGTCCAAATCGTGTGTGTGTGTCAGGATGTTGCCATTTTTTGCCAAGGCACTTGAAAGAGAAATTTGCATGTTTCAAGACTAGGCTTGGAGGGAGAAGAATTATACTGCAATTGTGTTCTGCATGCTCCTAAGGAAATGCCCATAGCTAATTCTATTATTTAGAAGAAGTAAGAGACGCTCATGTAGTACGGTGGTCTGCCTCTTTTAAATCAAGGCAGGTTTCATCAGGACACCCAGATAATTAGAACTTTTTCTACAGCCAGCTTAGCTTCCCAGTGATGAATGACCAGGGCCGTTGTGCAAGTGGGACAGGAAAAATGCCTTCTGCCGATGAGCTGGGAGAAAGCTCCTCATTGCCTTGCATCGGCTTTCGGTTCCGAGACACATCTCCCAGCACAGCGGAGCACCCATGCTGGCAAAGCACAACTGCAGATGTAACACACTGAATATACTTTTTTTGGGTCAGTTCCTACAAACTGTGTTTCCTCCAGTCTGTCCCCAGTGCTATGTGTTTTAAAGCCCAAGTTTTAAAGCCCAAGTTTTAAACACGCTATCATTACTTTTTTGCTACAATCAGGCCTAGGGACCTTATCCAAGACAGACAGATGTGCTGGGAACTGTACAAAAAAAGCATCAGTCAGTCTCAGCAGTGCTTGCTGCTTATACTGACACAGACAAAAAGGAGAGAAAATACTCTGTAACCTCAGATTGAGACGAGTCAAATTGCCTCCAGCCCCCAGAGACAAAAGCAGATTGAACTGAGAGTGGGTCTCCACCAGCCCTCCCAGTGTGGTGACCCTGGGAGACCCTGGACACAGCGTGACTGCTCCTCATTCTGCTGTCACCACCTCGTCCCTTTGGCAAGCCACCACCCCTCCATGCTCCTAAGGAACTAAAAGGAGAGTGAGAGGGTGACAAAGGGGGCTCCCTTGACCCATCCTGCGTTACTGGTGGATGAAGTCCTGGTGAGGGGCTGTAGGTGGGCTGCAGAGTTGCTCTGCTGCTGGTGCTCGGAACACAACCAGAGAGTTATAGCCACTGGTTTGCAGGGCATCATGCTGCCTTTTCAGGCCTCTGATCTCTGCATGCTTCTCAGGGAGATGCTTTTCCTTTCCAGCCAAAATAATTCAGGACTCAGAACTGAGCAGCATGTAGAGGTCAACAATAAGGAACAAAAGGTATCTCGTGTGATGGTTCTGCTCACTGGGGGAAAGTGAGCTCTTTCTGGGTTGCTGAGGGAAGCCTGCTGGGGCATGAGGGGTGGCCACCAGAGGTGTTGGCTTCAGCAGAGGCTCAGACCATGCTCACCAGCTCGCTGGCAGCAGTGCCGACTTTGAGGGATGCTGGCATCACATTTTCCTCAATGTCACTTTTTGTACAAACCTAGAGCCTACTTCTTTTCTCAGTGGGATGTTGCATGATCCAGGCTTTGCTATGGGAAGGGCTTCAGAGGGGGTTGCTCTAAGCTTTCACAGGCCATTCCAGAAGATGGAGCTTCAGACTTGCGATGTGCACTTTGAAAATTCTGAGGAGAGCGATAAGGACAAGGAGGTCACCTCCAGACCAGCCCCACTGCCTGTGGGGGCACTGGGATCTGGTGACAACTCACAATATGAAGGCACCTGGATTGATGTGGAGCTGGAGCAGCAGGGATTCAGCAGGAGCAGGCGGTGGCTTGGCTGAGCAGGAGGAGAGGCAGGTGGGGGAGGGTGAAGAGTTGAAGTGGGGCTGCAGGTCGAGGCAGATACGAGCAGTGGAGAATTAACCGCTCGCGGCTGGGAGATGCAAAAGCGATTTGAGGCGAGGAGCACACAGAAGGTGGGAAGTTGATGGGGCCAAAATTAATTGATGTGTGCACAGAGCTACATAATTCACTGATGTCGAGATGTGAGGGTTGCATAATTTACATTGGCCAGAAAGGGCACAAAATTAAGTAATTGGGGTTTTGGTAGAAACCAGAATACTTCAAAACCAGAATACTTCATGCCATTAAGGAATTCTTTTGCAGGTTTGTGTAATTTTTTGGTTGTTACCGCAACAGTTATGGAAGGGGTCTAAGTGCACAGGCACTGAAAGGTTATTAGTGGTACACAGGTACAATGGTCTTCTGGGGAGCACTAAGAAAGTGGGATAATTGTCCTGTAAATATACAGTATTATCAATGGCAAAACCACCTTTTTATGAAGAAGGAAGTGCTTCCATTTCAAAACTAAATGGTTCAAAGTTTTGTAATTAAAATAGAGTATTTCTTCAAAATATGTAATTGAAAAAGATAGCTAGGTCAAAAACGTCTGTTTTGTGTGCAATTACGAAGATAATTATTTCAGGAAAGAAAAATTTAAACAGGTAAAGCCGATAAAATACTTGTGGTTCCTGTTAAGAAGGGACCAGAATTAACCTTATGGCTTTGCTAATTTTCCTCCTCCTCTTTTCCTTTTTTTTTAAATTTTTTTATTTTTTAAAGCATCTATCTTTAGTTAGCTTTTCAAAAATCACAGTCAAAGAATGCAGAACTACAACACTGGCAGAAGCAGATACAGCTGATGAGCTTTCTGCAGGATAGAAAGAACCCCAGCTTTCCTACTGACATACCTCCACAGCCAAGCCTAATTCAGCAAAAGCATTTCTAAATCAGATCTTACAGCAAAACGTCATACATAAACCATGCAAGAGGGTAACCTGGCATTATAAAAAATAAATATAATTTAAAAAAACCCAAACAGCACATGGCATATTGAGGTGTGTTAGAGAAAGCAAGTCAGTTCAGCAGGTACCAGAGCTCATCTGATGAATCAGTGCTGCTGCATGTTTGCTGCTGCAATCAATGTCCACAAGTAGGAACAGATTTTTATACCAAATTTAAGATGCTGCCTTTCAAGTGAATACATTGCTTTTAATGTAGAACCTAAAAAAATGCACCTAAAAGTTTAATTTTGCCTTTGGAGACCATTGGCATTAGATACGAGAGGACTGGAGACAGTTCCTTCGCAACTAAATCCTTCCAATTTAAACTAACAGTTGCTATTTATGAACCCCAGTTGTGGCCCCTACTTATATGGACTCCCCAATACAAGAGATGCTCTATGTCTTGTAACCTCACTGGGTAATGCAATTTGGTTTTACTTTCATCCTTACAGTATTTGAGCACTTCTAAAGCATTTTAAAGTCATAGAATGAATAGAATCATAGAATGGCCTGGGTTGGAAAGGACCTTAAAGTTCATCCAATTCCAATCCAACCCCCCTGCTGTGGGCAGGGACACCTTCCACTTGCCCAGGTTGCTCAGAGCCCCATCCAGCCTGGCCTTGAACACCTCCAGGGATGGAGCATCCACAGCTTCCCTGGGCAGCCAGTGCCAGGGCCTCACCACCCAGTCACAGCCTTCCTGTAGTCTGTGCAAGCAGCAACTGCTTGGGAGATGCTTTCCATGGTTATGCCCACATGTCAGGACAGATGCACTGCAAGCATGGCAAGCACTGGGGCCTTCCTGTGCCATCATTAATCTCTGGCAGGAGTGCAGTCAGCTCCCATAAAGGTGCTTCTCCTACGCTTTTGAGGCTCACCTTGGTGCCTGATATTTTTGTTCTCACTCCGTGTGCCAGAGCAGGTCATGCTCCCGGCCCAACAGATCAGGAAGCGCTTGGCATTTCAAGATCTTTGAACATTTCAAGTACAGGAAGCTCATCCATCCTGTTTGCTAGACAGGCTAGTGGAGCCTTTTTGCAACCATGGATTAATTACCAAAATTAGAAGGTGCTGAGGGGAAAAGACACATTGGAGTGTCACTACTAAGGACTTAAAAACATAGTCCAGCAGAGAGCTAACTGTTATTGTTCCATGAGGTTGTTATTCCCCCTCCATCTGGCAGGAGCTGCCTCGGGAGGCAGCCCGAATTCCTGTGTTGCAGGTGACACGCTTATTCATTGTCACAAGGCTGGAGTCTTGTAAGCACAGGCTCCCGAGTCAAGCGATACTGCTCTGTTCTTGCCAAGAGCCCCTTTCCTCACACTCTTCCACCTCCCCACCTTCTTCCATCTGTGCCAATGTCTGTCACCACTGTCAGCACATGCCAACATCTCTAACCAGTTCCCCTCTTTGATGACTTTTTTTGCAGGTCACCACCCCTTGTACTTCTCCCAAGATTTGTACAGATTACTCTCTGTTGTCATTACACAACATCTACGGTTCCTCTCAGGGTGGAGCAGTTGGGTTCCGTAACCTACGGCACATCCACTACTTCACAAACTGCATTCACTCCAAGAATTTTATTAGAAACTCCTACAAAATGCTGCAGTCTCCTATCATCAATCCCTACACAAAGGCTTCCCATTCCACATCGATTTCTAAAAATCAGGCTGCACAGCCCTTCCATCATGTCAGTCTTGCTCAAGACCCGGAGCATTGTGCAAGTTGACAAGAAAAGACATGATAGGTTTGACAGCAGGTGTTCAGGAAGAATGTGTGCTACCAAGTGGCAGCACAGCAGGAACCTTTCACTCAGGCAGTAACCAGAAGCACTAATTAAAGGCAGAGATGGTTTGATACACTGGCAAACAGTAAATCAACTTCACCAGGGAGACAGTTGATATGATTGGAGTCCAAACTGAGATGAAGCGATACAAAGAGTGAACCATCTCAAAAATAAGAATGTGATCTGTCCCTCACTGCTTAGCAGTCAGATGACCCTGCTTGCAGCATCTACTCACTTTGCTTATCCTTCAGGTCAGCACCATTAGTTAATCTTTTCTCCTCAACCACTAATTTTTACCTGTTTCCAGTTTGTCCCACCAAGAGATGGAAACTTTTCTGCGTAACTCAATGTATCTTCTGGAACTGCTCTTTTTGCTGGCTACCAATAGGAACTAACAACTTCAGCCATCACTCTCTTAGTTATTATTGCAACACACAGTTTACCCTGCAGTGCCAGCATGCAGAAAAATAACACATTCATCTTTCCTTATAAAAAGAAACCTGGGGAAAGAACTGCCTTGAATCAAAAGAAGCCAAAGGTGTCAATTGCTTGAATGGCACACTCTGCTTCTGCATGTTTCCCAGCAAATCAGTCATTTCCACTAAAGGTGGTGATTTTAAACAGATATGAGTATTCCTTAAATAACTGCATCATAAAGAGGCAGTTTTTAAAGTGCTTCAGGAAAGCAAAAATTTCCA
The DNA here is from genome assembly GCA_026770055.1 of Myrmophylax atrothorax. Classification (NCBI taxonomy): domain Eukaryota; kingdom Metazoa; phylum Chordata; class Aves; order Passeriformes; family Thamnophilidae; genus Myrmophylax; species Myrmophylax atrothorax. The sequence continues at coordinate 4,029,439 of JAOXXN010000471.1, read as the reverse complement.
GAGTTGATGTGAAAGCATATCAAGCCTCAAAAACCTCTACAAAAGGCCAGGCTTGTCTTTCCAAACCTGCACAAAGCTGGACGCAACAAAATACTCTCATCCTTTTAATCAGAGTGACAGCAGTGTCCCCACTGCTGTACATCAGCATCCTGCCCCTGACAGAGCTTGATTAATACACCTAATTCACAGGGAATCGTGGAGAAAGGAGGCTTGAGGAGACTTGTTTCACTGCAGCAATGAGACTGTGCAAACACAACTGTGAGGAACAATGTGCCAATGTGCTCCTTGGCCCGTGCAGACAATGGCAGAGCACGTTTTTATGTGGTTTTGTTCAGATAGGATTAAAATGTCTCAAGAAACTGAGTTTCAATCACTTCTCTTGGCAGAAACATCTGCAGGCAGATACTCCACAGCTGCAGAACCAGTATCTCCATGCCTTTTTTTTCCCTCCATCTGATATTTCAAACAGTTAAATTGGCCAGTTGGCACATATGACTGCAGTGCTCATTGGCAGCCAAGCTTTGCCCAAGCCTCCATCTATAAAAGTCTAAACCCGTCAGTAACACGACCCATTTTCAATGCAGTAAAAAGCAGTGCAAATCCAAGCAACCCTACTGATACAATTCCATTTGGGCACCACAGAAATTCAGCTTCAAATCACTTTCAAACCCATGGAGGCACTAACAGGGAATCAGTCCCCTCTGCTTTGTCAATATGATCTCAGAAAAGCAATTTATAGCAGATTCCTCACAATCTGCCTGTACCTTCAGGACACTCAACCACACATTTTAAAGTCATAAATTTCCTTTGCAAAGAGGATTTCAGGATAAGATCTTGTCCTCTCTCCACGTCCAGTCTGAGCAATCTTACTGCAGTGGCCTGGGGACAGAGAATGCCCCAATTTTGGGCTATTTTCCTGCAATTTTAGTAAGGAGCAGGGGCAATCTAGTCCTTTGCCACTTGCTGGGTCTCACAGAGAGGTTTTGATGTGGAGAAGACACTGGAACACGCTCTCTTCTCTAACTGCCACACAGCTCTTCCTCCTCCATTTCTAATAAAATGATTTTTAGTAAAGTTAAAATTAATTGAAGGGGGGGGAAATCTATCATCAGCTAATAAACAACATAACACACTCTCTTCAGTGTATGTTTACACAAGAGAGTCCTCCATGATCCTGTCTGAGAGGTGCAAAACCTCAGGAATGTCAGCACTCTTTTTCTTTCCCCCCCTTTTTTTTTGGGGGGGGAGTGGGTTTTAATAAAAGAACCCCTTTAGAAAAGATAACAATTACATGTAATGGAACCTGGAACCAGACTCTTTTGGCAATTAATCACCCAGGAGCCGTTGCAATCCTGCAGGCTGTTTCTGACAGATTTTGAGAGCTTTACAGGAATCATTGGGATAAGATGTGCCTGGGCTGGCTTCTGACAGGGACTGATCATGTACAAAGTGTATTGTTGGTTTTGGGTTGGGTTTTTTGGTTTTTTTTTTTAGTTTGTATATTCATACACACACACATCTATATACATATACACACAGATGTGTGCACCCATGTACACGTTTTTATAGGAGTCTTTCTTGACACACATGGAACAACTGCAGAACTCATTTATTGGCCCAGAGGCAAAACAAGAAAGAAAAAAAAAAAAAGAAAAAAAAAGCCTTTTCTTCCTCTCAGCAAAGTAGAGCTATCCATCACTTAACAGAGATACTTCCTGTTTTCAAGCAGTTGGGAAGGCATGACTTCCAACCCAAATACTTGGCTTGGCAAACCATTCCTCTGTTGACAGATGCTTTTATAACCACTTCATTCCACCTGAAGTTTCAGTATAAAAGGAGGCGGTTTTCATTGTTGTTTTTTTTTACTTTTTCTTTTTTTTCTGAAGGAGGAGAAAGGGAAAGCAGAAAGGAGAGGAAAGAAAAGGAAAAGGAAGGAAAATACCGCAATTATAACAGCTGGATGACAGAGGTTAGCATAGCTCTGACAGATGTTACCATGTAACCTCAAAATGACATGTTAGAGAAAAAACAAACCACCGAACCTGTTCCTTGTAGGAAATAGAATTTTGAACTCCTGCCAAAACAGTACAACTCTCCTAGAAGCTTTCGAGCACTGCAACAATGATCTACCACATAATACATTATTTTCCATATATAACCTATACCTTTATATTACTACTGCTCTGACTGATTAAATTACCAGCATGGGATGAGATGTTTTTCAGAGAGAGAACTTAACCCCAAATGAGGAAAACTGACAGCAGGTCAGCTCCGTCAGGACCTGTCTTGCAACAGCTTTTCCTCTCATACTTTCTATTTTCCTAGGATTCAGTAACAGGACATGCCCTAAACACTTCTCGGGACCGAATACTTCAGTGTGTGACAAGGAGAAGGAAAAATGTGCTGCAGACAAGACGACGTATTTGTAAAGCTTCATGATCCATTTTATATAACCTTTTGCCATATCAGTTTCTGTATTCCTTACACCTGGTTTCTCCAGTGACTACCCTACCACAAAAATCTTCATGACTTTTCCTGGCTTGTGACCAAACTTTACAGACCTGTCTAACAAACTACAGATAAACAAAGTGTGAAAGAAATGTTCCTGGAACAAGCCATGCATGTGAAAGCAGCTGCTTCTAAAGAAAGAGGAGATCAGCAGAGAGGTAGGCAACATCAAGGAAACAATTCAGAAACAGTTTCAAAAGGAAATCAATGACTTTCCGTCATTACTGCTACGTTGTGGCAGAAAGAAAAATAAATTTCTGGTTTTCATTACTTGAGAGATCTTATTTTACTACTGTGGCTCTGGAAGACCATTTTAAGCAATAAAGTAGATACTGTAAGTTAAAGGAAAAGTCATTCAACTCGCAGAGAGAATAAAGTCATGATACAATAAATATCACTCATTTTACTTGAAATTGGAAACCAAGGTGATTCTGCCTTTTAAAAACCTGTCTCGAGGCTTATATTCCAGACAGGGAGTGAAACAAACAAATCCTGGTGTAAACCCCTCTCTTTGCCCCTTCACAACTCACACACGCTGGGTGCAGTGCAGGTGCCAAGACCATCTGAGACCGACTAAGGCATCTTAGACCTTTCCCCAAGGCTGAAAGGTGTTACCAAGAAGGCTTCCTCCCTGCCAAGGGGCAGCTGGTGGCCAGGCAGGAGCCTGCTGAGCAGAACAGCGCAGGATGCCTCTGCTCAGGCCACCGAATCCCAGCTTTTTGGAAACAGCCAGATGTGGTCACCAAGGATGCCACTGGTGTAACAGCTCAGGCGACACAGTTCCAGAGACTGAGAAAGTGTGGATAATGCTGAAGAACTGTATACTTGACTCCAAAACCCCAGACAGCTACGTGCCAGGATATTAAGATAGTCAAGACATGGCTAATTAAGAACAGAGGTGCACTGGCTGGGTCAGAAGCCAAGACACTCTGCTTGAAGAAAAGGCCCCAGCAGACATGCCTTCTCTTATTATTGCAAGCAGACAATTGCTGACTTCCTCTACCCGGATGCAGGAAGACAACCTGGTGTTTTCTCCTTCATACCGGCAGAAACCACTTTGTGTGTTGATCTTAGAAACTTGTGGGTGGTGCTGAGTTTACATAAATTACAGTGCTTACTGCAGCTGCCAGTTGCAAGAGACGGATAGAGCTTGGACTTGGGGCTAAAACACATCCTCTCCAGTCATTAAGACCAAAGTGGTGCTGATAAAAGTCCTGAAATCATTCTGCAAGTCTTTCCAGCCCCTAACACCCATGAAATATTAGATGAAAACCTTTGGTGACACCAAACTCACATTTTTTCCCTACACTGCCAAGAGTTCCCTCAAACATACACAGTACTGTGCTGATTGTTGTCCATCCAGCTTTCTCCTTGACTGTCCCCCACCATGTGAAGTCACCCACAATGTTGCCAGCTCTAAGCACTTTTCAATGGAGGAATTATTTTGGTCAGCCCCTTTTACATGTTCTACAGTCAGCCTGAAGGCATTCCTGCCATGGCAGACAGTCTGGCATCAGATCTGGCTTCATTCTTACCACATATCCTAGATATTTCCATCTTCATTTCTGGATAATTTAGAAGATTAAGTCTTGTTCAACTCCCTGACGGATCTCAGTATTTGTTATAAATTCATTCCATTTAATACCTACTATTTCCCCAAGGCGTTTAATTTCAAAAGCTTTTAGAAGTCTGTCTGTACTTTGGTGGATTTCCAGCTTTCACAACCAGCTGTTAAGGTGGAAACAGAATTTCAGTGGAAGACTCCTAGATCAGTTTTAAACTGTAAATTATCAGCACTTCAATCTTCTTCATGCAGGCAAATGCAGCCACTGCCTCGTTGATTTATCACACTATTTCTTTCTGGACATCCTGTTCAATCCCATCTTTCTGCCATACAATGTGAAGATTCCTGTTTTGCATCTATCTTGGTTTTGTATCACGTTATCAGAGTTGAAAATTACTGTGGTTCTCATTAAGTCTATTTGTTTTTTAACAGAACTTCTCTCTTCTTTCTTTTTTTTCCCCCCCTCCTTTCCTTTGTCCAGAAGTGTCTGCTTGATCTTACCTGGAAAATAACCCAGCTGTGGGTTTTGTTAAGCAACATCACGAATGCTCTGCCTGAGTTAACTTTTATTACCCACTCTTTCCCACTTAAACAGTGGCTTCAAATAGCAGGTTTCACCCCAGGATTGCACCTCTATTTGTCTCTATAAAGGAGTGTTCATCCTGTCAATGTGTAATTCAATCAAGAAAGCTGCACCTTGACCTAAAGCCTTGATGAAGCAATTACTTCTCTCAACATACTCTGTGATTTCAAGTATCAGTCATTACAGTATCAGTCCTGATATTATCCCTAAATCTATCAGAATAATCTAGGTTATAAAACACTGGGGGAGGTGTTTCAAATAAGGCTTAGTTGAGTCACGGCCAGGATTAAAGTTGGCCAGCATATCATCATCTTCTTTGTAGTGAACTTCAACTCATCCCTTTATTCTGCCTGGAAACAGCACAGGAGAAGACTTTCCACCAACAAAAAAATGGCAGCATCACATAAATTACTACTGCACTACATTAGTAGTAGTTCAGACCATCTTTAATTTATCTTTTTTCTTTCATTTTTCTCCCTAGTTATACTTTTCTAATGACTCCACACTTTAAAAATTGAGCTACTTTTACCAATGTTTTTTTAATTTTCTGGAGCTGTAATAATTTACAGCTAGCCCTGTGTTTTGCCTTTGTATCAAGTCTTTCCCTTTATGCCGTGAGTTTTATGATGATCTGCTTATACATAATTAATTTGCCAAGACTGACAGATCATTGCACTGCTTGTCTGTTTAGTATTATCACTGCTTTATTTCCTGCCCTTTTTGTTAGAAATATTTGGTTCATTTCCTTGGTCTCCTGCAGTGTATAAACATGCTGGTAAACTGTTTTCCTTTCACCTTTTTAACACTTGTTTATGCTTCTTTGATACAGCCAGCAATGCATCTCTTCTCTTTTTGGACTGCATTTACTTGTAGTATCATTTACAGAAATTATGTTTACCCCGTGACCGGGGGTATGTTTGAACAGTTAATTTGCATAATTCCAGCAAGTTTTACATATATAAACCCACTACGACTTATTTAATACTTGGCGGTCTGGAAAGCTGCACTAACGTGCCAGATGTGAAGCTGTCGGGCAGAAAGGACCAAAAGAAGCCACGCTGAGCTCCTGAGATGAATCTGTTCTTCAGAAAAGATTTGAAGTGTTGTGGGAGGTTTACTTTTCTTCAGTTCACAGGTGTCCAAATAGGTGTGAGCTTTATAACTGAACAAGCCTACTCTCCTTACAGAACGCAAATTTTGGAAACCAGAAGCAATTTCAAAACATAAATATTTCAGTTCTTGCCATACCCGAGCTGTGTATTTTCTCAGCTAATAAAGAACCCATTGCAGTCCCATCCTGTTGCCAGTGTCACAGAATCCCACTCCTCAGAACAATACAGGGAATGTATTAGCCAAGCAGAAAAAAATACTCGATTGCACCACCATTTAAAAGAAACCTTGTGTTTTCCCTACCAAACCTCACCGATGAGTTACTGCTCATTTGCAACGTGGAAACAGGAAATATCTTCACTGTTCACAGTAAGGTCTTCCCAGAATTTAGCAGTGTTTGATCCTGAAAGCTTAAGTGACTTGCTTGGGAGTCACTTTGAACTACTGGCTTTATCTTGGGCTCTAATCACCGTTTAGAAAAAGATTCGAACTGTAGTCAATTTAACATAACTATCTGATTACTTCTTCTGACGTTTCATTTAAGACAGACAATAGCACAACTCAAGATGCAGTTCAGGAATAAGGTGCCCGGAGCTTGATGATGCCCAAGGGCAATTTGACTTGTAGGAAACACCCATCTCTATTTTCTATTGATCTGGACTTCCCGAAGCATTTGCAAATTGCAGGAACTCTGTTGAGACATTTGAAATTTAAATTACTCTAAACTTACTTCCCAAGGCCATCAGTACTCAAAGCTGCCCTCTAAGCAAGAGGAAACATGAACAGTTGCCCCTTGAATGCAGACAGCTCTTGAGCTCTAGGGTCAGGATTTATCAAAGGAAACTAAGGGAAAAAAATCCTACTTCACGTTAGTAGCTACATTTCTAACACTAAGAGCTTGACAACTACTGAAATTTCCTCCCACATATTATTTAGGTTTCAAAATTACACTCATACTCATTATTCAAGTTTCCAAATCCATTAAGTCATGCTGGAATGCTAGAATATGGTAGAGGAAACAAGAGAATTTAGTTTTACTCAGCTGCTCTGATGGAAAAATCAGAGTTTTAGATTCTTTCTGGGGATGCAAAGATATAATCTTTTTGTACCAATAGCACATGCATGCACAAATTAGTGTATGGGAAATCTGTGCCAGGGAATTTGGGATGAGCACCAACGGAATGGACACAAACAGTGCTAACAACGAATCAAATGCTGTTTCAAACACAAAAATGAAGACAAAATGTAAGTGGAAATAAATTGCTCCCTGGACAGAATTAAGGATTATGACTGTCAGATTATGATGCAACTACGACTTCTCATCTGCTCAAGGTAAGTTAAAATTCAGATGTTGACATATGATTCAAATCTCCCTTTGCAAACACACCTGGTTTAACATCTCTTTTTCGAAGCCTGATGTTTCACCAACAGTACTTGTATAAGAGAGAATGCAGTTTAAAAGCTCAGAAACCTTCCATTCTTAAATGGCAGCTCCAAAACTGCCAGCATTCAGGGGTAAGTGAACCAAAAAATGCCAGACCATAAAAACCTACACAGATGGGTGTTGGGGTCTGCCCTGGAGACCCCCCCAGCAGCACAGAGAGCCTCCAGCAACAGCAGTACCCAAAATCCCTGCAGATTTTATACTCATTTCTGCTACACCTGTGTACAGACCAACATGAGTGTTTCATAACTCACAGGGTTTCAGAATTTCGGGAAAATTTATTAACCAAGTGACAGTTTTTGGCTGCTCTGAGAGTGCAAACATCCACATACAAAAACTTTGGGAGGGGGACAGGGCTGGGAATTCTCTCAGAGCTAATACTGCTTTTTCGTCCCACTCTGCTCATAGGAAATGCTCCCAGAAAAATCCTCAAACTCCTTGCACACAATGCAGAGTCTGCTCCTGCTGCACAGTACTTCGTATTTTATTTCCTTCCATGAATGCAGTGCTAAAATGGGCAAAAGCCACAACTGCTGGGCTTTGCTGGGTGAGCACCCCTGGTCCTGACCCTCCACCCGCCAAAAATGCCAGCCAAAAGGAAGGAAACACTTATCTGCAGAAGTTCAGGGAGCTCCGAGCCATCCTCTCCAGCACCAGGATGGCCTGGATTTCATCACGAAGCATCCATTCCCCTCCTCCTGCCCAGGAGCAGCTCCTCTCACTCCTATATCCACAAACCTTTGCAGCCAGGCTGATCAGAAACAAGGCACATCCCTGCCTTCCCTCTCTGTGCCAATGTGACAGAAAAATGACAGGAGAAAAGATCATGGGTACATCCCTCCCAAGTGAATTCAAGATGAAAATATTTTCATTTGAAAATATGAAAACCGCATTGATGCATCTGTGTCTGTGAACACCTATGAAGAGACAGGTCCTTGACTAAATTCTTCATCTTTCTTTCATGAACTCAACTATAAATGCCCATTTTCCAAGAACTGGATTTGAGATTATTATAATGTAATAGAAACACTATTGCTTAGAGAACCACACAGACAGAAATGTCCACAAAGTGAGCAGAAATAGTTCTGATCCATTAGCAAAACCTACTTCATTCTGAGTAAAATAGTAAGAAGAAGTTTTCCCACTATCTTTACATCAATCACTGCAATACTTTGCTGAATTGATCCAAATGAAGGACAATTTCTCACTTGTCTTTGAATTATGACTCAACAAACCTGGAATAAAATAAAAAGTCTGCTGAATTTCTATTAACCACTATATTCTAAAAGGTGATGTTACTATTAATGTTGCTGAAATGAAACTTGACACATTGGAGGGTCTATCAGTAACAGTTCCTTTAACTTCCTATTTGTATTTTCTTTTATTAAATTTATTAAATTAAGCCAGATGACTGGAATATTCCAAAAATCTTTTCAATTACGTATTTCCTGCTGTTTTTTCTCCAAGTTTTCTTTCTTAAGACAGCGAAGCAGCTGTAAGAGGTAACAATTACAGCAAAAATGTTTAATTACCCAACTAGCTTTTAAACAGTACCTGTGGGCACATACACTCCTCACATGAAGTTACTTAAAAGTAAACCCACAGGAATTGTTGTTAAATAATGGTGTGATTATCAAAGAAAATTATTCTCTGTGAGTCATTTTACATTAATTACAATACATTATTTGGAGGGCAATGTAGATGCAGTTCATTCCACAGTGCTCCTTGGGGAGTTTAACAAGCAGCCAATCCCATTAGGAACCAAAGGCAGGAACTGGACATTCAGAGCCCTTGTACAGACTCACTGCCTGCAAATCCACCCTCCACACACCAGAGTCTACAGCAAACTTGGCAGGAATGGACTGGAGAAATAAAACTAATGAAAGTCAGTTACAAGAGGCTACAAACAGCTGTAAAATATTTAGAGAAAACCATGGAGTTGAAGACCTGACGAGACTTCCAAATGCTGTTTTCTAACACTCTTAAAATACCCACTCCACTTTTAAAAAATCCCTCCAAATGATGGTTTGATTTAACAGGACGCTCTAAAAATCTGAGAATTAATGCAGAAAAAAGCTATTCAAATACCATTTATAACTGATGAGAGAATATCACTCAGGCGACATTTATAAATGTATAAAGTAGAAAAGGAGCTGCTAATCCCCACGAATTTTGCTCTTGCAGTAGGAAACTGGATCATGTACCTTTTTTTTTTTGAAGACACAATCTCTTCTTCTGCACAGCCATCATTTTAATGAATTTCATAATGCACAGAGTTTGTATCTCACACATTCTGTGTTTTTATGCATTGAGCTCAGCTGGAGTGCTGATTGCTCAGTTCTAGGAACCAGAGTTAAGAGATGTTTTTTTGAGAGCTTGCTTCGGATTATTATTCATAGTACCCTTCCATTACCTTTCCAAATTCTTCACTGATGAGTCTATCAAAGGGAGAATCACTCTAACAATGTACACTTACACTAATTAAGTCATTAGAGCCCCAGCCTGCTACCAGTGTAGCTCCACTGTCGTCTCCTGGCACTGCTGATATTTACAGCAGCAGAGGCCGATCCTGGAAACTAAACAGTGGCCAGTGGCTTTTCCATCACATGAATCAGCAAGTTTATATAACCTTAAAAATCCTGAAACTCGGGTGGTTGAATCTTACTCATTATCCTGTCACTGAGTCCTCCTGGCCAGCAGGGAATTCCAGAATTTGGAAATTATCTCCAACTCGCTGAGATCAACACATAAGGATTACAGAGGACTCTATTCTGCCCCAGGGAATTAAAGCCCAGGTTAAAGAGCTTCTTTACAGAGGAACTGCAGCTAAAATCTAAACCAGCACTAGCTTTATCTACCACAGAGGAAAAGCACCTGGAGCAGGAATCAGACCATGGAGAAAGGAATGACAGAAGAGTGGGAAAAACAGAGAGAGGGAAAAACAGAAGAGCAAGAAGAGAATCAAGAAAGCCAAAATGAAGAAAGAGAGAATATTTAGAGAATATTTTCCATTAAGATAAGCCAAAAGAGCCAGAGATGTCCATAGGACTCACACACAAGCAGCTCTTGAAAGGATGTGTCCCAGTCAGCACTGCAGTGTGACAGTGGATGGGAACAAACACCAGCAGCTAGAGCTGCCCAGACTTTTGCATCCCTTCATTTTCTGGGAAAAACTTTAGGCTGAGACCTTTTGGGTCAGAAGAGCAAGTAAAACTGCCAGAAATGGTTATACTGTGTCTCCTTGGAGCTTCTGTTTAGATGCAGTAAACTTTGGCTAACGTTCTGGAGGCGTCCTGGCTGAGCTTTGTCCCGTGGGATGCACGTGGCTACAGCACCCAGCGAGCACAGGAAGGGCACTTCCAAACCAAAGGAACTAGGTAACTCTTGTAAAAACTCCAGACTGGTTACTAAAGTTCTGTTAAAAGAAACCAATCAGAAATGTTGATTATTCACAGAAAAAGCTGATAACTCCTTTTACCATATGAACATCTTCAAAAGATTACAGTTTTCTATCCAGGCTAGCTAAGGTCACAGAATTTTAGAAATGATTCTTTATAATTTTTTGGGCATGGAAACTGTTTGCTAATGTTTTACTGGAAAAGAAATTAATTGTTTCAAGTTCTTCCCCATTAGCACAGTTTGTCTCTTAGCACAGAAGTTCATAAAAGAAAGCCCATGACTTTGGCACATAAGACCTGACCTACATAACCATAAATGAAAATTAATCTGAAAGAAGAACAGAGTAACAATGCCTGTTCTTTAAATTCCCCTGATAAGCACATACTAGAACTCCTCTAAGGAATATGCCCAAGCTTCCCTACTGCCTAAACATGTTACCCTCAAGTGCCTACTTCCATCTACATATAACATACAATGACAGGGTTATCCCTGTATATTTGACACAGCATTGGAAGCAGGACTTGGGAAGGTAGCCAAATACCTGAGGCTACATTCCCCAGCTCATTAAAAGTCTATTTACTATTGCCCATAATGCTATTTTATGTATAAAAATACAAAAGGAGATCCATGTGGAATTAACTGTATTGTTCATTTCTGTGGTTTTCCCTTTGCCTTGTTTTTTCTCTACATGAAAGAACTAGGTCAATATTTTCCAGAATTACCCAAACTTGCTTTACAAGATGAGAAAGGAAAACCATTCCTATTATGAATATTGTTTGGGGGAAAACAACAGCATTTATGGGAATTTTTCTCATTTGACATTTTAGAAAAGGAAGTATAGTAGAAAACCCCTCCACCATATGGAATAACACAGAATTTTATGTGAAATATCTGTGCAGACATCTACCACTGGAACTAATAAAGCAGTAGCAGTCTATAGGTGGGCCACTCACCAGAGGAAAATGAAAATTATATTGTGCCTTTGGGTTTCACAGCTCTGTTTTGATTTCAGAAGTGTGCACAGAAATCTAGATTCTCTGTGACATTTAAAGTACCCGTTACAAGATCCATCTGCTTGATTTCACCAGAATCGACTCCCACATCGGCCCTCTGCAATTTGTTCAGCCCCTTGCTCCCCAGCTACAGGGATGCTGGCACTGCATTCTCCTTCTGCACCTCTGGGTGCCCCACTCTCACTTTCACAGAATCACAGACTGTTCTGAGTTGGAAGGGACCCACAAGGATCATCGAGTCCAACCCTTAAGTCAATGGCCCACACAGGGGATCGAACCCCTGACCTTGGCATTATTACAGCCAAGTTTTAACCAACTGAGAGAAGTTTTTTTTAAAAGCGATGCCCAGAATACTTTAATTCTTAACTGCCCATTCCCCAACAGAACACAAGTTCCACATATGGATATCTCACTTTTTTCAGAGGCAAACAAAAAAATGAAAAGCAGGACACTTCATTCAGAGTCCTGAATAAATGCCTGTCAACACCATGAATGCTGAGCCAGCAAACAGCAGCACTGGGGCCTCGCACACCACCAAGGAGAGGACTGGTCTGTTAAAACTACTCCAACTACAAGGAGAAACACTAACCCCAATCTGGCTTTTAATCCAAGGGGAGAAATATCCACCCTGCACAAAGGAGGAAGGATGCAGGGATAAGTAACTAGGAAAGATGTTTCCAGCAGGAATATTGCCTTAAAACTTTTCTTGTCTACAGTTTGGATCCACTGGTAGGTTACATCCCCATCTTATGAACTCTATCACACAACTTGTGTGACAAACCAAAGAAATTAAACCCTCACAACAACTATTTATTTCCTCTCTGAGACACTGACTGTCAGCCCTGAGGGTGACAACTTGTATAACTTAAATACATGCACATACCCCTCCAATGCCACTCTTGAGAACACTCCTCATTTCTGGTCTCACACCACCATTTCCATGCTCAGAAATGGAAATGTGATTCCCAACCTGTAAGACTTAACTCTATAATCACTTCTTTTCCTCAAATGTGTTGAGGGAGGCATTAGAAATACAGGGGGAGTTGCTGGCAAGAAACAGAAGCTACAATTACAGCAGTGAGTTGTTCAGCACAGACCCAGCTTAAAGCACCAAAGCCCAAACCCAAGGAATTGTTCACTGAAGAATTTAAAAATAACTACTAATATCCCAAAGATATCACAGCAGACCAACCTACAGGAATTAAACAAGAAGAGCACCTTGTAATTGTCTGAGGCCACTGTATAAAAAGCCTGTAGGTTGGTCTGCAGCATCACAACAGGCTGAGAACTGGAGTCTTCAAGGCAGACCACGGCTCTGGTGACTTAACAGCAAATCAGAACTGAACCTGTTTACAAGCAGACACAACCAGACATCAACCCTCAGATTTCTTTAATAAATATATACATATATGGTTAATATATAAACAAACATACTTTTCATGCATTTATACATACTGTGTTTTACATAAAACATATACATAGAACACATAGTATGTTTGTATTTTATAGTATGTTGGGGGTTTTTTAAACAGCTGAGACAGTGGTTTCAGATTTCTCAGATCTTCTAAGCCTACTGTTCTGACAATAGTTTACATGTTTTCCTGCAGTTTGCCAACCCAGTGGAAGAAACAGCATCAAGAGCAAGTCAACAAAGTGTTTTCATCACTTTTGTCCAGTTCTGGTCAAAAGGCAAGTTGCTGTAGTGAGAATGAACAAGCAAGAAAATGGTAAAGCAAGTGTCAGGATACCACCATTCCCAAAAATCCAGCCACAAACAGCCCCAGAGCTGCCAATTCTGACTTCAGTGAAAATCATTCCCCAGCCTTCTTAGGAAGTCACAGTCACCAATAAGAGCAATTTGGTATTCAGAGAAAAAACCCTCAAGCCAAACTCTTCAGCGACACTCAATATTGCACTGACATTTTAATACTGTACTGAGTGGATCTAACATAGAATCACAGAATCATAGAATGGATTGGGTTGGAAAAGACCTCTGAGATCATCAAGTCCAACCCTTGGGCCAAC
>JAOXXN010000471.1:3984569-4015693 GCA_026770055.1 Myrmophylax atrothorax | reverse complement strand
AAGTCAATGGCCCGTACAGGGGATTGAACCCATGACCTTGGCATTATTACAACCAAGTTTTAACCAAGCGAGCTAATCTCAGGATCTTGCAGCCCTCTGAGTGATATGGGTGAGAAAACCAAAGCCAGAATAGATCACACCCAGCAGCAACTGTTTAATTTAGCTGCCAAACTCCATCAAGCCTCTAGTGTACGTGCAGAAATCAAGGTTTACTGGAAGTGAAATCTGCCCAAATCTGGATAGATCTGTCATAAAGGTAAGAAGAGCTACACATGTAACAAGAAGTTTGAAGTCTCGAGAATGCAAAGGGTTTCCAAGCCAAACCACATTAAAAAAACCCGACAATATCAACAATGGGCAAAACCAGCATCAGGGATAAGAGGTATTCCCTGTTAGTTTTTCCTGAGAAAAACACAAGTGCTTTTTGCTGACATGAGGAGAACTTGAAGCAGGCAATGGTCCCAAACGTTAAAGAATCATGTATAAAGATTCCTATAATTGAACATTAAATACAGACAGCACGATCAAAGATCACCTGCAATAGTTCTAAAAAGCATCAAGAGTTTCAGCTGCACTAAGGCATGTCTGTGCCATCCTGCCTGGTCAGTGAAGACACAGAATTAATTGATTGAAAGAGGCTCCATAGCGTTTATTAAACTGGGACATGGGATGGTTATTAACAGGTGTTGCCTTCACAGGAGTTAACACAGTGTTAACACACAATGTCTGCATGAACCCCATTGCTGACCCCACATTTACATTGATATCTTTAAATCCATCCAATTCTGGCTTTAATCTATGTGAGGAGAATGATGCCTCCAGAGGTGCTGCTGGGTCTTAGGAGGCCAGAGTTGATATAGGTTATACCTACAGTTTATGCATTTTAATACTATTATGAGTAGAACACCTCCCTTCTGCCCACTGCTACAGACTACATGCAAGTCCCTTGACAGTTTGTGTCCAAAGTGTTTTGGGGGTGTTTGGCTTTTTTCAAAGCTTATTTTATTTATTTTTCCAGCAAACTGGCTGATAGCTGCAGAAATGTGTGCACACTCCACTGTACCTAAAATATTGAAAAGGTTACAGCAAGTGAGGGGAAAGGCAGCAGAATAGGTAAGTATAGTGAGTCACATACTCACCCCAAGGAAAAGTATTACTTACCCCTGCTGAGGTTAGTAAATAATTAGCTATACTTGAGGCACTTCTCTTGCAGCCTCTCAGAACAGGGTTACACTGGCAAAAGCTTCTGAAGGCTTTGAAAAGGGAAACACTCAAAATTCATCATCTTCCTGTGCAGGCAAAATAACATCTGCCAAACAGAGCACTTAGGCACTTGATCTTGGAATCTTAAACTGATCAATGATAGTAACAGTTTTCTTGCACAGACTGCCTCAGAAATAAAACTGGTAACTTTGTGATGCCCAAAAATATGCTCTCTTTCTAATGAAAGATTTCTACAAAATGTTTAGGGGCTTTGTCTCTCTGTTGAGTGAGAAGCAACGGCACCAGTCCCTGCCATGGGCAGGGTTACCTTCTACTAGTCCAGGTTGCTCAGAGCTCCATCCAACCTGGCCTTGAACACTACCAGGGAGGGGACATCCACACCACCACCACTAATGTATCAACAGACATTAAATAGGTGCAATATTTAAAATTATTTGCTACGTTTCATATTACAATATAGCTGATGAAAGCCCAGAAGTGCAATGAATGTAATTTTACTTGGTATAGCCACAAGATAAATTTATACAATTAAGCTCTTTCAAGGGTTTTTTTTCTCATTTTATTTAAATTTTTACTGCCCAATCTTCTGGACCGACCATTCTTCTTCATGTAAAGGTCATTTTTTATGGTGGCTTATTTAAGGAAATTTTACTGAACATAAATACTCCTTATAAGGTTACAGAAAGTCTAAAATTCCAGGAAAACAAAGGGTGCTTCGAGGATAGAAGAAAATTTGAGTCAAGAAAGAAATACTGAAAGATTCAGAATAAAACCAAGTTACTGAGCACAGATATTTGCTGCTGGGGCTTTGCAAACCCTGTGCCACCTCTTAACCTTTTGCCTTGGGTGGCTTCTGGCTCTCTAGGAGCTACTGAAAGCACTTTTCAGCTCCTATCAACATTTGGTATTACAGACCCTAAAGCTGCTAAAGAATTTGTCCTGATGCTTGTTCTGCTAGTTACTGACTGACTTTTTGTGTAAAACCCTGGCTTTGACACAGCCTTTCTAACCTCAAGTAACATCTCACCAGTCTGCAATATTTTGGTGTAGGCAAAGAAAATTACTTTATATACTTGAATCATTAAATGATTAAAAAAAAGAAAAAAACCACCCCACCAAACTAATTAACATCAGAGCATTATTTAAGACCAAGCAAGAAACATCAAAAGACATTACAATGTTGTTTGATGCTCCTCTCTTGGCAAGGAGCCTCCCCCAATTTCACAAACTGAGGGAAAACAAATGTTTCCAGTTACAGGGATGCTCACACACTCGTGGCTGAGTGAGGCCAGGCCTTTCCCTGCTCACTGTGTTGGTGTCTCAGTTGCCAACTGGCTCCAAATATTTCTCAGAAACATGAGGTTCCTCCTGCAGCAAGGCTTAGATGATGAGGGACAATTATGAGATGAAAACATACTGACTTCCAAAGGAGAATAAATGGATATGAGCAGAGTGCAATGCAGTAGGAAGAATTTTATCC
Source organism: Myrmophylax atrothorax (assembly GCA_026770055.1). Classification (NCBI taxonomy): domain Eukaryota; kingdom Metazoa; phylum Chordata; class Aves; order Passeriformes; family Thamnophilidae; genus Myrmophylax; species Myrmophylax atrothorax. The sequence goes on along the minus strand of JAOXXN010000471.1, from coordinate 4,012,989 downwards.
CTGTAGAGGTGACCAGAGAACATAAAATTCAGGTATCCCATAAAATTAACATAATCACACAAAACCCACAGACTTGTAGGGACAGGTGAAAGTCTGAGCTTTGTTCAGAGGAAAGAAAAGTAAGAATTATTCCCATCACTCATATAAGCAAATGCTATCAATGAAATGAGAACCAGCTATTTAGTGCATCCTCCCCTCTTACTGCCACTGCCAGCACAGTCACCTCCAGAAGAGCAGAGAGCTGCAGGAATTCCCTTTTTGTGCTGTTGCCTCCAAGATAACAAGGAGTGCACACCACATGGAGAAACAGCGTGACTGTGTTGACAAAATTGTTCCAAAACCAGGTAGAAATCTCAACAAAACATGCTCCATTGCATCAAGTCAAAGTCTTACACACATCAAACACTTTGAAATTATTTCTTAAAGAACCATATTTTAAACTGGTTTCTGGCTATAAAACTCTGCATAAATGAAGTGGAAAACCAAGCAATTAAGGCAGTACAGATATTTGCAAAATAACAGACGTAAATATGTCTCCATGGCAGAAGAAATTCAGGCAGAAAAATTTCTGCAAGATTTTATCCTCCTCTAAAATTAAAAAAAACCCAAACAAAACCCAAAATAAAAGAGATAAAGTGCTTTTGGCCAATTACCAATGATGTCCCCTCACATCACCTGACCCAACACAGCAGTTGCTTCTCCTGTACCTATGATGAACTTCAGCAATCACCTCTCTCTGTCTACAAGGGAACATCTTAAGACGCCTGGAAGCCACAAAAGTTTGGCAAAACAGAGCTGGCTCTGTTTTAAATATTATGTAGATTACAGAGGACAGAACAAGTTCTACTTTGTAAATACAATTAACTACTGTTACATCTTTACCTTTGCACTCAGGTTTTTCATTTTAACAGTTTAATCTCTGAGTGTGTCTTCAGTTTATTTGTCAGACACATAAATCCACACCCTTTTCCCCAAAACGTTTGGATTCCCAGCAATGTGCACACTTGCCATTCTGGTTTCCAGATGAATCAGCTGCCTGGAAGACCAGAGGGAGCTCAGAGAACCTACTGCCTTCTCTTAACTAAGGAGATTGAACTGTCATTCAGTAAAATCCATGTTTAAAAGCCAGTGAAAAAACACCTTTAAAATAAAGGACAAACATTTTACTTAAGCACTTTGGTCAAACAAGGTGTAAGGATATCAGAAAGAAATTCTTTGCAGAGAGAGTAATCAGGCATTGGAATGGCCTGCCCAGAGAGGGGGTGGATTCACCATCCCTGGAGGTTTTTAAACGGAGATTGGCCGTGGCACTGAGTGCCATGATCTGGTAAAGGGACTGGAGTTGAATCAAGGGTTGGACTTGATGATCTCGGGGGTCTTTTCCAACCCAATCAATTCTATGGTTCTATGAAAGACTTAAGATTGCGACTCTGAGAATCTTTTCCTCTCCTTTTCAAGCCACAACAGCAAATCTAACAGCTCTCAAAGATGTCTCCAGAGTATGGATTTGAGAATAAAGGACTTGGAAGGGTGTGTGGGAGCTCTGACTGAAAAAGCTCATATTGAAAGGCACTGTATATGAACACAGGAGGCTGCACACAGGAAGAGAACTTAAGCTGTCTGAATGGAGTAGATGCAGCAGCAAAATCTTCCTTCTGAACACAGAGCCACTGTAGCTGTGTGAACAAGCAGGAACCCTCCTGACTCATCAAGCTGTTTATTAGCCCTCTTTAAATACTTCAGATTGATTTCTCAGTGCCCAGAATGCCCAAGTAATAAAATTAAAATGTGGGTGTGCAATTCAACATGAAGGCTTTGGTGGCTGCAAACCCTTTCTGTCCACCTGCCTGGTTTAAATCTCTGTCTCACAAAACAAACAACAACAAAAAATTTCACAGAAGGTGAGACTGCAACAGGCAATGCCAGAAGTAAAATGCATCTGAACCAGAGGTGGAACCAGTTGTTACCAATTCAGTAATGGGTCTCTTTACCTCCTAATCAAAACAACAGTTAACTATTGATAACTTCAGTGTATGAATCAGTTGCCTGAAAAAAATATTCTCCAGTAAAAATTGAGTGCAATTGCTTCTAAATCTTTCCATGCCCCTGCATTTCATTTTGGAGAAAGAATGAAAAGTGTAAGTAGTTTGCCCAGGGAAACTTCATGGTCCTAAGAGTTAAAAATACCATGGGAAAAAGAATATTCCTGTACTCTCATTTTGCTTGGCTGTGCAGCTTCCTCTGGGTAGATGAGATCGTCCTAATTGACATTTGTCCAGAACACTGGTAATCTTTTCTATGTGCATTGTATCAGGCATAGATAAAATAAATCCACAGTATGTGAGGACAGACAAGAGATTTAAGTAGGTTTTTCCATTCCAAGCTGTCTAACTGGAAGAAATAAGTCATTAGGAAAAAATATGTTTGGAGTCTCCAAATATTTCTTTGTCACGATATAACCCTTGTCCCCAAACCAACAATTTTACATGAAATCCTTCCTTCTGTCTGCACCTTCTATTTTTGTAGACACTTTCCCCCAGTTTTAAAATAATGCTTTGGTGAAACATGAAAAATTCAAAAATAATTGCCTGTGTTTTGGCAAAGCATAAAACATATAGGGAAAGGCTGGAAAATGGAAATCTGGGCATATGATAATGATAAATTTGTCCTTGTATAGAGAGTGAGTTATTCATGAGCCACTAATTTGCTGTTTGCGTGGATTAACAACTCACAGATTTCATACAAGAGTTTGTATTTTTTCAGAAAGGTCAGATCTGAAAAGTCTTTGATTCCCAAACAAAGGGACACCAGCACAAAGCTGCAACATCCATGGGAACCGCAATTTGCTTCAAGCAAGGTGTGACTTGAAAAACTGCATGTACCTGGTTCGGGTCACCTGTTTGAGGAGGCACCAACCCCAGACAGGCTGAATCTCTTGGAAGAAGACACTGGGGAAGTCTGTGCGTGAAACACGGACAGCACCATCCTGGAATTGGCTTCAACCCCAGAGAACAGCCGTGCATTAGCAGGGAGGGGCTTGCAGGACCCAAGAGGTTGTTTTTGCCTCTGCATTCCGAGGGTGGGATTTTGGGATGTCCATCAGGAACAGGCGCTGCATCCGCTTTTCCCACGAATGCACGGATTTGGCTCTGTGACCCCTTGGTTACTAAATCAACCAGCCTTCCCAGATCTTTTTAAGGACCCCATTTCTAATTTTAAAAAATTCTGTTCACATATTAACATAACAACTTGTTAATCGTTTAAATTCAACTGAATATTGAACGTGACATGCAGGAAATATTCTACATAGCGGTGTCAAAGAAAATGAACTTCTCACCTGGAGGGAGGCAAAGGTGGGGGAAAAATATGAGAACCAATGGATATAAAATGACAAAAACACTGTTTCTCTAAAGCATTCCACCAAAAACCCAGCAGGGATCTTTGGAATCATGACCATAGTTTGATTAACCAGAATAAATCATAAAACGTGAGCAGTTAAGTCACCTGGGGAAGGTGTATCTGAATTTCATTTCACATTTCAAAATTTTCAAGGTGCTTTACAAGTGTGAGTCCCAAATACATGACTCTTTCATGATTCTAGTGAAAAGTCAGACCCTCCACTCCAAAAAAGACTGAACAAAATACTTCTGAGAGTTTCACCTACAGTGAGGTCATATCATACTGAATTAATGATATAATATTATATAAAATGTCTTTATTACCTAGAGAAATGACTACAGCTCAGCCAATTTTCTGAGACACCTTCAGCACAGTTGCTAATAAAGTTTCACCACCTGGAGGGCAAGGGGGAAGAAACAAAAAGAAGAGTCCTTTCAGGAAAAGCAATTTTCAAAAAATTGCTTTGGGAGTAACTCATTCTTGAGTGCCTGCAACCCAGGAAGTGCCACACATCATCTTGTGTTTAAAGTGCAGTTGAACTCCAAAGAGGAGATGGACAGAGGCTGGAGAGATTTATGTGGCTGCAGACTTGTTGGTTTTACTGGTGGGTGGTGTGCAGCTCTGATTTAAGATGTGCTGAGCAGGCCTTTATATAAAATAGTAATAATAAATTAGTGATACACATGTAGATTTATGTGTGAGGAGTCCAGAGTGCAGAATGCACACTCAGTGAGTTTTATGAATCTGTATAAATAAATATAAATGAAATCACACTGTGGGATGTCCCTGTCTTGTGTCTCTCAATAGGATCTAAATTAGATACGGTTTGTTTTCAACATGTGTATAAATATGCTCACAGAAACACACTAATTATCAGCCTGCAAAATCAGCTTGGGGCTTGAGAGCCAATTAAGATCCCTGTGGGTTCATTTTTTGTCAGGAAAGTCAGCAGAGACAACTCAAAACATACACAGGAAGTCTATCTGCTGCCTAAGATGAGATTTGTACAATTACTTTTCTGACCATAACTGCGCTTACTTCATTTCTTCTTGCTAACTTTACATTTCCCATATATGATTCATGGTGTTATGCCGAGGTCACCCAGGTCCTTGGTATTAAAAGGTTATATAAACACATCCCTGGAGGAACCAAAATGAATCAGATACGCAGCGGACAGACTGCAGGCCTGGGCTTGGAAAGGGAGGGAGTGTGAAAGCCAGACCCCTGGCAAAAAAAATACATAATAATTTCACTTGCATTTGTAACTTCACACAAAACACAAAGAAATGCAGCATTACTGGGAAAGAAAGTCAGCAGAAAATGTTTCTTCTGGGGGAGGAGCAGGGAGGCAAAAGGGTAAAACCCCCAACATTTGTACCTCTAGAAACTACCTGAGGACCCCTCGGTGCTCTGCTTCCTCACGCTGCCCCCAGACCCAGCACCCCCACACATCACTGCCTTGAAACTCCAGCACTGACAAGGAACTCAGGTTGGAGCCTTTCTCAAACCGCTGATTTGCAGTTGATTTTACCAGAATCATAGAAAGGCTTGAGTTGGAAGGGACCTTAAAGATCCTCCAGTTTCAACCCCACTGCCATGGGCTGGGTTGCCATTCATGTTGCTCAGGGCCCCATCCAACCTGGCCTCGAACACTTCCAGGGATGGGGTATCCACAACTTCTCTGCTTTCATCAGGCAAGCTCCTCCACAAGTGAAACAAAACTAGAAGATGTAAAATTTGCAGTCAAGGCTATGCTATAATCAGAGAGTTTCCTTTTCCATGGTCTTTCTGTTGCCTGCACTGCACTCAGCTACAACTATCAACGTGATGCATAAAAGTGCTGGAAGAGGGATGGCATGAAACAGTCTCAGAAGATAAAAATAATAATTTATGACTCTACATCTTCAAAATATTAACAGCAACAGCTTATGTTTGTAATATCTCTGTGAAACAAGGCACATGAGGGCTTTTACAGGTGTGGAAATTGGGGAGCACAGACTTGAGAGTTTGTCAGAAGCATCCTAGGAATTTTGTGTTCAAATTAGAATTAGCATCCATTTTTTTTACTTCTGGTCTTTTATTTGTGCAGCTTTTTAATCCTCCTACGTCTCAGGCAATTCCTGGGTTCTTACAAGCTTGTTCATCAGTGCCACAGAGCAATCATAGTATCAATCATATTTATCACAGAGGAACTCTAACTCTTGGATAGAGACTGGTGATTTGGACTTCAGCACTAGATTAGACCAAACAAATCACAACAGAGTTTGGGATGCAAACTCCACTGAAAGCCCAAGTGGCTTGAGCAACACAAGAGTAAAGACGGACTTCCAAAATCCTAGTAAACTGTAAGTATGAGATGGAGTAAAAACTACTGCTGTTCTCACCAAGCAGCAACCAGCAAGCTAAGGCAGTATTCCAGCCCAAGAGGTAATTTTCCTGATTTTTCTGGTTTATGTAATGGTGAGGATCTGAGCACAACTCCTTGAGCTCTACTCACCTGCATTTCTTGCCTCAGTGCAGCCTTGCTGTGAATTCTAAAGCCCCCTCCTGCTACTCAATCCTGTTTCATTTTGAATGCCTATTCTTTCTATTACTCATCACATAAGATTCAAAACATAAATGGAACAAGCTGGCAGAAATTTGCTTCCAGCTCTGAATTCCTGACAGTACAACCCAAAATTTGTAATTTATAGTTGAAAAAACCCCAAACAATAAAGCAATGACTTCTTGTTATCGTTACCTTTATTCACGAGGTTACAGCCAAAAACTGTCCAAATTCCAGACAGTGCAGGAACAGCCACACTTTCTCCTGCCAACTTACAGCATGTCAGGACAGGAATTACTTTTTGTAAGAGGACAAGGCTGAGGCTTTTTCAGAGTAACAACTTTTTTAACAGTGAATTAAGAAACACTACATTCACTGACAATTTGATAATCAAACACCTGGCACACAACCTGCATGTTCCCAACCAGACCAACAGCCATTTCCTCTGCTCCTGTTCTTGTGCTAAGGATCATCTGTGCTGGAACTCTCAAGATCCAGCTGATGCCCTCCACTGCAAGTTCATCTACCCTTTTAGTCTTCCCACATTCCTAGATAAATCAGCCCTCTTTCTCCAACTTTAGCAAAAAGAATTTCCAAAATCCCAAGTCCATTTTATCAACTTTTCATTCAGCGCTCTTCCTTCCCTCTACTTCCTTCCCACACATAATCTGGACATTTTCTTCCCATAGGAAATATCTAAATATAATACCTTCATCGTTCCATTTTCCATCAACATTCGTATCTACAAGTCCTTCCTCTCGCATTTCTGTCTCAGCTGCAGTTTCCCTCTTCTGATCCAGCCACTTTCTTCTCCTTTTTGGACTCACCCAACTCATCTGCTTGGGTCCTTTAAGTCCACATCCAGTCTTCCTTCTTTTGGGTTCTCTGGCTCTCTTAGTCCACAAAACAGACAGTTTCTACCATCCTAAAAAATCCCACTCTTTGCTCCCTCTGGCCCAGTCTCAATCTTCTTGCCACATCTGTGTGGCATCCCTATCTTCCTGTTCTCATTCCAAACTGTCTCTAATTGACATTTTCCACCACAGTGTCTTTCAAATATATCATCTTAAATTATGTTCCTCACCAATATCCAAACTATTTCCCCCCATTTTCCAGTGATGCCATCTGACATCAATATAGGCATGTGCATTTGTCTTCCTGAAACTTGGCTGCAGATTCTTTGCCAATTAATAGTGGTAAAACAAACTTTTATTCTTAAACAGAGTTATTGAGAATGAAGTCCAGATCACTGAGAATATTCTCAACAAAGTTAGAGTGAAAATTTTGTTCATAAGGGCAGGTTCATCACTAAAAGTTTAACATTACAAGCTGTGCTTGTGTTTTACTACCTACAAAGTCAAACCAGGACCTTGTTGAAATAATTGCAGAGCACCCAACAAAAGTACAGTGATGTCTCATTCCATGCCAAGGACTCCTAAAGCATGAGGTACTGCATCACTGCATCCAGTACTAAATCCCAGTCATCTCCAGGGTAGAATTTATGCTGACACAATTATTTTGCACAGGTAATATGAATTAACACTTTCCAGTGAAACAAGTCACCTTCCAAGACATCACTCCGGGTGAGACTGTCTGGGGCCTGGATTTCACTCACCTTTTGGCACAGACCTGTCTCTCAAAGCTGTCAAAAACGTCAGATAGCCCACAACTCATGAACAGGAGATGGCGGCACAAGAAGAGCTCAGGCTACCACCCAATCTGGCACTGCAGAGGGGCAGTCCGTGGCGCAGGGGCAGGGGCTCCTCCAGCACCAGGCTGCAGTCCCGGTACGGGAGAGAACCTCAGCCTCTGCCAGGGACCAGCCAGGCAACTTCCAGTGCCCTCTGCCCATTTCTGCTGTGCTTTAAAAAAAGCCATGGCAGTTTTTCCCTCGCTGCCAGATGCCCGCCCAGCACGGCCGGGCTCCAGCCTCAGCTCTGCCTCCCTCCCCTCCCGTGCCATCAGGTGAAGCAGGCGCTCGGCGCCCTGAGCAAACAGAGCGGGATGAGGGAGGGAATTACTGACATTTCCGGGCCTGAGGAGAGATCTCCGGAGCCTCGGCCCCTTTCCAGGTCAGACTGGCTGCCGCCACCGGCGCTGGTGGGGAAAGGAGAGCAATGATGCTGTCCGTGCGGGGAGCGAGGGCTGGCGAAACAGGCAGAAGGAAGGAAAAACATCCTTCCAACACCTCCCAGACTTCTGGGTTAGAGAAACCTGTTTGCCCAGCCTTTCCTTTCCTTTTTTCCCTTTTTGGTTTTTTCCTTATTATTATTTTATCGACGGGATTAAGGTTTTATCTCAGTAAGCTATTTTTTTAAAGTGGAAAAATCATCGTTAATTATGGAACCTGGGAAGGAGAATTAAGACTGAAAAGCTCTTGGTTGTTCACACACCCTGGCTGCTGCATCCACCAGGATGTCACTGCAGGGATGCTCCTCTTTTGGCTGGGGAGGTGGGTAATCTCCTCTGTGGGCAATTAGAAAAATTAATAAATAAACAGAAGAGCCTATTCCACCCAATTCCAACTTCTCTACTCTAAAATGCAGGTTTTACAGACTGAAATGGAGGAAAATGAAACAGCTTAGGGGCTTCAGGAAAAAACCCAACCTATGGTGTAATTTATTTCAATAGCACTGTTAGATGAAAGCCATTCAAAGGCTTTTCAGTGTTCCTGGGAACCTTCTGACTTCAGGCTGTGCAGCCCCGATTTTTCAGTCTCTGAGTCGCAGTTCAAAGGTGGAGAGGAATAATCCCAGGAAAATAACAGCAGTCCTCACGTGCAGAGATACATCTCCCTAGTCCTGGAGCTACACTTCCAATATAACTTAATCAGCAGACATCGACCTACGGAGGATTACATGGAGACAATTTCATTTTGTCAAGGCCCCTTTTCTCCCACTTTCATCTGTAGTGTTTCCCAGTCTGCTCCTTGCCCTGGGGACCAGAGCAGGCAGCTGGCACAAACTCTGGCTGGGCACATCAGCTCACTGGGCTCTCTCCTTGCTCACAAAAAAATTGTTTAGCAGGAATCTTTTCGGCAAACTCAAGGTCCTTGAAGAACCATCTATAACCTGTGCTCTTCCAAAGAGACGTTGCTGAACCCAAATGCAGAAAGCATCACAAAACACTTTCAATATACTGAATTATTGAAGTGTTCAGATGTCATTAACAAGCAGCCTGAATTGCAGTTTCAACTGAGTACTCACCTTAAACTCAGATTCTATTTAATTGTTTTGGCCAGAATATGCTCTTTCTGGGACTACACAGGCATGGTTTTGTTAAAGAGGGAGAAATATTCACAATCTCACAGCCAGGACACAAGGAGTAAGAGATGGATGGGGACAGTCTTGCCCTGCTGTCACACACCCTTCCTGTCAAAGCACTTGGGACAGCAGCTTCCAGAGCACTCAGCTTTCCTGTGGATTAAAAAGTCCTCTGAGTGTCCTGGGAACACGGCTATAACATGGGTATATGGGAGGCTGGTAGGAAACTTTTAAACTAATGGTCAGGACAGGAACCGTGTGTATGGCTCTTTATAACAATGACTTTTTATTTTGTCCTATTACAGGTGTGGAACCCATTCCCTTGTTTTGTGCTGGTTTTAGCATACCATCACTCTTCTGTGGCTTTCCCCTCAGAGCTGTCTTGACTTGACAGCAAAAGTAACACTGCTATTTTTTCAACAACAACAAAAAAATCCAATCTCCCATACTCTTGCTCTGACCCAGTGAACCTCTTCTGTAACTTTACACCAGAGAACAGCCCTGCTCTGTGTTTCAATCTTATTAAATGCTTTTAAGATTTTAATCATTCATTCATTGGCTGCTAAGTGAATATTATATCCCTTTCCTGTAGGCAATCAGATACCGTAATGCTTTAATGTTAAAACTTGTTAGTGCTGCACACAAAAAGGTAACAAATAGTTTCTTATTCAGCGCTGGATCAGGACCCAGAACGCCACCTCAGTAGCTGCAAATACCGTGAAGGCACTTTTATTAATAGAGCTGATCCAACAATATTTGAAAACAAAATTACCAAAGACAATGCTCATAATGAAAAAACAGGCAGAGCTGTAAAACAATAACTTAGGGTTGTGACTTTGCATTTTCATGGGCAAATACTAAAACTGTATCAGTGCGGTCCAATGACATTTTTAACAGGCTTAGTGAAAAGCTTCACTGCCATTGGTTTTGTTTGTTTATCTATTCATTTATTTATTTTGCAGTTCTCTCAGTCAACAAACCATTTGGTTGTGCATATTTTGTCAATTACTCTAATACACAGGAGAGAAAAATCAGTGTAGATGACACTCCTGATAAACGTGCTGGAGCTCTGTGCCTGCAAGAAGGAGCAAACTGGGAATGTAAGTCACTGTATTCTTTTTCTCAGGCATCTACCTTTTGGCAAATACTGGAAATTGGACTAGATGAATCCTTAGTCTGGCTAGTCTGCTGTTCCTGAAATCATTTGAAAATACTCTGATAAATTAGCAGAGCAGTTGTGCACGACACAAAGTTTTTCGTATTATGATTATTCAGCAACACTTTCTTCTATGAAAAATGACAAAATTATTTCACCTTACCCAGAGCTAAAACAATTGCTCTGAATTAATCTATAGTTTCAATCAAGTAACAGAAAAAAAATCTTTTTCAAGCCTCTGCGCCTGTTCTCCTTTTCTGGATTTTTTCAAACTCCAAGGGTCTGACCTCAAGCACAATAAAGTCAATGAAAATTGTTCCACTATCTTCATCAGATTTTGGGTCATGACCAAAGCTGACTTCCTCCCTTTCCCTGCTCCTTCCATAACTGTTACAGGGCAAAGAGACAGAATAACAACCTGTTGACAGGTAACACTAATTTACAGTCATATGAGAGGCAGAAGCATCACACACAGCTTTGCTGTAAACTGAGCTCAATGCTGTTTGCAACTTACATAACTTCATGTCTCAGGTTTCTCTACAAGCATAAAAACAACTTTTTACTTTAGAGACAAGTTTTCCTCCAAATTATTATGTCCTTTAAATCACTGGGTATCTCTTAGTCTGTCATCAAATAATAAAGAACACAATATAAAAAGTCAGAAAGGAATTCTTTAATGTGCTTTTACCAAGATGATTCTGTCAGTTTTGCAGCTCAGATCATGCACTACAGGTTAATGAGGCACATGACAATTTCTGAATTTTAATATTTTTAAAAATATTGTTTGAAAAACCTTCTTGCTACAAAAAATCCTGAGTTAAGCGAACATGGAGGGTAGTTGGGGGACGGAACAATTCTTCCCCTACCAACAATCCTATTGAAGGTTTTTCATTCAACACATCCCTAAGCGTGTTAATTCCTGCACCATTCAATATTTCATGAAACAAACAAAATAACGCATTACCTGATTTTAAATTTTGAATAACTATATTAGCACATGAAGTATTTCTTGGCTGCACTGCAGAACCTCAGCTATCATTCCTGAATTCCAGTATGCACTATGAAAAAGAAGATACTGCTATTTGCCATTTTATAGTAAAAATTAATGCCCTTCATATCAGATGTACCTTTTTTTCTGGAAGCAGAGTCCCTCTATCCTTCAATAAGCTATTAAACCATTACAACCAGAAAGGCAACCACAACTTCTGGGAAGGTTAGGTTCACTTACAAATAAAACCAGAACACCATCAGGCTTCTTTACACCATTATATGACTTGATTTTTATGTGTGTGTATGATAGCTAGTCCTGCTACTTAGAAAGTTATATATACACAGAAATTATGCTTTGTGGCCACTAAGATCACTCTGTTTAACAGGAAAAACTGGCAGGGAGGGAAAGGAAGAAATGCTGCTATGAACATGTGGTTTTGATGGACTGACACGTTACTTGCCCATCCAACAACAGGATTCAGTTCATCTGCAGTGGAATTATCCTGAACTTCACACCAAGCACACACTGAATTTTGCACAAGTGACTGAGGGTATTGTTAACCCACCACACTGACCTAAGTAAAGGATGTTCTTTCAGTCAGGAAAGAAAGGTCAGATGGTGAAGGTACCATTAAAAATCCTGTTTTTTACACTGACTATTGAACATAAAGAGAAAAGATGCAAATTAGGCTGGAAACAAGATGCTTCAAAGTCCTTAACTTATTACAGCGTAATTTAGTCATTACCTTGCAATCAGAAAGGACTTTTCACCATCACTACTGCTGGGAGCTAAAGTTGGTAAATTCAATGTAAGAGCATTGGAGGTGATGGTTATCCTGATAGTCTACCAGTAAGTTGTTATCAGAAAGCTGAAATACCTGTACACTCAAATGTAAACAAATTTGTATCACTGAGAGTCACGAGGCTTTTCTTTTTCACCAGTTCAGGGTGTTGCATCAATGCATTAATTTGCATTAAGGAGCTGGGTATCTTGGATAGGTTCACTGAGCAATACAGTGAAAAAAGGCTATTGGAACTACATGCTGGAAAACCCAAAGTCAAAAGGCCAGAAAAAAAAAAAAAGACACTTTTTCAAGGCCAGGCACTGTAAAAAAAAATAAATCTCATTTTCTTTTATTGAGGAAGTTTGAATAAACATTCTCAGCATAGTGTTTGCCTTTCTGACAACTGTAATATTTTGAACTTAAACATCCATATAGAAACATATTTCAGTTAATCAGGAATCACCTAAAATCAAAATGGAAATAAATGTGGTGAGATAATAAGATGGGAGTTCTCACCACCAACTACACCCAGCCTGCAAGATACACCATGCAGAATTCCAGACAGATATATCATTTATAACTGAAACTCAGCTTGAAGCAACGCAAGGTGAAGACACAAACCTAACCTAAATCCCAGATTTTTACTGAAGCACACACTGCACTTTCTTTTCCTGGCAAACTGTTTTGCAGGACATCCTCCTGCAAAACTACACACAACAACTGCAACAAAAAGGGGCTCAGAAGAATTCTGTGGCTTGATTTTTCTACCTGTAACTGTCATATTGCCAAAGTAATGGGAAAGGTATGAGCAATTCTTTAAACAGTTGTGTTTTAATTCTGATGCCAAGTCTTTTGGTTATGAAGCATTTTTTCTGACTGAGTTGAAAGTCTATCTCAAGCACACAGAAAGACCTAGGGCAAGAACAAAGGTGCAGGGCAGAAGCTAGTTTATTCAGGCATGTCAAGTTAAATCTTGTAAAATATGTACACATTTAATTGTTTTCATCATTTATATATGTTTCAAGCGTGGAGGGGCCTCCTGCATCATTTAGGTAGAAGGCAAGAGCCAATTCTGGAAGTCCTGTTTGATCAGGGAAGAAGTCACTCATTTCTGAAGCTTTAAAAGATTGATTTTTCTTTTTTTTTCTTTTCTTGGGGGTCACACTAAACCCAGACAATTTGGAACCATTTAATTTATTTCAAGCAAAAATATCTCAAGAGCAGCCTGAACTTTGCAAGCAACCCTAACAGTGGGTTAGACACATTATAAAGGATTAAACAAAGCAATAAAGTAATGGGGAAGAAAATGAGGGGCAATGAGCGTGTGGGAGACCCTGTAATTGAGAAAGCATTATAAAATGAGGTACCACTTGCAGTAAAACAGTTAATGAAAGCACAGCACAAGTCTGGTTTCTCTCTTGTTGTCACTTATTTCTCTGAATGAGTGGATTTGCTGCCTCTTTTCTTCTAAAAAAAATAACGAGAGATTACAAAAGGGACACCTGGAAAAACACGGGTGTGGTCCCTTTAGCTGCAGCCCACCTTCCTGACCCCCCCACGCACACTCATCGCTGCCCAGGCTCCTCCCCACCTCCCTTCTTTCCTCAAAAGCAGCTCCTCTCAGGCACAAGAATGCCAGGCCATTCTTTCAGGTAACTCACCCTCACTACTTCTCCTTTCACAAGTCAGGATGTGCCGTCAAGCCGAGCTTTGTAGGTACATGTTGGGAGGGGGCTTTTTTCAGGATCCGAACCAGGAGTGCATACAAATGGTTTAAGAACAAAAGAGGGAGATCTCTGTACCAGCTTACCAGGTCCCCACAGACCCTCTTACCACTTTTACACCAAGCTTTTTCTCTTATGCTCTCTCTTTTTTTATCATTGTTTTGACAAATATTAACCACAAGAGATCCCAGGGGGAAAAAGGTTCCATATATTCATTCACGGGCAATACTATTTTAAACAGAAGAACAAGCACCTCAGAGGAATCTTTCTTTCTTATACAGGTTGAGTTTTCAGTTGACCAATTTTAGTATGTGGGAAAAATATGCAACACATCCAGTATGTCCCTTCCACCTGTCCCAGAGATACACAACCTCTAGAGGAAGATTCCTCTAAAGTTGTTGTTCTTTTGGTTTTTAAAATAACCCAAAGTTCGGCAGCACCCCCACTGACAATAAAATGCAGTTTAGGAGTGGCATCTCCAGTAAGGATGGAAAGAATGGCCTGAATGAGAATTATTCTGGGGCAAAGGAAGTTTCTGTACAGTCTTCTGCTCTAACAAAAACCATTACAGATGTTTTGGGGAGGTCTGATTTGGTGATGATTGTGAAATTGCGGGACACTCAGAGATCAAATGTAAGGAATCATAACGACTCCTTAAAGGTGCTCCTGGGACAGGTGTTTGAAATGATACATTCAGTTTTCTTTTAAGAATTTCAAGGAGAAATGACAGCCTATGAGTCTTCTCCCCAAAACACAACAAATATGATTATTAGCATGCCATGCAAAGGCAAAACAAGCACCAAAATAATCAGAAAATTGCTCTTTTCATCATATTTGTTGCCTGCAAAGCAAACACTAAGCAAGCTTTAAGCCTTTTCTGGAATAATCTGGAGCAGCACTTCACAGTGGAGCCTTGGTCTCATGTGTTCCTCAAAAAGTATTCCACAGCAATCCTGAAGAATTAAAAGGGTGATTTCTTGCCACAACGTTACCCAATAATAAATATCCCATGGCAAGCATCAACAGCAGCACCACTCCCCTGTTAATTGTTCACCTCACAAAGAAAAAGATTTGTTTTCTTTTTCCATATTAACAAAAGAGTACTAAAAGGGGATCCTTTTATCATGTCCCTCCTCCAAAACTCAAAATATTTGCCAAAAATAAAATCTGTATATTGTTAGTGGAAAAAAAATTTCCTGGGGGAGAAAGGTAGTGGGCATGGAGTTTCCTCTATCTACCACACAAAGTATTTAGGAAACAAACATTCTTCTCCCTATAATAGCAAAACAAGTTTTGTGATGAAATGATTCACAAGTTTGGGCTTTATTCCAAACCCCCTATATATTAAACCCAACCATCAGTTGGATCATCCCGTCTGTTTTCTGAAGAATATAATAGATGGAAATCTGCTTCTTAAACTGTTTTTCATACAACAGGAAACCGACAGAACAGCATCGCACCAGCAGCGCTCACAGGGGCTACAGAAAGTCCTGGTCTTGAAGTCAGAGCTTGCTGAATGGTTTTCCCTTTAGCATAGAAAGTTTAGCATTTTGGCAACAACACACAGTTTGGTTTGCATCTATACTGTGCATTATTTTTATATAAATTAGAAACAATTCATTGCAACCTGGTGTACAAGGCTTTTATACAGTCGTGTCTCACGAGTCTAAACACACACACACAATACTCACAGCCACCTGTGTGCAGGAGCACACACACATGAGGCTTCAAGTTTTGGAATACTTTAAAATATGTTTGTAGGAAAAGTAGTTGCTGCCATTATTGCTGGAGAAATACAAACCATTTCTGAGTGCTTTCCCCTTTTCTCCATTATATAAAATTAAAGAGAAGTTAGAACTCCACATACTTTAATATATAATGTTAACAGCAAAAATGGCTTTCCTCGGAGATTTTATTACCATGGAATTAGGTGATCAAAATATGCACCTCACTGAAAAGCACAGATTCACTCGCCCCAAAATAACAACTGTGCAGACAACAAAAATCAATCAACTTAATGGGATACAATCTGGTACCTTCTTAGCCTCAACATTCAAGCTACCAACACTATTACCCTCTTGAATAAACAGAGCTTTTGCAAAGGTTAAACCTGTGAGGTCCTCATCGGAAAGTCCCTGAGTAAATTATAACATGTGACGATGACATTCCTGTGTCTTTTGGAACCAGCCAGGGGAAGTGAGGGTAGGTCATTATAAGCCACTTGCCTTTACAACCGGCTGTAAAAGACAATGAGGACAGGAAGCTTCCCACCGAGATCAAGGTGCACAATCCCCAGCTAAAAATAAACAAGCCCTGATAGTCACATCTGCTGGAAAATATCATTGGAGCCTGAATTCCCAGGTGCCGAAGCAACGGGAAGAGAATGCCTCGGTACAGCAGGCTCCCAAATGATCACAAAATAATAATTACAGGGGTTGGCAATGACTACTGTTCGTACTAATGTTGTAGATAAAAATATCAGAGTGCACTAACTTATTTTATCGGGGGAGAAAAAAGGGAATTAAAATAAAAATCAGATTAAAATTATTTACATTTACTTTAAGCATATCCTTGCCATCCTTTAACTCCCAGACACAAGTCCTGGAGCCATTCTGTCACAAAACCTTCCACTCAGAAGTAACTGGAGCAGGAGAAAAATGATAAATTTCTGCCCTTTCTCACCGGGCCTCGCCCATCAGACATCACCACATCCTGCACATGCTGCCCACTCCCAGCGATTCCCGGGCCAATCCCAGGTGCTTTGGGGATCATGTCTGTCCCAAAGGATAAGCAGTCTTCGATGAGGGAACTGAGTTGCTGTAGTGGCTGATATCCCTGTCAAACTGGACACAGGCAAACACCCAGGACGTGTGGGCAGGGCTGGCACAGCTGATCAGCAGTGGGAGAAAACATGGAAAACCTCATTCCCTAAGAACAAGCAAGTTCTCAGTGCTGGCACAGCCATGTCTTGGGTTGAGGAACAGAGAAGGGTTTTCTGCCTTCAGGTTTTGGTGGTTTTTTTTTCAATCTGACTACAACTTGAATCATGTAATTCTTTCCTATTCTGATTTTTGGCAGCTCTTTCTGCACAGAAAGGCCTGGTGGTAGTCCATAGTCTACAGACCAAGTGGGAATAACTCAGAGCACTCCAAAACCTAATTCTGATGCCATTAATGAATAGGTTTATTGGACCCGAGGCAGTTTCATTTAATTCACAGATACCCTAGAAAAGTTTTTAAAACAATAGATTGGAAACCATTTCTGGCTGTCACCACTAGGAAAAACTATGCACAGAAACATACCCTGCAACCTGATATAAAGATTACCTAAACAAAAACAAGACCTGGGACTAAAACACAGAATAAAAAAAATACTCCAGCTGTGGGAGAGCAGGAGGAGCATCACGTTTCAGGTCTTTATAATGTTTTAATTACTTATACTTCACAGTGTACTTCTTGAAGCCTTCTCTAAAGATGAGCTCTTCACACTCCCAGTACTCCTTCCCTGTATGGTTGGTGGCTTCACCATTTCTTCTGTTCCTTCAAAAAGCTTTTGAAAACCACTGTGTTTTTCAGTGCCACCCAATGGCAGCTACAATTGGTGTGGGAGAACTACTTTAGTGACCTGTGCTAACCACACACTTGCTATATAATAATAGAATTGCATAATTATACAGATAAGCTCTTCTTTAAAATCGAGTATTCACACTCTAAGAATCAGAAGGAAAGGGTAAAAAAAATAGAATTATATATAAATAAATAATTAGCCTTCTTTTTTCACTGTTTCTAGTCAATAACTCTTTTTGCAGGACTCATTTCTGCGGAGTGTTAATGGGTAGCCCATGCCACTCTCCTACAGATTCCACTGCTCACTGTAACCTTAGAGCTATCACAAACTCATTCTCTTGGACATATTTTCCACATTATTTGAATATATCCTAGCCTTAAAACTATTCTGGCAAGACATTAAGGAAGTTGTGGCTCAGGTGGTAAAACCAGGACCATCTTGAAAGGCAAGCTGGTGAATTAAGCTGCATTCAAATTAAATGGGAAACCACGGGTTGTTAAAATTTTATAAAAATACCCCTAAGAACAAAAGGCATTTAAAATCTTTGTTGGCTGCCTAATAGCAGGAGCTACATTCTGGCTCCAAAGCATTCATATTACAATAGAAGCAGCCCTCACATACTCCCATTGGAGATGCAGTTCAAGCTGCAGCAGCTGTAAAGCCCCAAACCATCTCAATCCATCCCTCCAAAACCAAAGTATTTCAGGTATTCACACAAAATGAAGTTCAGCAGCTGAATCCTTCCACGGGTTTGCTTTTTCCCCCAGTAACTTCACTTTTGCAGAATTTAAATCTGCTGCACATAAAATGCATAGAGCATCATTTCAGATTCCAGGTGAGGCAAAGCAGAGGGGCAATTTCATGGGCTCCACAGACCAAGATTATCACGCAGAAAGGAAAGTAAAGATTACACTGAAAAGCAGCAAATTACCCGAGTATTCTGCCAAACCACACTGTTCTAAAAAACATTATTTCTTTTTCATATCTAACTTAGCAAGACCAACAGCACCTTGACAGTCTGTTGTGTGAACATGCAAGTACAGAAAAACAGGTCAAGCTCTTTTTCTGACACTTAAGATGAAAACTTTTTACAGAAAAACCATCAGTTTATTAACACAGTAATTCAGTCCAGTATTTTCATGCAAATAGAATCATAGAATCATAGAATATAAACTTGTTTGCCTTCACAGCTCAGTTATCTTCTCAGCTGCTTTCCCCACTTCTTTTTTGTTGTTGCTGTTTTCAGGGTTTTTTTTAGTTTTTAGACAGATTAATATTACAAAGCATGGGCCAGATGCAGGAACTTCCCTGAGACAGAGTAATTTGGAGGACAGGCCCTTTAGCTGGGTTGCTGCAGCGATGGAGATGAGACACACAGCTTTGGGGGAAACATCTAATTTCACATTTTAAACACCTGCATAAAAAAACCCCCTCGCTGTGATCAGAGGAATCAGGGGACTGGGATTTATGAGTAAGACTGTCAAG
The DNA here is from genome assembly GCA_026770055.1 of Myrmophylax atrothorax. Classification (NCBI taxonomy): domain Eukaryota; kingdom Metazoa; phylum Chordata; class Aves; order Passeriformes; family Thamnophilidae; genus Myrmophylax; species Myrmophylax atrothorax. Next base: position 3,994,075 of record JAOXXN010000471.1, on the reverse strand, counting down.
AGTATAAGAAACAGAATACAGTGTTTCCAGCTCCCTTGCCAAATATGTATTATGAGTTCAGTTCATTTTACATATATTCAAGCAAGCAACAAAACAGAAAGAGAGAAATAAAGAAAAAAAATGTTCTTACAGTCTACAGAAACATCAGGGATTAAATGTCAATAGCAAATCTCTCAGTGCTTCCTGCCACCACGCCAAATAAAGTCTGTTTCCAAGCCAAACATCTGCTTTGTCTGTCCCAAACAGGAACTCAGGAGAAGGAAATGTAGCACCCTGTACCACTGTGGTCAAAAGACAACATTTTTAAAATTCTGCTCTGTTCAGTGATTTACCTGTAAAATCTCTGAAAGAGTAAGCATTAAAAAAGAATGATTCTGCTATTTGTACTCTCTTCCTCAAGGGCTTCATGACCAAGACATCATTCATCAATCTCACAAATGTGGCATTGGCAAGAATATTTGCCTGGCTAATGCTTTTCACAGAAGTCCCAGTTCCACATACATTAATTCTGAAAGAATAAACCAGACTGACATTTATTATGTGCACATATACAGAGCACCCTCTCTCTCTTTTGCTCTCCAAAACACGAGATTATACAAAAATCAGGTGTTTCAATTACAACAACACTACTTTGGGAGTAGAGTTTCCTCTGTGTCTAATGCTATCAAACCTCCACTAGATCTACAGAGGTTTCCATCCAGTGATCCTGTTTTCCTGCTCTTGGCTCCAACTAGCAAATAATATTATTGTGAACTGGACTATGTTATGAAAACTGATGTGGAAAATTAAAATATACAAACATTTTTCCAGGCCATGATTTCCACTTGACTGCACCACAGCCCTTTGTAGCAGAGCATTTGGATGTCCCAGGTAGTGGAGGCCTTTCGGGAACTGAATTCAAAATTCCCTGCTGTTAATTATGAAGGCTGACAAAACATTTTTCTGACACATAATAAGGCACCAAACAAGTTGAGTCTTCTGAAATGAACACAAGATTTTTACTATTCCAGGTAACAGACTGCACTCCTCCCTGTTTAGAAAGAAAATCCTAGCTGGATGCCAAAACAGGTGCAGGCAAGCTTTAAAATCTGGTATGTATTTTGAACAGTGAAACAGAAGTGAAATTGTTCCTGGCTAAAAAAAATTCATACATATTTCCCTCAAACACTTACATATTTCTTGCAAAAAAAATATAAGCTTCTCTTTTGTTCAGCTGAACTGCACCAACTTACACCACCGGAGAATCTTCAAAAACATTCCCAGCATCCATGCAACAGTTCCTGTCACCAGTTAATTAATCCTCACCCCACTTCTTTGAGAAACTCAGGTCAGCTTTCTCCTTTTGCAGGCAGCCCAAGCTACAGAGCCAGGAAGGGGTAAAACCCAGATTAGCACTTCTTGTTCTTTAATCCTGTGATGAGTCTTAGAGATCACAGTGCACTTAAGAGGAAGGACATAAACTCTACTACTGTTCAGAAGACAATTAACATTTAGAATAATGTTAATTTGCTATGAACTTCAAACAGAGTTCCACATGGTGGCAAAAAAACTGCCTTGGTATGAACATTAAAATAAAGCAGGGAAACAAGAGGCAAAATTGAGATAATCCACACGTGCACAAAGACACATAAAAACTGCCTTAGCAATAAATAAATCCAGAGAACTATCAAGAAATGGACAAAAACTCAATAGATTTACCATCTGTTATGACTGTGAGATCTGTTTTAAAAGCAGATTGTGAGTTCTCAACAATGGAAGTTTGGAACTAGGAGTTCAGGTCAAATTGTTTGCTAGTTATGAGTATGACTGTAGTTCAGTTTCCTTCAGTTTGGATAAATCAGCAATAAAAAAGAGTGATTTTTTCAGGGATATAAAATTCTTTTTTTTTCTTCTAGAAAATAGTATTGGCATTGTAATTCAGATCCTAGAGAAGTAAATAGTGAAAATAGACTCTTATAGGGAAAGGGTTTCTAATAAACAATAATATTTACTTAGTGTGCATTATTTAAAGAGAGCATTTTGTTAGAACTTGCTGGAGTTTTCAGTTGTTTTATCTTGTAAATCTCATGTATCAGTTTCAAGCCAAAGTCATGTTTCCACATGAAATACTGATACTCTTATTTCACACTAGTGGGCATAGTGCATATCAACAAGCTGCAACTTGCTGCCACATAGAGTTTGCATTGTGGGGAAATGTTACATTTTTAGGTCAACATTTGAAAGAAAAACAGCCACTAAGCATCTCTGTGCAATACAGGATCAGCAGATCCCTTAGAACGTACATCGTGCTCATTTTAATCTTCACACACGTTGAGAATTCAAGGATTAATAGGAGAGATCCCTGTGTGAACGTACACACTGTTGGTGCAAGTTCTTTGACTCTTGGTCTAGATGATAAAGAAATAAATAGGAAACACAAACCGAGATTTTTAAAACAGCTCTTAAGCCATGAAACTCATAAAAAAAATTCAATCCTTCAGGCCCTCAGTCCTGTTTCCTCAAATTTGCTGCTGCCATGGACATCAGAACATGGGGGACTTAGCTCCAAGTCAGACCACCTGGTAGGCTGCTGAAAAGCCAGGAAGGCCTGGGAACTTTTGTATCTCAGTGAAATGAAAGCCCTTTTCCCATCCAGCCACCCTTAATTGCTCCGTGTATTTCCTGGCGATCGCAAAGGAAATGAGTTGCTGCTCAATTCACTACAGCCTTGTTCTATAGCTGACAAAAAAAGAGAAAGAAAAATCAACAGGGAAGGGGAAAAGGCATAAAAGAGTAGTTAAGTAAAATTGGTTACTGGACTTAAAGAAACTTGGATGTAATTCTTAGCTGCCTTTGAGTTTCCCATAAGGTTTTGAGCACATGCATTTAACCTGTGTTCCCCCAGCTGCTGTTTCACCTGTTTCTCAGATGTATAAACACCATTAATGACTGTATGAACATGAGCTCCTCAGATACTTCGGTGGACAGAACCACCTATATCTTTAGGTACCACTCTCACACTTTCCACTAATGGTTTGTATCTTTCCTGCTACTTGAATTTACTTTTTCAGAAAGGTGTATTCCAGAGTACAGCCACACAGTGAAGATTGCAAGTGTTTATAACAGAAAACACCTGCAAGCTCTTTAAAACCTGCAGGAGAAATACACAACACCAAGTTGGCATGTGCTGGAATCAAATCTGGGGTGTATTTGGTTTTAGAACCCCAATAAAATTTCCAAGGCACAAGGGAAAAGTAGACCTTTACAAAAATCAAGCAGTTAGTAAGTTACTTTCTGATGTGAGACCAGTTTTTATCAACGTACTTTGCCATCAATCAGTTCCCATCTTTTATGGAAACTTCTTTATCACAGCTCATTTTTAACCTGGTCTTTGCAATATTTCCCAAGAGTGCTCCCTTGTAAATGCAAAAAAAAAAAATAAATCAAAAAACCCCCAAAACTTTGACCAAATTGGAAATTAATGAGACACAATTAATCAGTTTTCTGCAAGCAAAAACTGAATTTGCAAATGTGTGAGTCATTAGGAAATTCGGACATCTAAAATGGAATTAATTTCTGTGCATCTTTTCACATGGCGTATATTGAGAGGCTTCCTCTTAGATGTGCTACACTCATAGAGTACTCCACTTTATAAACCAAATAAAGAATTTTAAACGGTACATGGCTACTCCTCTGAAGTATTTCCATGTGATGGCAGGTAGGAAGAGACTATTATTTTCTAATTAATGTAATTATAATTTATTGAATCTCTTCTTAGGAGACAAAAAACTTCTGAGAAGCAAACCTTTCACACTTGCCACTCTTCACTTGATAATTTCTCAGATGTTTGTGCAAAGCATCCACACCAAACTGTTAAACTGAAATCTGGCCTCTTGGTGAGTGGAGTAATGAGAGGAAGAACAAGGGAAAGAGAGAGACAACAAAAGAACATTGGGGAATGACAAGACATAGCAGTAACTTAGAAAGTACTAAAATTATAGTAAAATATTCAGAAAAGGGAAAACAAATGTTAGAAAATGTGAATGTGTTTAATGAGAGCTAAGGATTAACTTACACCCTGTCCTAGGAAGAAACGATTGTGTCCCATCCTCCTCAGCAACACTGGTAGATTCTGATGTTTATTTTTGGAAGAAGGATTTTCTCCAACTGCTACAAAAATCTCCCAACAGATTTAATTTGAGGAACATGTGATCCTTCTGCAGCTGGAATACCAAGAATGTCATCCACTGATTCCACACACGGGGAGCTGTCACAGTAGAGCGCGGGTGACACTAAGGTGCAATAGTTAAACATTAGGTTGGCTTCCTTCCTCTCCTGGTCAGTGGACAATTCCATTCCCTCAGTTAAACACACAGGGCTCAGTAAAAGGGCAGCTCTACATCCTGCACTTTTTAGTGACAGGTAATACACATGCAGGGTCCTGGTGTGAAGAATGGACACCCCTGCCATGGGTGCCTATAAGCTTTGGATCTGTCTGGTTGCCTAAAGGGAAAAGCGGATGGAAACAGTTTCACTTCATTTGCATCTGCTATTTTTCACTTGACTAATTGATAAAATCAGAGTTACACTTTTTAACAATGTCTTTCAATTGGCTGGAATGATTTCCAGCAAAACCCTCTGATTTTTAGGACTGAACAGAGCTGTTTTATTTGGGCTGCTTCTGTGGTCCCTGTACTACTGTCAGGAGTAAAAGAGATTTTCAAACCACTAATACAGCTAAGAATATACCTGTCCTGTGTGGTTCCCCTAGTCAGAGTAATATCTGCAATACAAATACAGCTGATGCAGCAAAACCGTAAGAGATGCTTCCCTTCTTCCTTCTCTCACACAGAGTTAGGATTACTTCAATTAGTTTAAATACTTTTAGTACACATTGAGTATTTCATATTTCCTTTAGTCATCTGACTATAATCTAAAGATACCACCACTGGATTCAATCTCAGAGCCAGTTTGCCTGCATCCTAAATTAAAAGTCACAACATAAGGAACTGGCACATGAAGTTATCCATGCTCTCCAAATCTCCTGCTCCTATGCAGGCCCAAGGAATTTACAGGACAATCGGAGAAAAAAGCCAACAAAACTGTGACTAAGGCATTTGGAGCAGGAAAGGAGGAATGGTTATTTCACACTTCAGCAACCTTCTAGTCTTCAGTTTCTTACAGATAAGCCCACCTTAGCTGGACAAGAACCTCTCCCTTAGAACCACCAACACATACATATGTTCCTAACACTTGGCTACTTGCAATATGACCACAAGGGTAGTCCAAGCTTATCCCACCTGTTTATCAGTATTAATTCTGTCACACCAAAATGAGGATAGCAATTTTCTTGGAGCAAGAAGCTTGCCTATGTTTGCACTGATAAGGATCTAGCTTAGTTTTAGGCTTTAATGAAAAAAGGACAATACAGTGACAACACTCAAATGCGCATTGAAAACCTAAATTCCATCAGTTTACAAGGACAGAAGAGTGTGTCACATTTTTTTTTCCTCTGGTAGCAGATAGACAATAACAAGAAAAAGACGTATTTGGAAAGATTTAGTTAGTATTTCAGAATAATTAAGATTAATGGAAAGCTTCCAAAGTAGCTCACTAATGGATCATGCACAGCCTATTAAGCTTGACACAGCAAGCTTTTTCTCATGGCCTTGACTGCAATGACTATTTAATGTATCTGGTGTGTGCTGTCCCCTGGGAGCACAAAATAGACTTTATAAACTGTTAGGACAAACACTGACGTGCATCTAACTTTGTTTATCGCTGAAGCCAGGCCAAACAGTGCTAATTGGAGTTCTTCTGCTAAACAATGTTTACGCACTAATTAGTCCACTTCCTAAACTGAATGTTCCAAGAAAAACTAAGAAAATATTGGCAAGCTGCCACAGAGCTGCAGTCTCATCAAGTTGGTTACTCCACAGGCAGACACAGACAGGTAACAAACGGTAACTTCAAAAGGATGAACCAACATGGGTCACTGAAGAACATAAAAAAAGACAAGTAAAGCAGTTCTACAGTTCTAATTTGTATGGAACCAAAATGTTCAACTCCTAACAGTGGAGACAGAAACCATTTGTATGCAATGAGACAGAATGGCAACAGTGAGAGCAGCTCCAAGGAAAAGACATGCTGTATTTTGACTGCAAATGCACTACTATTTACAGTTTGGACAACTAACAAAAATCTCAAGAGGATATGTCAGCCATGTCATTTAGAAAGCCAAATCATTCAGCAAATTGAACCATCCAAGACACAAACAAAATCTGGTTGTGTTTCACAAAGCAACAGTAAGACCATTTTGCAGGGAAGTGGAGAAAAGAGGCTAAAAAAGGACTGAAATGCCAATAAGGGCAAATGGTCATGTTCCTCAGGGAGCTCCTGGGCAAGGAGAAGGCTGGAGCATGAGGTGAAGAAGAGAAGCCTTCAACAGGGAGACAAGACTACAAGATCACAGCAAGGAGGGAGGGGGAGAATGGTCTCAAGGGGAACATCCCCCTCTCATTTCTAGGATGGCTTTGGTTATGAGACAGTGAGCTCTGGAACATACAGGCTTTTGTTCACCCTGCATATGATCAAGTAATTTTTTAATATGTGTAACATAATAATTGAAAAATACTAAAACCATGAAGACATAATGGTTTTCAGTGCTTTTTTTCTTCAAAATAGGTCCGTTTTCTTGCACAAAAAACAGGGATATGTTTTCATGCACCAGTCTAAATTCCAAGAAAGTTCTTCGGAGCACAGGCAGCCAGCGCAAGGCCAAGCATAAAAGGATCTGGATCTCTAGACTCTACTGCATTATCAGTATCACTGGTAATCAGAAATGCCTTTGCTGTGTTTAATGAAAGGAGGAAAAACTCTTGACCTGGAATTTCAAGCTAACTTGGCAATTTTTGTCTTCTGACCCCATAGTCTCTGAGCTGCATTTCATTTCACTCTGATGCTGAAAGGTTTCCTCGTGCAGTTCCCGCCGAGACATCTAGTCTGACTCGGTCCGGATCTTCGGAAGCCTTATCTCCAGCCTGCAACTTCCTCTGCAACTACAAAGGAGGCCATGGCTGCCTTCCTTCTGTACCTCCAAAAGGAGCACAATCCAAGAGCAGGCCCAACCTGTCCCAGGTGCCTTGGGAGTCCCATGGCTTCCTCCACCTGCAGGGTGGCCTCTTGCTCACACACCTGGGCCTAAAAGGGGCCATCTGTGACCCGTGACCACAACTATGAAACACATATCAAAGTCTCAAGAGGGTCCTTTCTCCTTCCAACACACAACTTCAAAAGCTTTCTGCCTCTATAGTCAGGTACTGTGTGAACTTCTGATAAGAGCAGCTGGCTCTGAACTGTCCCTCTCCTAAGGAGGGAGATGCTGGGAAGAGGAAAGCGAAAAGGCATGAATCCCTTGGGGAGCAATGAGGGGTAAGTGCCCATGTAAAAGGAGATAAAACACCCCACAGCCAGATAAAATCCCCTCCAGGATATGAAAGAGCACAAGGTGGCAAAGGATAAACACAGCTGACAGGAGTGAGACAGAAAAAAGGTCCATTAACCAACAGCTGATCATTCCTAGGATGCATCTGGGAGTTGTGCTTAGTTTTCCTATTTAAACTTCCATGTGGTTGTACGCCTAACTTGGCTGAAGAGGTTCACTCAGCAGTTGGATATGGCTGAAAAATATCCCTCCTGCTGTGAATCTTTTTATGCTGCTCTAGAAAAATGGGTGGTTTCTTCTTCCCGCAGCTTCATCTTTCCTAAACCACAGGATGTTCATATGAGCCTCCCTAAATCACACATTCCCACTTCTGGGGCTGCCTTCTATTTTAATTCAGTGGTTTCTCAGTTATCAAAAACCAAGGGCACAGTGTTCCTTAGAGGCTATAATCATAAGAAAACAATCACTCCCAACACTTTAGTACTGTCAAAAGAAAGCAAACACCTCATCAGCTATTAAAATTGTTTCTTCAAAACCTTTAACTGAAAAGATCCATAATTTAACTTATTTATTAACTGGTTTTTATATCAACCCACACTTTCTCTTTAATTCAATTCTTAATCTCCGGTCTCATTAAAGAATAAATTGCCTTTCCAACGATGGGGAAACCCACACAGAACCCAAGGCTACTTAGTTAATTCACAAACACATCACGTTGCTGGTAAACACAGTGTCTGCAGCTTTGTTTATGCTTGTGGATGCCAAAGGATATACTCAAAAGGTACATGCAATCAGCAACCTGCAGAGTGTAAGAAAGAATAAAGGACACATGGTGTATATATGTCAAAACAAGAAAACCCCAGAAAAGATTCATGCCCTCAATATAACTGAACTTGTCATGCAGGTTTTCAGAATGCTCCTATGATAGAAAATTAAGTTCTTTATAAAGCAGGAATATTGTTTTGCCTGTATGTGAGTTTGGAAAAATACCCTAGAATTCAAGCTGTTACTGTTGAGGATCCAGTATTCCTAGAGAACTAGGAGTTGTGCACAAATCAGAATGTCAGCTGTGAAGGAGGGTGGGGACTAATTCAGGGTAGCATGCACTCAAAAAGCAAACAGCAAGTTCTATATTAGAATAATTTCAGAAAGAAAATACGAAGTAAGAAAGGTTTAGCAATACAAATACAGCAGCTTCCAAACACTCAGAGTACGATTTTCAGAATTCCACTGAATTCCACAGAAATACTTTTGGAAAAGTCACACTGCTAGCAGAGAATAACAGTAATTAAAAAGAGCAGTAAAGCTGTCAGCAGCTTCCTTCTCATTCAGGCCACTGTGATTTCTGTCCTTAAGAACACGTCTGCACTGATGAGCAAAACAAAAAAAAAGGAAAGTTGGGAATGACTGTACACTAAATAACCCTGAGCTCTGGAAGTGAGGCAGCAGGGATCTCATCTTACTCCTCCTCACAGCAAACACTCTCTTCCACCACTCTGGGACTGGTACCGGTGAACAGCCCGCTGCAGATTTTGGGTGTGACACCTCTCTGTGATCCCCACAGGGGCAATGGCAGGTATGGAAAAACAATCCCAGGGAAGTACCCCCCAACTTTGAACTTCGCCTCGGGCATGGCAATGAGCATTTTGAACTTTAAAAAGCAAAAGAAGAGAAAGAGACTGCTTTAACTCTCTCTCCTCCCTGGTTTGCCTAGAGACCTTAATGGCTACGCTAATCCTGTTGGGACACTGTTCCAGGATTAATGCTTCTTACCCTCTCCAGCTCCTGGTTTGTACACAGCAAACACAGAAAGAAGGGCAATCTTCACCCTGGAATACAAGTGTCCTCCTGTGGAGTTACTCTGGGATAGCCACCACGGGATCAAAGAACTTCCTTGGAGGATAAAGCCTTTATCTCTGTATTTGTTCTTTTCCTGTTAAGCTGAAAAGGAAAGCCAACACCAGCACTTCTCCCGACTGCTACTTTGGGAGCCGCTGGACAGCTCAGGGAGTAGAACATCTGTCATGAAAATTTTCTTTAACATAACACAACTTTTGATGATTAAGTCATACAGTTTTTGGGC
>JAOXXN010000471.1:3971104-3981667 GCA_026770055.1 Myrmophylax atrothorax | reverse complement strand
CAAAACGCAAATAACAATGAACAAACAAACACACACCCCACCAGTCTTCAGCTTCCCAAACTCTATTTTGCCAAGTTGTGAGACCATTGGCATATTTTGGTCTGGTTTCACCAGGAAATTAGGCTTATGTCACCACACCACATCCAAGGCTAACTGAGCCAATACCATCCCCACATGAGGGACTCGGTGTCCAGACTGGCACTGACTCAGGTTAAGGTTTTATCCCTGCAGACCTGGCATAGTATTTCTGTCCTGCAGTGGGTTCTATGTGTTCAAAACACAAGAAGTTCAGCTACAGCCCTCCTAAAAAATCAGAGGAAGACAGACAACCAGCAGACATACTAATTTATCAGAAGCTTCGTTAGTTTTGCAGCTTTGTGGAAGAGCTTGTTTTAGCTCTAGGGAGAAAGGATGTTGATGTGAAAAAGCTAATTCTGTTGCCATGCATTATTTTCAAGATACATTTTTCAATTTATGATGTATTTTCACTTTTTGAGAATATTTTGACTCAGTACATCTCTTGTCAATAACCAATTCATAAAACCTCAGATAGCAAATGCCTACTGGAAAAGGGGCATAAGCAGAGAAATCATACACAAAGCAAAGAATTGAAAAGGAAAACACAACACAATTGGAGATTTTCTTATCAAGGTGCTTGATTTTGCCAGAAGTGACAGAATGAGAAGTAACTGACATGAACAGGAAGGGTGGGACACACTAAGATGGAGAAATACAGTGCCAGGGAAAAGACAAGAGAAGAGGAACAAAAAGAGAGGGAGGAAAAGCAGGCAAAAATTCGAAAGCATGAAGTCAACAAAATGAAGAAAGGTCAAGCTGGGAGCAATGAGAAATTCAGCCGCTGAATAGGCCAGTGTTCACAAAAGGAGCAAGTCAGAAGGAAAAGCATCATTAGTGGTGGAAAAGGGCAAGTTGTGGTTCAGAGAAAAACAATTGAGAAAGATTTGGAGGCGGAGGGGGGGAAACCCACACAGACTTTGGTAAAGACTAACTCAAGTGAATGAACTGAAAGAGCGAACAGGAGACGCCTTCCCGAGAACAGCAAGATGGCTCTAAAAGGAAAAAAAAAGACAACTTCCAGAGGCACTGGAATCTAGCTGATTTTGACCTTGGAAATGGAGAACTTGTTTGGCATATTTGAGAAGAGTCTCAGATAATCTGAGGCGTTAAAGTACGACTTGACCTCTTTAACAGGACAAAATGACATTGTCCAATTTTTTTTGAAGTTAAAAGAAGACGAAGTAAAGACAGGCTGTGAAAGAAATTAGTTTTGAAATAAATAGACAATAATAATTATGAACTTTGTATCTTCACCATTATTGCTGGCACCTCTAATGTTTCTAAAAGAATTCTGCCACTCCACTGTTTTTGCCTTGCAAGCAAACGTACTGATACAGACCATAAACAGGAAAACAGATTTTGATTATGTAAGGAATTACATAATGTAATTACATTTATACATAGATAAAAATGCAGCCTCTGAACTACAGCACAATGGAAATTAAGCATTCTGCCTGAAAAAGAATATGTCCTTTCACCAGCAAAGAGAACATCTGATATGATGGTTCTGAAAGGACAATGCAATACCTCTATCAGGCTTCACTACCTAGTGCTCAGATTGCTACAGTCATCCAAAAAGCAGTTTGTCTCTCTCTTTCCAACAGGAAATGCACTATCTTCCATGAGTCAGCTGACAAAGGGAAAAAAGAAGGTTCCTGGCAAACACAGCACTCTACTGATCAAGGTAAAACATGTGCCTGAAACTTCTTCCATTTCTTTAATGTATTTCTCTCCAAGTCTGGCCTTTCTCACAGACCATGATGACCACAACAATACGATTAGAACACAGGGCATAACAGTAATTAATCTGCTCCCATAAATTGCCCCAGTCTTCTGTTCTGCATTTGGGATTCTAACAATTGTTTTGCTTATCATTGGAGACTAAAGAAAAAAACAAAGTAAGGACTAGTAGTTCACAGCAGTCCTTAGATCATGAGCAACATTTTAAGAAGTGAAACACCTCTTAAACTACTGGATTTTTTGTGTGTCACAATGCTCCTATTTCACAGAAACCTGATGAACTACCTAAACAGGCTTTGGAGGTGGAGGACAAGACTGCATAAACATGTTATTCCCAAGAACAAAGTGTTCAGCTGCAAAAAAGACAGCAGTAAAATTCTAACCCAATTCATTCAGATATATCTTTTACACCACTTCAGAAGTATTTCTTGATGTTAGTGCATTGAATACACAAAATGAGGATAATCAAAAGGAAAAAAAGCAGATACTAAAATAACTAACTAGCTAAATAAGAGCAAAAGATGGAGTAGTTGAGGAGACTTAAGAATGAGCTGCAATAACAAGTTCGCAGCTGAAGTCTAATTAATATTTCTACCTGTTTATTCTTTTACTTTTTGCTTGTGAACTTCAACATGGCACCAAACCGTGTTTGAATTACAACCTGCTGCCATTTAGGTGAGCTTTCATCCTGGTAAGCTGCACGGCAGACACAAAGCCCTTGTGAGGATTTCACTTCACTATGAATTAGTGTCTAACATTGAGAACAGCCTTTCATCATCGGCTTGTATTGCCTTCAGGTGCCTATAAATTCCTCTCAGTCTTTATGTAGCACTTGTCTATCAGACCATGTCATCAATTTTACTGCAGGCGAGAGGCAGCCACACCTCTTCCTGAGACACAGACAACACAACAATTACCACAGCCACTCTTGCATTATCGTTTCATATCAGCTCATTGCCAACTGCTAATCACCCACGACTCCCTATGGAAAACACATCACACTTTCCAGCTCTCTTTACCTCACTGGCACTGAGACCTGTAAGGTTAAAATGGTCTCATTGCTGACTATGCCAAACCTGCATGAAAAAAACCCCAGACATTACATGCCATCTGAATAGAAATGAATAACTAACAAATATTTATAAAAAACAACAGGGGCTTTCAACCTTTTTAACCAAGTCTGTGCCGCACTTGTGTGCAAAGTCATTTGGTTAAGAGGTGAGGTGAAATTATGCCTTCTGAATGTTAAAGAAAATAATGCATGGGGCACACCTACCCCTCCAGGAACCAGGAAACTCAAGAGATGGGATAGGGAGTGCTTAATGTTGAGGGTCACCAACTTTCTCACCTGTGATCAAGAGAAATCTAAAGCTGTAACCATCACCTGGTGGCTGTTTGGTTAAATGTGCTGGTGCTCAGCTAAGGTGAATGGTTGTTCATTCACACCACTCCTGCCATCAACCAACTGCAAGATTCCTCACTTACACACAACAATTAAAGAAGCAGAATCAACCAAAGTGCTGTCTGCCTGAAGATTATCATCCTTCACCTAAATTCACATTTCAGGGCCTTAGTCTGCATCCAGTTAAAATGCGCACCTTGAAACAATGAAAAGCTCTTGGAGTTGCAGAGTCTCAGCTGAGTTCCTCCCGTTCCTCGTTCCTCTGCAGCGCAGTGATGGATCTCATCAGTCCTAACCCACTGTAATCAAGCCCAAGCAAAACGAGTTCAGGTAAACCACCTTCATGGCTCAACTTATGATCCTTGTTTTGGCACAGAACCACCCACACATAACTCAATTACTTCCTCTCAGCAGCAACTCCTGGCTCAGGGGTAGGAAATCCCACAGCCTGGTAACTCCATGGCTTGGGATTGCCAACCCATCCCGTTATCACATTGCTGTAGCCATGAGATGCAGCTCATTTGTGCTGCCAAGCAACTTTTTTTCCTGCATCACAGTGTTTCAAGGAACCGAGTTCAATGCAGTCTACTTCTCTCTCACATTTTGGTAGAGACTGTGTCACCTGCAGAGACAGAGCATCCTGCTGCCTGCCCACCTCCCACAGAGCACAGCCCAGCAGCTATTCCTCCCCAGGTTCCCACTGCATGAGGGAACAAAGGCACACCATCAATTATCCTTATGAAACAATTCAGTCTTACGAAAAATCTCATCTAAATGTATATTTGCTCATCACTTCTTCTGTTTTCATAGGAAGGAAGTAAAGATAAACAAATTACTGCACAAAAGCGTAAGAGTTCTGGCTGGCAGTTTCAAAGCTACTGACAAAAAACAATCTCTTCACTGCAAGGGTCCTACTTTTACCATCTCTCTGATCAGGATGCAGAGGACTAATCCAATAGTTCCCAATGGAAAAAACACCTAGTGGGCGTGTTTGATTTCCAGAGACAATGGTTTGCCATGTGGAGCTTTTCCCTACCTCCATCCCTCCATTCCCTCACCTTTATTTTTTAAGATCTGAAGAATTTGCTCTGAAATACCATTGCAATACTTAACTTCCACAAAACCTACTTAAAAAAAAAAAAAAGAAGAGAAAGGAAAAAAGATGTGAGAGGGGGAGAATCTTTTCAGTAAGGCTGGGACCTGCTATTTAACCATGGCAGGCTGCTTCCCACAGACAAGTCCACATTATGGGCACTACATATGGTAGTGAATGCCAAAAAATATCCTCTTAATTAATTCTAAGAGGATCAGGTCTAACACGGGACTCTAAATTTAAGTATTTCACATTTCACTTTGGAGTAACAGGCTAAATACAGCAGACCATGCAATGAAAGCTGCTGAGTTCACAGCAATCCATGTGCTAACTGAAGTCTGACTCCCTGGCATTAGCAAATCCATCTGCTCCCTGCTCTTCAGACTATGACAAGGCTTTTATACATGAGCCACCAGGCACATAAAAAGAACATGAGAAAACTCATGGCAGAGATCACATCTTCCAGTGTTTGCATCTCACAATAGCACTGACCACAATTACAGTTTCAGTACCATTCACAGGCCTCTGACAAAGCAAAATTTCCATGTTTTACGCTAAACTATTCCAGTCACGGATTAGAATCTCACCAAAACAGCACCCCCATTGTCCTCTTTAACAGCATTGTTTGTTAGGAATGGAAGAACTATCCAATGCAGTTTATTTACCAATATTTCCCTTTGGCTCCCAAAGGGTGTGCCTGCTCTCCTTTGTAACTGAACCTAACTGACGTAGTAGCCCAAGATTTAAGACATAGTCCAGTTCTGAGCCCAAATCAGAAGGCCTCTTGTATGTTTCTGAAAGCTATTTAGTTAATTTGTTTGTTGTTTTTTTTTCTCTTCCTTCTGCCTCTTCTACAGCACTTTGATGCTCTTCCAACTAAAGCCAGAGCCTGTCCTTTCCTTGGCTCTCCAGGACACATTCTCTGAAAGGTGTTCCTGAGCCCCTTCAGAGTGACAGCGCCAAGGGGAGAGACTGCAACCTCAGCAACTACACACTCGACAGTGGGGATGGGCAGGCAGGCCAGGGTGAAAAGGTGAGTGGCTACAACAGAAAGGACAGAATTCCAGCCATACAAAGGCCATTGCATTCCCACCAACCTGGCAATCTTCCTAGCATGTCAGTTAGAAACACTGAAGACATAAAAAGACATTTTCTAAACTGTCATGCATAATCTTGAAGTTGTCTTCCTTCCCACAATCCTCACAAATCACCAGTGACAGTCTAAGACTTGGGAAGGGATGAAAACTGATTTGAATTTGGGGAGTCACATCGACTACTAACTCCTAGAACAGAAGTTATCCTGTAAAAAAAGGAAACCATTGCCTGCAGATTTTCTACCCAAAGCACATTAATTTAATGCTTCTTACTAAACTGACACAAGTGAGCAACTAATGTGGACACCTGAGTGTCGATCATGAGGCTTTATACTTTTTGTGTTTACAGTTTACCAAGACTAAGCTGTTAAACCCTTGACATTCTAAGCATACAGAACAAAACTTTAGTACCCTAAAATTCACTTCATTCTCCCAAATCCAAGATGATATGTCCCATTCAGAGGGGTGATGGTTATGCAGGTATTTCCATAGCACTACTTGTGGGATTTTAGACAATTGAATGAGGGTGTATAGTGTGGCTGTATAGAATTCATCAGAGCAAACATGGGAACAGACCAGCATATGGGCCTGAAAAATGGCCTTTGTTCAACTACATACATAGAGATTCTAAGAAGGGAAAAGCCTCCCTTTCTATTTAAGATTATAGTCATTGCAGCTATAGCAAAATTTATGTTTCTACAGACCTGTGACACAGAGGAAAAAATATGTCACATGGCAAAATTGTGTTATCTGTGAGATATCAGCATTAGGTGTAATACAGAATAAGTTACCTTTATCTTTCCCTCAGTTTTGAAACCTGTGGAGACACTCCAGTGTATTGCAGCTCTACTGATCACCGGATTCATGGAGCACAGGACTGGCAGGCCCTCGGGATTGCTGCTTCCTTGAGCTTAAAGAAAGTCACACAACATCTTCTGAAAAATGGTTTCACTTGATATAAGTCTCTCTCTCCACATTACTACAAACCAGACCTGTGACTTCAGTAACGGGAGAAAAAAAAGTAATTTTCTTCATGCCACACTATTTTCAGATTGATTTTTACATCTACTTTGCTGAGAAATCCAAAGTTCAGAGCTCCCTCAATCCGCTTGCCTTTGTCCTCCAAACACACATATATATACATCATTAGAGGACTTTTTCCACTTTTGCAGCTTTTCTTTGTTTCCACAACAATCTGGATGGAGAAATAACAAAGCCCACTCCTCCCCCCACCCAATGATCTGCTTTTAATCACAACTAACATTTAAAGCAGACATTAGAAAGGAGAGGCTACCCCTTTATAATTACGGAGCTTGATAATTACCTGGTGACTTGTAACAGACCCATTCTCAGTGCATCTTCCTTCCTCTCCCCCTTGATAATGTAATCTAATCTCTTGGCTATGCTTTCATCTGGCATCCAATGCTACACGTTGTTTATCAAACAACAATCTTTTCTTAGGTAATGACAGAACAAAGGCAAGGAAGAGCAGCTATGGTAATACTACAGCACTTATCACTTCAAAAGTAACTGAATCGGTATAATTTACATTGCCTGTGTGCTTTTTTCCTTCTTTTCCAACTAGTATTATCTCCTCTATGCAAGACCATGACCTACCTTCACTCTTTTATTGGCCACTCTCTATATTTACACATTACAGAAGCTATTGTGCAAAATATCAGCAGTGGAAGTCAGAACTAGGAACAAACACAGAAAGCTGAGATATTCCATACATGTCTTCAAATTTTAAAGTACAGGCATTTTCTATGACAAGAAAATCGTGTGCCTCGTGTTACTGGACTATCACAAAGTCTTGGCAATAATGTGCAACAGCTATTTTTCTTTAAACACAGATTTTAGTCTCTGAATAGCACATTCAGAAATTCTGACAAGACTCTAAACAGGAGTTAAATTTCTCAAACTTCTTACACCTCAGCATTGAAAAGAGGTCAGGTTGCAGAAGGATTTTCTGGGACCAATGATCCTGTTTCCTAAAGAAGCCTGTACTCCACATTCCCTGGGTGCCTTAAATTCAGTAGTTCTTCACATCCACAGATCAAAACATGACAATCTCTGCTACATCCCACCTGTGCTATGTTCAAGACAATTCTGATGCAATGAAAACAAGAACCCCAGATCCCTAACATTTTGACATTTCACAACTACAAGGACAACCAAGGGTAGCACAGTAGTAAAAATAAACCTGCCATCAGCAATTAGCAGCTTGGTATGAAAATCAGAGAGAAACAGCTGCATTCATCTCTATAAATGGTATCTGCAGATCCAAGATAGCACTAACCACTGAATCCCAAGACTGATCACTCTTGTCACGTGTCTTTTGCCACAGAAAAATGCAAAACAGTTATAAAATAGATCTGGGTGAAGGAAGAGAGAGATGAGTATGAGGGACACAGATAGATAGTACTGTGATACTCTGAGCTTTAACAGTTTTGTACCAGAAGAAACTGAATACATGCATTATTACAAAAGAAAGCCCTCGAGTACCACTCTCAGTCACATCAGCATAAACCCTTGCATTTATGACTCATTACCAAAGCATAATGACTTTATGGTCCCTGACACTGGCCCAAATTAATACTGTTATTGAGATAATGATAACACACTTCCCCTGCTCACTTTCCATGTGATTTGAACAGGTTCAGGGAGAAATTCCATCTTCCCTAAGTATAACTTGAAATATAAAGCTATGGTGGCATTCTCCAAAGACACAGCATAACCACCAACTTAAACAGGTATGAACCAACGAAGGATTGAGGGCAACAAGTGGAAAACCACAGAAAAGCACGTTTGTGTGGGTGTGAGGATGCTGTGATGCTGTTACAGTCTCTGATTGAAAACACTGTCCTGAAACAGGCCAGAACTAAAGGTAGGTGAAATGGGGGAGCAGCATTGCAAATCAAGAGTGGAATTGGTATATTCTTCCACAATTCATCAGGTAAGACATCCATTCCCTTAAGCACTGAGTTACCCAAAGACACTAAGTTAACCAACATTATGTAGAAAAAAGAGGAAAAAAATAAGGCTCACACTTTTTTTCCCCTGAGAACTCTTTGCTTATTTAGTGAAGTAAAAAGAAAACAAATATAAAAGTTGTGTAAAAAATAATTATTGTCCTTTGTCACAATATGAACTTCAGATATAATAATGGTTTTTGCAGACGTTCACATAGTTACAAGGAAACTCATGAGAACAGGCCAGAAAGAGTTAGGTCAAAGCTGTGCTGACAGATCAGAAAACTGTTCTGATTCTCCAGAGGGAGGAAAGGCCTCAGCACCCAGTATCCAACTAAACTAATACTTAAATAAATAACCCACAGAATATATTATTCATTGACAGGAATTTTTTGCAAAACCCCAAAGCATTTGAGATAGGAATGGGTAATAAAACCTTTTGTAACCATTCTTTGTGATAACTAGCAGATAAAAATCATTTCTCAAGCACGTAAAGACCGAGGTACAGAACTACGAGCTGATTTCTTTAATGCCAGTGCTTAACGCCACAGCTTTTACTGCCTCAGCGCTGCCTCTGGCGACGCTGTGAGCCAAGCAGGGCTCCTCGCTGCCCTCCACCACTCCCACCTTGCACAAAAGAAGTTGTCAGGACACAGAACAGGTGGGGCTTTGACTCAACAGCCACGCACGACTTCCCATTACAGACCTATCACTTATGGGGCCACTTACACTGTATCTCTGCCACGAGGTTCGACTGGAGGTGAAAGCAGCTGTGCCACATCCCATCAATCCGGCAGCGTGCACACAAAACCTGACTCCTTGCATTTGTTACATGGAGAGACCCTACAGATGCTGTCCTTCCTCATGCTTTCCTGCTCTGGCCTCTTGTGCTTAAAGTATAGGGGAGAAAAAGACAAAAAATGGTCACTCTGAAAAGCTTTTAAATAAACAGGATAGATCCTAACAAAAGGGAAAGTTTCATCATCAGCCTAACCATTTCGTTTCCTCCCAATCACTTGTGTAACAGCAGTGAATAATTAGATGGATTAAGTTGTTTCTAATGGTATTTACTTTTAAGTGGTTACACTACCCAGTAATTTGGCCTTCCCATCTTTGCACCTGAACCTTTCCTGAGCATCCTCTCACAGCAATTCCACTTACATGCCAAAATACTGGCTGGCTCATGAGAGGATGCCCAGGATAGTTCAAAACCAGTTAATTCGGGTACCAGCCACACAGTTCAATTAATGCAACCCTTGTACTAAAAGCATTTCTCCACACCACAAGGGGAGCAGCACTACTGTTTCTGTCACTGTGCTATTTCCCAATAGCTGGTGTGGCTCATTCAGAGCCAGTTTATCTCTAGGCA
This sequence comes from Myrmophylax atrothorax, assembly GCA_026770055.1. NCBI lineage: Eukaryota > Metazoa > Chordata > Aves > Passeriformes > Thamnophilidae > Myrmophylax > Myrmophylax atrothorax. The sequence continues at coordinate 3,971,919 of JAOXXN010000471.1, read as the reverse complement.
ACCCCATGCCAGGTCAGACACATTGATTGTCCTGCTTTGAAGTCAGCTGCCCCTCCAACTGAGAAGTGCTTCTCACACTAGTGCAGATAACAAAACAGTTTACTCAAGAAGTGCTGCCGAACCACCTGTCTCTTAAAAATGCTGCAATTATTTAATAGTACCCACCCCTTGCTCAATGCATGCTGGCTGTTACTGATAAAAAGCTCAATTTTGGAGCAGTTGCAATTGTTCAAATATTTTTGCACCTGTTTTTGCATGTAAACCCCAGGCATTTTAACAGCCTCAGCTTCAGTTCAGTTCTGGGCAGAGCTGATGAGGGTGGGAAGGCAGCACACACTGCAAGCGCTCTGCAGCTGCAGAGGCAAAGGGGAGGGAGGAGAGGAACCCAGGGCACGTCTTCGGCTCCCTTCCATAATTAAAAGAGTCTCTTAGCGATGAAACAATTTCCACAAACATCACAAATCCAGCAAATCACCGCTATTCCTCACAAACTATACCACTGCCAATAATTCCTGGTAGGAACCAAGGTTCACAAATCTGCAATATTATTGGATAGCTCTTGTAAAAGAGACAAACCAGGAGTGAATCACAGCTTTATTAGCCACTGATTACACCACTCTGTAAGAAAACTGCCATAACTAACCTTCCCATTGCTGTTTCCCACCTTTCTTACCTCTTGCAAAGAAATCTTAGCATGGTACTACCACTATTTCACCATAAAAGAGCCAGGCTACGATTTTACAACAAGAGAACATTTATCAGTTAACGTGTGAGGTTTTAAAATATTAAAATTGTGGTTATTTTCTCAGTTTTCT
>JAOXXN010000471.1:3938589-3971004 GCA_026770055.1 Myrmophylax atrothorax | reverse complement strand
GTAACAGCTGAATAAGGAAAGGTTATTTTAACCTCCAAAGGCTATTGTTCCTTTTTTTTCTCCCAAAAATTGTCTGGAGCCAGACAACACAAGGCTGCTGTGCCCTGGGCTAGAATGGAAGGGGGGGGATGATAGGAGGGGGGTGCCTGTTTACAATTACTCCATTCCTGTTTTTAATGAATCTTTCTGAATGACCACTAAGTGCTGGTTTTGTTCTTTGGAACAAGGGAGCTATTACTGGAGGACTAAAAAAAGGAAGGAAAAGGGAAAGCAAGCAGAAAGCTGCCAAACTCGAAGGCTTTCAACCATCTCAGCTGTTTGTCCCGGAGGTGATCTGCTCCACAGGCACGAGGCTCTCCCCACACTCTTCCTCTTCCTTGACACACCAAAATGAAACAGCTGAGATAAGGGGGAACAAGAGATAGCCAAAGAATGAACAGAGACTTAATAAAATATGAAGAATTACATAATTCAAATTTGAGTAACCAGAACTTAATCACTCCATCTACATTTGGCTACTACTGCCATTTGCAAGCCAGACTCTCAGAACCACGTAAGAGAAAGGGAGGAATCACGTTGGTCTTGCACCATCATCTGCTTTCCCTGTGCACAATTTGATAGTTGCCCCCCTCAAGAATCTGCCATTCCAAACAGCTACCAATAAGCCAAAAAGAAATTCTTGGAGAAACTTGGCTTTCTGGTTTTTATCCCCTAGGCTGCAAAGCATCAGACCTTATTCTTCAAGACCAGGCTGGATGGGGCTCCGAGTGACCTGGTCTAGAAAGGTGTCCCTGCCCATGGCATGGGGGGTTGGAACTAGATGGTCTTTAAGGTTCCTTCCAAGCCAAACCACTCCATGACTCCATGGTTATTCCAGGAACGTGACAAGGAGAAAATGTATTTTAGATTTAGTTCTTACTGTATCTTAAATACTATCATTTCTTCCAAGCACAGGGGGCAGTGTATCTCATGATTAACCAAAAGGTATCATAAGGACAACCAATATGTTTTTATTCTACACAGTTGTTTCAAAATATTATAGGGTACAGACATATAAAAGTGGCAGTGCATGGTTTGTTTGGTGTGGTGTAGCATTCTACTGACACAGATTTAGAGGAACTTCCTTACAGCCACAGTTTGAGTAATGTAGCCACACCAAACTTATGGCAGAGAAACCATCACACACCTCTGCAAATTACCAAGTTTTTCTACATGCACAACTGAACACTTCATCAGTGCATTTTACTGAAAATGAAAATAGCTTTTGTTTAATCATAAAAACATGCAATGTTCTATGACTTGCTAAATGTGAGTCCATTGGCTGGCTTGGGGGTGAGCAGCTTCAATTAGTTAACTGTTCATCATTTATGACATTTGTTTATTTACAAAAGGTACAGGTCCACTACTGTGTATGAAACTACTCAAGCTGTACAGGGATGTTAAAAGATCATGCCTGTGATCTCATGTGTCTGTAGTGCTGTTCCTTATTGTGCTATTTCCAGTATCTTCAGGAGCTGTCAAATAGATCTGGGCATGTAAAAACATCAGCTGTACATGCCTACACTCGAGAGGTATTTGTACCTATGTTAACATTCACCTGCTGCACACAAGGCAAAGAGGGCAATAGCTGTGCACTGCTTTTCTGCTTGCTCATTCATACTGTAGAGAAGAAGTTCTTATTTTTGCCCCTGTTAATTGCCAGTGTGGTGACAAATCAACAAAAAAAAGTTTCAGTTTACCTTCACAGACAAGTGTTGGCTTTTTAGAAATGCAATTATAGTATTATTTCTACATCTGTGAGAAGTAGCAATGCAAAAGAAAGTTTTCCTTGAACACAATTAACTGGCATGCACACATGGGATTCCTACCCTATAAAAGTGAAATAATATGTATTATTTCACATACTGATTAATCCCATGTGTTTTTGTTACAGCTTACCATGAAGGATTTGGCAATATTTTTGCAGCCAACATGATAAAACCAATAGTTAAAATAAAATAATAATAAAAAAGCCTGCAACAATATATTCTCTCATAAAGAATTGTATAAAGCAAAAAACTGCTCTAAACTAGAAAATGAGCAGCCATTATTATACAAAAACTACCTATTTTAACATGTCATTTCACACACACCTTTGACAGAGGTTGTTGTCAGAGAAAATACATTACTTGTGTACTTCCCATCCTTCAAGCTGAGCATGTACTTACAGACTTAGAACCACCATGACTCATCTGACAAGAAGCTGCATTTCCTTTACACTTTTATATGTGGGGATCACACTTTATCTCTCAGGTTCCCTGCAATGGTGAATGGAAAGCACATTTTTCCTGCAAGGCAGCTGAAGACTCAAATTTAGATGGGTAAATTACCATACACTTACTACAGCAAATAAAGAAAAACATGCTGTGCAAAGGAAGAGGTATCACAACACAGGAACACCTTTGCTGCTGTTTGTGTATTAAAACCTTCAGCCTCCATTTGGTGAGGCTCCTCCAAGCTCCAGGAAACTGAGTGACTAATACAATCAATTGTAAGGACTTATATTCATTTTGAAACATAGACATGACAAAACACATTTAAAGGACATTTCTTCTTAAAATCTGGATAATTTTATTACCTGAAAAAATAGAAAATCCATTGTGCAATCTGGCTAAGATGCTTACCTCAGTGACACTGTATGGCAGGGATTGCTGTGAGCTATTTCTCTCTTTGACAGTTCTTTTTAATTCAGTTCTTTCCTTAGCCACTTTCTTAGCCCTGTTAGTCACCAGGTAGCCACTCAGCCACTCAACATAAATGTCTTCTTCAAGGAATACAAAGAGATCATTTTTCTTCCATCCTCTTTCCCATTCACTTTTGCCTTCTTCTGACTCACATTCAGCCAAGCTGAAAACTGTAACAATAAAAGACACATTCCCTTATCTGAAAGTTGTTGTACTCCCTCAAGGACTGAGATCTCTGAACCTCCTCCCCAGCACTGTATGAGCACTGGCCACATTGTTCCATCCAAGAGCAAAACACCAAACTATTTTTATATCTTCTCTATACTGCTCAGCATATATCTTAACACTTTGTTTGTTATTTTGGATTGTTGCTGTACTCAGAGCAGATATTTTCACTGGCACTGAGCCATCCACAAGTAATCCCTCAAACAAACACTTGGTGCTCGGGAAATCTCTGGCAGGACCCTGTAACATACACACAAAGAACAAAATAAAGCTGCAGCTGCCCATGCAGGTCTGGTAAACTCCCAGCATCTGCCTTTACAACCTTAGAAGTGTCTTTTATCAGATCCTATGTATGTTTTATTTTTGAAGCTTAAAAGAGCTATCCACAAGGAAAACCAGAGAGTCTATCACGAGGCACACTGCTGACAGAACAGCAGCTTGGGGTCCTCACCTCTTGGGCTGGCAGGGACAGGTTATTTTCTGTACAGTGCCCAATGTAACACAGTCCTGGTCTATCACCAGGGCTCCCAGGGGCCCTTCTGCATTTACTAATAAAATAGCCAATCCACAGCCCAGACACTTTCCATCTGGATGATGAGAATAATTTGTGGTAGCAGGAAGATGTTGTTCTGTGCATGGACCAGCCACCCAAAGCCCCTACCACAGATGCACAGCCCCTGGTTTATACTACTCTTCGCAAGGCAGCAGAGAAATTACTTCTTATAAAACTTGGCTTCTTTTCCTGGCCCCCAAAGAGGAATGTGGTGCAGTGGTTACCAGCATCACAACCAAACACAGACTTCTCTCAAAGTCTGGGTGACTAAATGGATACTATTTAAGAGCCCTGATACAGTTACAATTAGACCTCTGCTTCTCCACAAGCATCCAATGTGACCACAAGCAACATCTCAATTGTGTCATTTGCAAACAGGGTGAGTGCTCCTTGTTTGCCTTCTGTCTGTGATACTGTGCCATGATGACCATAAAATGGAGAGAACTTACACTCACTCAAGACACTAATAATTTTTGGATCCTTTTGCCCTTTTCTCTCCCACAAAGGACAGTGGTGGGGCCTCAGAATTCTCACCTCTTCCCTCCAGGCAAGCCCAAGTCCAGTTTCAGGCTTTGCAGACATCATGGGAGATGAGGCTGCAGTTAAAGCAGTATGTTGTCCAGACTACCCGAAACACAGAAGATGCTTACAGAATTTTATGATAAGCTGATTAAATTTGCTGAGCAAATATATTTTCCATGGCCAAATCTAGGTGAATCCTTCCAGGGAAAGCAATCCTCCTGTTTGGATCCTCACCAACGCTCCAAAGATGAAGAGCCTGCAGTTTTTCAGAGGCTTGATTTAATCTACACAAATTATTCCTTTTTTTAAATTCTCAGAATCATCTGCAACATTGTCATGAAAACTTAAAGAGACAGGTCAGCACAGAACAAAGAGCAATCCCAGAATATTTAAGAGTGGGTAACGTTGGACAGTATTTCTTTAGTGGTATGTAGGTTTTGATACCACACCAGTCAAAGAATTAGAGAGAACTGAGGCTTTTTTTCTTTTTTGGCTTTGCTTGGCTCACATCATTGAGGGAAAAGGTGCAGCTACATCAGCAGAAAATCTGCACCAGAGCCTTCTGCCAGCTTAGCTGGAGAAATACAGCTCTTGGGGACATGCAGTTAAACCAACACTGTCACAACTGTACAAACCTTGCCATCAGACCAGACACGAGCAGGCTTTTAGGCAGGCAAATCAAAACTGGTGCACAGGGGACATTTATTGCCAAGTTACTTAAGTTTTGTTAATTTAGGTTTATGTGTGACTTGCATTACTTTGCAATGATTGAACATCTTCTCAGTTCAGGGCCTGCACATACAACACTGCTACTGCTAGTAATTGCCAGCTGACACTTCTCTGGGAAGTGTATCCCATATGGAGATTAAAGAGAAAGCAGGAAACAAGGGTATCTTAAAAGGAAATTCCCCAGATTTTTTTTCCTCTCAGACTATAAAACAGGACGAAGATGATTTCAGGATTAAACACATAATATCTCTGGCGTGTCATTTACAGACCCGATGAAAACTGAACTGAAACTGAGCACGAAGACACAAGACAGTTTTTTACAGTATTTTTATCAGAGGTTTTAACTGGCCAATATGGAAAGCTACAGCTAGCAGCTTAAGTTTAAAGGAGAAAAAAATTATCCTCCTATTGGTTTACTTTTTTCTATATATTTTGGCATGTAAGAATTCACTTCATGCATCCTGGAGAGCAGTGGTGTGCCTACATATTAGGGTAACAACTACTTAAAAGATAAAGAGAACAGAACCAGTGATACAGCCCCATGTAAATCTTGTGCATCCTAAACAAATAAATAATAAACATTATCAGAGCTCTTTCAACCCCTCAAGAGAGGCTACATATTTTCTATTAATTTCAATGCTCATGTAAAAAAAAGTCTGTATTACTGGTATCTCTGATCTTTTTTCTCCTTCTCTAGAGACTCAAAATAAATTTCAGGACTAAGCAGATGGTCAGTAAGCATTAGCAGCCGACTTTTGATAATAAAACCTAATTAGTTCTGACCTGACCTCCATTGTGTATTATCAGCCTTGACCATCATAAGAACTGTGCAGTTCCACAACCACTGCAGACAAAACTTGGACACAAAGTCTGGTGCAAACTTTAACCCCTGGGCTCGCCCCCAGCCCCCTGATTTTTTTTCAAGTGACTTTAAATGGGGCTAAGAGATATACAAAGGAATTTGTACTTGCACTAACATCTTGTTTATTATGAAGTCTTTACTTCCTTTTAACACTGGCAGATTCTGGAGATTTGCTTTTCCATAATGACAGTATTCAGGCTTCCTGGCAAAGCACTCCAGGCGTGGAGAAGATTCCTTGCTGAAGCTACAATTTCCCCTTCATGGCTTACTAGAGCCAATTTGAGCCATAATAACATAAAGAAGCAAACCAAATGCATAGCTGTCATTTAAAAACATGGATTTTTAAAAGGCTTTAGGGGTATCATTTATGAAACACAAAGAGATTTCCTTCTTTAGCTGTGTTCTAGCACATTACTCTTTCGTGCTTACTCCAAGACATGAATGTACTTGCCTGAAATGTCAGTGAGGTATTTATACAAAGGCAACTCTTCAGAAACCTATTATTGTGAGTACAAAACAGGAAGTACAGTAATTCCACCAGTATAAGTTAAATAATGCTTAGTATAAACTGTGCTCTTCAATTAATAGGCAGTGCTAATCCCTTTAGGGGAAAGGGAGATGTGAAGTGTGAACTGAAAATACTGACTCATGATAAACCCTTTGAGTATTTTTCCCACAAGGTTTTTTGTTTCATTGGCTTGTTTTGGTTTAGGTTTTTTTTTTTCCCTTCCCCTCCTAATAGCAGAGAACACAACAGAGGACAAAATTTGCAACATACATGAGAAAAGCAAAGATGACACAGTGTAAAGTGAAAAATCATGAAAACACAGTAATGGTATAATAAATGCATAATGATACTTTGAACTGTACAACTCCTTTTAGTTCTCATGCTTTCAGCAACTAAGCCTTGGAACAACTCTGTCATATGGGAGGTGAAGTTTTAGGAAACTACTCCACCAACTATTTAAATACAGCTGTACTGGTGTACAAGTGCCATAATTATTTAGAACAGGATTTAAATAAAAAAGATCATATAATACTGAATAGTCTTAGCCACTCAGCTGAAATTCTAAAAAAAAAAACCACAAAAAAACTACAAGTAAAAAAATTTTAAAAAACGTTCTTTTCTTTATAAGCATTAACCACCTTGAAATAGAGAAACATTTATTATTTAAAAAATAATCAACTGATCAATTAAAAAACACATTACTCCACAGTGACAGACTCCAGGTATAAAAATCAAAGCTCTTTCCTCACCTATCTTGCCTACAAAAATATTTTTAAGTAGATGGATTTCTAGAACACAAGTGAGAAAACCTGATCACCAGTTTGCTCGTTTCAAAACATCCAGAGATGCAGTAAAAAAAATAAAATTCAAGAGCTTCTCAAGTCCAAAGAACTGAAACAAACACCATATGCAAATCCCAGACAGATAGAAATCAAAGCTCTTCTTTTCTAAGGTTTGACAAACCTGTCTCTATTTACAAATGTGCAGGAACATCTCTTCTGACACAGCTCTGTCACACAGACTCTCCTTCCACTTTCTCTTACAGGCATGGAATTTGGAGATCTCCCTGCAAGCTGCCAGATGGAACTTTGGTTTGACTGCCATCTGCTGATCCCGTGTTTTGGGAACCCGAAGAGTCATTTAAAAATGTGTGCACAAAACTTCCAAAATGTTCAGTGTTTCTTCTTCCAGTTCTTGGTAACGAAGAAGTTAGAGAATTAGAGGTAACAGGTATTTATGCTTACAGGAATTAAATGAGACCAAATGTCCAGATATTTAGCATCCTTTAGCTAATTTTCAGAGAAGTAAACACATAAAATGTAATAATTTCATGTGCATACATAAGATGGCTCTTGAAACAAAAGCATGTAATGCACAGGACCATTGTGACAGTAAGAAACAGAGAACCAAGTACAACAGTTACTCCTTAAAGAAAAGAGAAACACAACCAAAGCAACTACTGAAAAACCAAGGAAAATATCAAATAATAATAGACCAAGTGATTATATTGCAATAATTATTACTTAAATACATTATATAAATATGTTGTAGTTATATAAGCAGACAATGTTAAAAGCCAAAGGGTTCAGAATCGCCAAAACAACAATTGTTTCAGCCCAGTTTGTATCCACAGTATATTTCTGCCTGATCAGATACTAATTGTAGTCCCCTTTTTCGAGTTTGTAAAATTCCAGTTCTACAAACATTCAAATACATTCTAAGCTTTAAAGTAAAGCTTATACATAAATGATTCCAGTGGTGGAAACAAATGCAATCTTTGGCTCATGGGAAAACAAAATAGCTGTAAAAGTTTGAGCGTGGACTGAAAGAGTTCCAGGTTAAGATCTTTTGTATCAGTATTTTATGAGAATAAGATCCACATGAATAAAATGTAAACCCATAGAAATCTTACCACAGAAGAAAAACAAAAAAACAAAACAAACCAGACTGCCATTTGAATAATGAGTTTGGATTTTTCCACAAGCCCCAAACTTCAGGTGGCACGCCAGGTACACAAATTCTGGTGATTCTGAATCAAACCACAACTTTTCTTCTCTTGGAACAGTACTAATTAAAAGCATTTATTTCAAAATGTATTCAGTGTCTCAGAAGGTTAATGGTTCCAATTAATATTTTTCTTTTCCAAGAGCTCACATTATTTGTGTTCTGTCACAGCATTGCTGGCAGATCACGCCAAAATATGCCTTTGTTGTGGAAATGTGTCTGCCTGAACAGTTTCTTTATTTGTGATGTGGCATCTTCTGTGAAACATACTCTATTTTCACATGGAAAACAAAGGCAGGACAGAGTCCTATTCTCTACAAAACCAGCCTTGTACAAACCCTGCACATGATCCAGGACCTTCAGTAGTGGCTTCTTTCCTTTCCTTGATCTGTCCACTAGAAATAAAATTAAGTTAAAAACAAAAATAACCCAAAAAAGGAAACACAAGATTTCCCTTCATTCAGAGTTCAGACTCAGCAGGGTTGCACAGCCATAGAAGAGGGAAGAATTTTGTCCTCCATGAATGCCAATCACCAATTTTCTCAAGAAGCAGTCACAGAACTGCACCTAATTCCTCAATTACAGTGCCTACAGCCATTGCAGCTCTTTTACTTTGTTTCCATCACTCTCGTGCACGATGCACAAAGGAGATATTGATAGATCAATATGAAGGTGTCAGTCTTCTATAGGTAGTATAGGTAGGTATAGCCATAATTGCTGTGAGGAGCACAAGCTGATTCTTTGCACTCTTCCATGCCTTGGCAACACATTTTCTGGAAGCAGGCAGACAGTTGATGCCGTATCAGACAATACCTCCCTGCTGGTGCACAGAATCAAACCATTACCTAAGAGCAATATCCTCTGTAGTCAGTGTTTCTGGGTGAAGAATAAGGTGTGTGCTCCAGCTCCCCTGGGAAATGTGTTGTTTCTAAGCACAGGTGGGAAAGCTCAGAGGAGCACAAGGAAGAGAAATCAATGGGGAAATCTAGGATGAAGTCAGTTACATTTCCTCACACCCACTCCAATTGCATCCTTAGTGCATGAAGACAACAGAGAAGATCAGGTATCAGATCAAACTAGTCCTTAAGCACTAAAACAGGTATTCAAAGACTTTAACACACTTCAGTATTAAATGCATGAAAGAACAATGTTTCAATTTTATATATAAAAAAGAGAATTTTGTAAGCTGGCACGGAGTATTTACATTCCTTAATAAAACTAAAATAAATGGCCATTTTATAGGTGCAGAAACATGTTCCAAGGTGTGTGTTTGCCAATTACACACACCTCACATGCTGACTGATGAGCACACACACCCTGGCGTGTGTTCATGCTTACATAGCTCACGTGCCTCCCTGTTAAGTAATGGAATAAGACTTGCCTTGCAAAGCGGCTAACGCCGCCTCTCCTCGCTCGGTGACTTCTGCAGAAAGTATTCACTGCTAAGAAAAACAACTTCTGAAGCAGAGCTGAGCTATTTGCAGTCTGGAGCACGCTCTTTCCATCTGCAAGGCCCGGCTCTGTGAGCCCTCCATTTTCTGCAGTACTATCAGGAGTGTGTTTTGCCCCAGACTAAGCTGGCACCCAGCCTTTTCTGTGTGCACTGCTGCCCACTATTCTCAGTCACAAGACTTAATTCCGTGGAAATATCAACACCAAGACCTGCAGCTCACCCATCATGGTCACTTCTGACAAGACATAACAAAAACAGTGCCACGCTTGTTGTTCTTCTCCCTCTCCTTTGTAGAACCAATGTAGAACACTGAAAGGAATACAAACTCTCTCAAGCTCATGATATGGTGTGATGCTTTATCTCTCATTCCTCTGTTTCCAGTAAGAGTCCAACTGAGCTTGTCAGGATCTGTCTGTAGATAACAAGTACTGGCAGGGTAGAGGCCTTTCCTATTACTTCTCTATTGCGACACAATACAGACCCTCTTCATCACAGCTATTTTTCCTGTAGAAAATTTACATCTCCTTTATGAGGTTTAATACCAAAGAAATTATGTCATATAGGAGCCATCATTTCTAATGATACAGTTATTCAAAGCAACAGGGATGAAGACTGAGGGTAAAGAACCGGCCAAGACTCCCAGGAGACTTAGCAATTGGATAATGTTCAATGTAAGTAAACACAAAGCGGCAAACGTGGGAAATACAATTTTCTCTTCATATAGAAATGGATGTGCTGTGAGATGAATCATTACCACTTCTAGTCTCAATACACAGTGATGAAAACACCAGCTCAGTTCTTGGCAGCAGCCAAAAAACCAACTCAAATGTTAAAAATTCAGAACCTTTGATAGAAGAGTAAACGTCAAACCAGAAAACATCATTGTGCATCCACACAAACCCATGCTGCACCCACAAGTCCTGGTCCCTTTTTCTCAGAAATTATGTAATAGATCTGGAAAAGGTACAGAGGAGGGCAGTAAGGATGATCAGAGGCATCAAACAGTCTCTGTTTAAGGAACAGTTGACTCTCCCTTCATTCTGCACAGACCACAATCACCAACACAGAAGAGCAGTTCCCCAAATCATCTTTTCCAGCACCTGACTGGGAACAGTAATTCAAGAAGATGCTGTTAGACAGCAATCAGTATATTGTTATAAAGTGTGTTCAGAGCATATATAACAGGTATCTGCTTCTCTGTAGCACAAATCTTAGTTTGCCACGCAGGGAACACATTTACATTTAGAACTAAGGAAGAAGTAGCTACACCCTCTTGAATTAAAGTCCTCAACAAAGTAAGAACATGGAAGAGACATAACCCCCAAAAGAAGTAGTCACTTCAGATTTCCAGAACTGCTGAGTCCTGCCAGCCATTGCCTGGCACCACTCAATCAAAATACTCATTTAACTTTCAGACCCTTCCATCTCAACCAGCTTCAAACACCTTGCTGACTGCACATTTTTCCAGGTCACCCTGAAACTCCAGCAAAATGTCGTGATTCTGAGACAACTCTTACAGTTGTCTATACATCAAATCATACAGAGCTTCAAATTTTGTTATTCAATTATTTTGGCATATGCAACCCTGAGGTATCCAGAATCCTAAATGGTCATCCAACAAGTGCCCAGTGTTCACAGGAGATGTTAACATCTTATTTTTGGACATGGAGAGCCCTAGCTTTGCACTCTACATGCATGCACACCAATCCTTCCACACACCTTATGAAAATTATATATGATTCATCAATGACCTCCAGATTGTTCCATTTTCTCTTATTATAGTACTGCATTTAGCTTGATGTTAAGATTTAATATAATTAAGCTCTTACAGAAAGAACCTGTTTTTCCTGAACAAACCTACGATCTTTCACTAATATATGTACTGAATATGAATGGTATTTCTACTTATCCCTAAGATTATGTAAGTCATGAATGCAAGACATCCAGCTTTGGAGCAAATGGAGTGTAAAGCTGGATCTCCTTCAACACAATCCAAAAGTAAAAAAAAAATACTCATGAAAATTTTGCCTACGATGTCCCTGTTTTTCCTTTCTCCCCACAGAAATTTCACAAAGAAATGGTCCTAACCAGCTGAAAGGACTAATGATGGCATCTAATATCCACAAAGAATCTTAAATAAAATTTTATTAATATCCTTACTGAGAAACGAGTGCATATCAGCTAATCCCTAAATTCAGCAGCTCTTTATAGAGCCCTTCACTAACATAAAGAGTTTGATCATATTCCAACTTGCTCATTCCAAGCCTCTGAGGTTCATAAGTTTCCTAAACCTGAAACTAAAAGTGAAAAGGTCACCAGCTTAAAGAGTACAACCAAATAATGAAACTGTGCTCTGGTCACTTGTCCTCCTGAGCTGCCCTTCCTTCTGACACTGAACACGTACCATGCTGGGCCTCCTATTTCACCACGACTTCCCTTTTTACTGGAACAGCTTCCACCTTGTTAGGGGAGAGATAAGTATCAACAGTTAATATAGGAGTCACTCAACATTTTATATTATAAAATAATCCATTTAGTAGCTTATGCTGTTCCGAGCTTTGACCTCCTTGTCCTTTCCAAGCTGGCTGGCTGCCTTCACTGATGTGTTTTGTAATGTTCCAGTCAAAACATCTCAGCTGTTGCATGAGGAGACCAGGAAAAATGCTGCTTTATTTACAATTTTTAAAAATGAATAAAAATAAAACTATTTCACCCTAACCTTTGGAGAGAGGTCTTGAGATCTGACCACATTAGGAAGACTTGAAACACCTCGATGTGAAAAAGCTTTGTGAGGTTTCCTGACATTCCACAGATACGTTTTCCAGGTTTTGAGTACTGAAAGACTGATCCTTACCAAGGCTCAAAGAGTCTTAGGTCATGCTTAGGATTCAGGCTCACAAAATGATTGCAGGTGAGAAACCTCTCCCCCTATTGGAGTCATTTGAATCCAGTCAAGCAGACGGAAGAGAAAGAGGACACCAGAACTGAGTCCACAAGACAGAAGAAAGCCCGATACGAAGAATGGACATACTGAAAAACAGGAGTCTGTACACTGGAGGAAAACATTCTTTTGCCTGTCAGACAATATCCTGGATGACAGGTAAAGTCCCATTCTTGCACAGTAGAACCCACAAAAACCCAGCAGAGTTGTCAATTTGCCACCTATTTCAAGCAAACAAGATTTCTATGGCCGGCCCAGAGGGTCCTGTACTGCTGATAACCAGCTCAGTAACCAGATAACCAGATCTCAGCAGGACACCAAACAATGGAGTCTGGTTACTCCCCCCAGAAACAAGTGATTGTGCATCTGATTTTAAACAGTGCAAATCAAAGCCCTCAAAAGAATGGGAAGTGTCATATTAAGGTAATTAAAGAAGAGGCGATCATAACGACTTGTAAAAATAATTTTCTAAATTAATGCAATTTAATTAATCATGCACAATGCATGCCTCTTTAATTAATGTAAATAAAGACTGCATTATGATGCACACACACAAAGATGAATGAATTAAGACTGTACACACAATCTTACCCGTGGCAGTTCTTAACTCACGGGTGCCCAACAAACACAACATCCTCTATAATGCTACTTTAATATAGTGTACACAAAAAACCTACACACACACAGTGTATTTTGCATCCACAAAGAGGAAAGCTGGGCAGAAGACCAAGTGGAAAGCAAGCCCTAAATGTGTCCGTGGCTACAGCCCAAGCACCATAATTGCAGCCCTTCCTCGAGCTTCTGTAGCTCCCAGTACTACACTTACATCCTTTTCAATATCACTTCCATAAATATTTAAAAACCAAGGCTGTTTGGAATGTCTCTTCCTGAACTGTTATCACCACCCTAATGAAGCTTGTTAAATATAATAAGCCTCATGCCATCCAACACGCTGACTGTGGAATACACCCTGCTGCGCTTTGCTCCTCTGCCATAAAGCCCAGTTATCCCCAGTTTCAAGCCACTACGGCCCTGACAATTCCTGAGGATGCTCCCATGGGAACCCAGCCAAGGCACATGTCTCTGGGGAGATACTCAGCTGTGTCCCTCCCCTGCACAGCCCAAACACCAACACGAAGTGGGAAGAGTGAATTGGAAGGATTTAGAAGGAAGAGTTTATCATCACATAGACTGTTTTCAAGTAATCCAAGTAGGAAGTGACAACCCAAACCTTTATAAGCACACATACAAGTTTTAGCAGGTAAAAGTTGCTACACAGGCACACAAAACTTAGTAATAAAATAAGTGTTACTTCTCTAAATGAAATTGTTTGCTTTGTCACTGAACTCACATTAGAGCTGACCTAGCCCAGCACTTAGGAATTTACACCCAGTCTACATGTACTGCTCACATGCACCTCATTTGTAGAGGCATGATTCATTTTAACCCTGTATGTACCCCATGTTATCTTAGAAATACAGTTTCATTTCCATGTCAGTGTAAAAGAAAAACATACAAAAGCAGCAAAATGAAACAAAAAACAACCACACACTCAAACCCCCACCTGGTGTCAGTTACAGACTGATTGGAGGGATGGTATTTACCCAACACATATGAATCTGATAGCCTTTCCAATCTCCCACTTCATTGTTAATTTGGACCCTTTCTAATTGTGTCCCTCATCTGGACTTCATGAGTCCAGGTAAGAATGAGAACAAACTTTGGCCTTTAGTGTTCCGGATTTGTACTTTTTCAAATGAAGTCAATACACTTTGATACCTACAAGTTCCTTTTCAGGCATGTGCTGCAGAGAAGTTTATGAAATACAACCGAGTTGACACAAGGAATGCTTCCCACTATAAAGAATAAGAGCAGGTATATTGACTTTTCTGTTCCATTTGGAGGAGAACTATTATATTTTTACATACATTTTTTGGATGTATGTTTTCACAGACAAAATAAAGCCAACTTCTCCTGGCCCTATAGTGTATCTGCTGCAGGAGAAAGTATGCAGCCCAGCAAGTTTTCCCTCCAACCTTTCTTTTCAGGCAAGTAATAAATCTTGAGTGAAAAAGTCACTGTGCTCTTCAGCTGTCACCACTAAGATTTTGTTTTTTAAAAGCATAGCAGCCTTAAGGCTGATTTACCACTCAGCCCTCCACACTCTGACAATCGAATAGTTGGGAACAAAAATCACTTTTGCACACCTGGAAATATTTTATTTGCTGTACTCATGAGAAAACAGTTTTTGTCTGTGAGGAAGGAGGTAGTGGGGAGGGAGGGAGATGCAGGTGAATCTTCAAACCTAGTTCTTGACTTAAAGAGAAACTTTGCACGTATGTACTTGAACCCAAAAAACTACCTCTGCATTCTCAGAGTGGTCAGGCTTCTTTAGGGACTATGGATTAACTATCCAATCCAGCCTCAAATCATCAACTTGGAAATCTTGGTCAGCAAACAGCATTGTTCATCAACGGTGTCTATTCTGTCATTTCAGTTTGGCAGGTGAAAAGAACATGTGACAACTTTTAAATAATTTCATTCTCTCTATTTGTCTTCCTTTTTTTTTTTAACTAAACACCTAATCACCATAAAGTGTAGAGATCTGATATTAATAAAGGAAAAGTTAAACCTCTGAGAAACAGCTACTTTCCAGGACACCTCTTTGCCCCAGTCAGTTGCAGGTTTAAGACAATTACAAGAAAAGCTCAAACACATACCAGAGAAAATCAATTCATGGAAAATGTGATGGTGCCAAAATTGTGAAATTATTTTAGAATATCGGATCCTCTTTTCAATGGCATGTAGCTTGATATAATTTTTCCCTAAAGCTTCATTTTCTGAAAATTTATTATATGCTGCAGAACAATCGTGTCTTCAAAAGAAATCCCACATCTTCTGTTATTTCAAAGAGCCACACTTGCACCTGGGCAAGATGATGTAAGTACTCAAGGTGCTGGCTGACTGAAAAGGAGACCCACGAAATTTTGCTCTCTGGTTTTAATCCCAGGACTTTACAAGAATATGAGGAGTGTCCTTTGACAAGCAGAGAAGCATTTCAGCATTTAAAGTAAAATATACTAATTACAGGTTCAGCAGTGTGGAGAGACATGGAGATTGCATTCTCATACTTTTACTCCTACCCTGAAATACTTTCCCACCTCTTTTATCCTTGTGATGCAGTTAAGTGTCCCTGCACCATCTCTTTATTAAAGCATTCAGTTTTGGGTCCCCTGCCCTCAATGAAACCTGTAGAGAAGCAATCCTGAGAGAGGACAGCCAGAGACTTATCCCCCTTTCTTGTCTGGGACTCTGCCCATATTGTGTCACTGCAAGGCACATGACTGATGGATTATGTGACTTCCAACTTTTCAGTCCTACACTATATTTGGGAAAATGGAAATCCCACCTAGTTCAAGTTGTAGCATAGGAAAAATCATTTGTAAGCTATATCTGACCAAAATGAAAATCACAAATAGGAAAATACCTAAAGAGAAAAACACATGCTATGTGTTAGTGAGGTTTGTGCCCCTGCACCTACATGCTGGTAGCATCACCTGCTTTATAACAGCACATACACATTTCCAGACAATAATCAATAAATGTGCAGGATTTTTAACTCTTCCTTTTAACTTGCAAAACTGCAAACCTAAATATTTGAATTTTTTTAATAAGCCTTCAGAAAGACTGAACTTTGATGTATTTTTAAAAAGGAAAGATTATTTACTTTTGCTGCAGGCAAGAAATTATAATTTCTTTACTGATTCTGCCAAATGGTGCTATCATGCATTTCTTATTTTCATCAAAACAAGCCACTTTAAATTAAGATTGTCCCATAACTACACAGTAATCAACATTGTGAGGGGCAGATAATTCGATAAACCTCTGCTTAACTCCTCTGCCCAAAAGACTACTCCAAATCCAACTGAACCATGGGGGAAGGGAGTTTCAGTCCCTTTCCTCATGCTTGGCAGTTGCTAGGAAGAATATCAGCTGCAGTTCTGTTCTATTTTGTTCACGTAACCAGAACAGAAAACTCAGTGTTATCCACGTGGTAATAAGCTGAATTCAAATCCAGAGGTTAATAGAATGAAGTCAGTAAGAGCAGCAAAACTTGCAGGTGATGGAAGAGGAGGTGGAAGTGGAAGACCAGGGTGCAGGAAGCTTTTAGAAAGCAAAATAAACATGTAAAAGGAGACAGACAAAATCCTATGCACTGGCACAATATGTAAAATATGTGTTTTTATACCAGCAAGCAGGATGCTTGGAAATAGGGAGCCAAGCCCTCCCGTGCTAACAAAGCATGTAAAGATTCAGTTCTCCAGGACAGTTTCTGGTTTAAACTCCACTGGAGCCCATGAATGCAGACAAAACGCAGACCATCATCAATCTCGGGACAATGGGCACCGCTGACAGCACAGCATCCCATTAATCTTCATTTGTCCTATCACATCCTGTCATTCTTATGCAAATAGCATATTTGAGGACACGTCTTTTCTGCACCCCACGATAAGGAGAAGTGAAGCTGTCAGGAGCACCAGGATGTCATCCTGCAGCACAGGCCCCCACTTCACTCACCACCTCGTGTTTTACATCACAGCTAATGTGTTTGACATTCAAATTTGACCCAGCAGGAGGTAAAACCATCTGATGCAGAAGCAACTTGCATCTCGCTTCCTGTGCTAAAACATTCACTGAAGTCCCTGGGGATGGGACAGTCTCCCTTCCTTCACCATCCCCTTGCTAATGGAGATTGAAACGCTGCTTTAAGAGGGAAAAAGGATATCTGCATGGGTAGGCAATGACAGCAATTCACCCTTCTCACAGAAGAAATAAGCCCAGTGCTAAAATGTCAGCAAAATGGGTTCCACTGAAGAGCTAAAACAGGGCACACTAATCCTCATGAGTTGGTCTAGGTTTTCTTCCATGGAAATCTTGTCAGACCACACCTGAAAACTTGCTCATATGTATGTCCAGATAGGATGTTTAATGTCAAGCTGAGCAATTTATTCACAGTGTTTTACTTTTCTGTGGGGATGAATGATCTCTGGTTAGGCTGATACATAGGAAAAGACAAATAAGCTTTGAATCATAAGCAGCTCCATAAAGTTACTGCAACATATTTTAGTCATGAAAAATCACTCTTGAGTGGGTAAGTCACCAAAAACAAAAAGCAGTTTGTCCAATTATTGCTCATCAATTCTCCTTATAGAATGAAGAATAAAAGGAAAGATTTTACTATTATGACTGACTCAGTGTTTTGTTTCTGTATCACTTTCAAAGAATGTTCAGAACATCTTGTTCCAGAATATTTCCCTTCCAAGAGAAATCACTTTCTGTACCATACATGGCTGAAAACAGTACGTGCTGGTTTTGCATTCTTACAAAAACCAGAAGCTATTCCAAAGTCTTTCCAGCATCACATGAATGATATGCAAACACAGGGCACAAGGTTGCAATAATATTTCAATACAATCAGGATATCTTAGAGAAATTAATATACCTTATTAATAGACATCTGGGACAAGTCAAAACAAGTTTATCATTACACATAACCTTTTATAGAGTCTGACTCAAATCTATTCAGTACCCAAAAGCAACATATTTCAGTGTTTGCAGGAATGCTGATATCTGTACTAGGCTCTGGGGAATACCCTTACATTTGATATTCCCAAGTGCTGTTTTCAAATGACAAAAGATTAATCACCACATAATTGTCAGTTAAGCAGCAGTCACATAAATGAAGATGCTGGATGGATTGTTCCCAGTTTTGTAAGCACATGAACCTTAGGAAGTGTACATTCCTCAAGCATTTCTTGGTTTGAAAAGCTAAAGAACAGTCACAAAAAGTGTATCAGACAACTTCCCAGTCCTTGGGAGTAGAGGAGACAGACTGTGTTGTACCTTTACAACATATGTCAAGTTCATGCATTAAAAATTAATGTATAGTCATCATATACCTTTGAAAGCAGGACACTCAATTGTCACATACAACTGAATTTTTCCATATAAAAAATGACCTTAATAAAAAGTTACCTTTTCAAAGGGATCACCAAGCACAAAGTAAACTGAAAGCCCACATAGAAAAACTTCCCTTTAAGTGAAATTCACTATACAGACACTTTCTGGTCTCAGTCTTCTTTCTTCCAGACAAGGGAAAATGTACAACTCATGCACTGCAAATCTTGCATGGACCCAGGGAAAGGTGGTGGCCTGGTACAGCCTGTCTGGTCTGGATGAAGTATGATGTGTGCAAAACCAACTCAAATGTGACTCTTCAGTTACTTTAAATCACAGTTTAAAATCCTTCTTTCTCCAGATTTATGAACTTTTCCTCTGCTATTCTGTCAGGCAAATGTTTTCTAGAATTCCTTTTTGTTTTGTTTTCCATGATACCTTGGTAAAAACAGTTTTCAATAAAAATACAAAATAGCCATTTGTGGCTGTTAAAATTGCTAACAAAATTGCTGTAATCACACAGCTTGCTACTGTGAGGAGCACAGCCTCATGCAACGTTCTCATCTTCTTTAGAGTCAAGACTACCAGCTTTGCTTGGGGAAAGAACATATAAAATATGTTGGCATCCAAACAAAACTGTACTGTTTGTTCTTTAAAGTTCATCACTCCTATAAAATTCATAGGCACAGAAGACATTAAATTTTTTTGCATCACATCCCAGGCTAAGAGGTCTCTGGATTTGCATCAGTGATGTGGGTACAGTATGTAGTAACTCAGGTTCTATCAAGTTCTTGGTATTGCAGGGTGGCACCCTTAACACATGGCAGTGCTGTCCCAATCCTGCCAATATTTCAATTAAAAACTACAACACAAGAAAGCAGCATTCACTGTGTGCCCAACAGAAACCCAGCCAAAGGGAGAACAACAGGGAACTGAATTGCCAGGTATAATGGGGGCAACAAGACAATGTTGAACTGACTCAGAAGGATATTTCACTTCTGTGCAACAGAGACTTTTTTCAAATTCAGCTTAGTCTGACCGCAAAGAACAGTCACTAAAGAAAACTGAAATCAATTTGACAGAAGTGAAATCTTGAAAATTTTAATTTTGCACAAGCGTATTTTTCACTGGTGATTTTTATCATCTCTGAAAACACTTTGCTAGCTCTGCTTTGCCATGGCAGCCTCACAGTGTACAAGTAAGCTCTAAATAAGCCTTTGTCAGGTCACCATCAGCTGTGTGGCTTCCTTCAGTTCAAAAGGGAAGAGCCTGTGTTCTGGAGCCAAAACACAAGGTTTTTTTCTCAAGACTTCATGGGTATATGAACCATACTGTGTGTATTTTATGCCTGAATGCTCCAAGACAAACAGAAAAAGCTATTCCAGAAACAGCTTAAAACGTGAGAATTATTTAAGAAACTTATAAGAAACCCTAAAAGAGATCAGGAAAACTAAATTCATTAACTTGTCATCACATTCATTAAGGTGTGATTAAGGTTGTGAAGGTGAAAAGCTGTGGAATAAAGAACCTTACCAACACTACAAAATGCATCTTAAAGGAAATCACTTCAGACTGATCCGTCTACTGCACTTAGCTGTGAGAAGACACAGCAGCGGTGGAGGCTTTTAGAGCAGATTTTCCAGAGAGCTGCTGGGTTGGTTTTGTATTTGGAGGTTTTTCTGCAGTAAGTGTTACAACCCTCCACGTTTTACAAACTTGAAATGTTCCTGTCACGCCGGCAGAGCTGCCGCAGGATCTGGGGAGAAATTGCACTGTTTACAGTTGGAAACTGTAGTGCTGGCAGCAGGAGAAGGGCACTGAGGAGATATTTAATCTCTTGAAAGGAAGTAACTAATGAAACCAACAAACTCCAGCAAACTCCTGCATAAACAAACACAACAGAAGCAAAAACCACAGCAGCAGTTTGACACAAATGTTGCTGCACAAGTTCAATGAGCTTGACTTAAGGAAAATTTTGTCTAGGAAACAGATACTTAAGGCTATCACAAAACATTTTGTTTCTGGTAAAAATTCTGTAGAGGGGAAAAAAAGTGAGGGACATAAACCATTCCTTTGCCTTGTCTTCATTTGCAAACTTTTACTCTTAATCATTGCATTGATTGGAGAGTAAACAGTTTGGAGAGTAAAAGAGCAAAATCTGGTCTTCTCAAAAGAACAGGATATACGACAGTGCATCTATTTGTACCTTGTCTATCATGTCTGGCCTGTTTGTAGCTGCCAAAATTGTCACGTCCTTCAGCTGTTCTATCCCATCCATTTCCGTCAGCAACTGAGCCAAGACACGGTCTGCTACATTTCCAGCACCTGAAGAGCTGAGTGATTAAACAAAAACAAAAAAAAAAAGGCACAGTATTAGCTTTCCCTTCCTGGAAAAGTGAAGAAAGCAAAAGATATACTATTCTTTTCTAATTTAAAAGGATGCATCTTTTTATCTTAGTTCTTTCTGACTTTTATTTTCACCTTCAACCTGTGAAACAGTATCAGTCTTACCAAGCGAGCAGCAAATCAGAGACTTGGGCCTTCACATTATTTCTTGGTACTCAACAAAGCAAATTACTTGGGTTTTTTGGGTTTTTACTGCCTTGCTATGTAGGTTGCAAAGAACTTAACACAATCAAAATTTTTTTAGCTAACTGAATTCATGCAGCTTCTTTACTAGTCAGACAAGCTTTCCTTTTTAGCACCACCAAAGTGAGTGCTTCCCTCACCCTATGCAGTATAAAAATTAGGTGTTTATGTGTTTTGCAGAGCTGCTCTACACTGCTATGTTCTCTCCATCAAATGAGAATAAATTTGAGTGCTGACCAACTGCCTCATAATAGCACTGCCAGTCCTTTAACTCAGGTGATTTTCCAGATACCAGGAAAAAAACTCCAGGACAAAAACCTGAAAACTCCAGTTTTGCGATCACCAATATGTGAAAACCCGAAGCAGACAAGGCATAATGTGTTCCCTCTGCTGAGCAGGGGCAGGGAAGCTGAAGCAGGCTGGGGCAAGCAGCTGGAGATTGCCAGATAGCACCAAAAATGTGGCATTTGTCCTGCTTTGCCAGAAACCAGGAGTCCTGTTCCTGGCACACACCAAAGTTCTCTGATTCCAACACAGCCTTCCCCTGTGGATGGGTATGCACACACCCATATCAGCTTTCACCAGTGGGACTGCTCTTCCAGGGCTATTCCCTGCTCTGCTGCACAGGGGAAGGTTTCATTTCTCTACCCCTAATTAGGCTCTTTTCAATACAATTTAAAACAATTAATCTCTCCAATTCTTCCAGATCCCTCTGAACTTCACACTAAGAAGCAAAAAGAAGTCTGATACTTAAGACCAAATCTACAGAGGATTAAGATAAAGCTTTAATCTC
This sequence comes from Myrmophylax atrothorax, assembly GCA_026770055.1. NCBI lineage: Eukaryota > Metazoa > Chordata > Aves > Passeriformes > Thamnophilidae > Myrmophylax > Myrmophylax atrothorax. Next base: position 3,949,144 of record JAOXXN010000471.1, on the reverse strand, counting down.
CAATTTTTTGCAAGTCCTTTTAAAAAAGATCTCTTTAATGTTTATGCAGATGTACAGTCACCTACACACAGGTGCAGTACCATCATCCTGGAGAATACTTGTCTCCAAAAAGAAATATATTAAATGTATTAAAATATAAGCGCTCCAATTATTACCAGCTGATAAAGAACACACAAATACAGGTTGAGAGCCTAAACATGTACATTGCTGCAGCACTGCCACCCACCACCAGCCTGCCTGCAACCTCAGCGCTTCCCAAACGTTCCAGAGGCAAAGCAACACTAAGGGCTCCGTCACTGCTGTACAGCTGTCCCACAAAAAAGATTCTCTAACTTTCCTATCCTCCAACTGGTTCTGTAATTTTCCAGTGCAAAACAGTTAACTTATCAGGCACAATCTGGAAAACATCTTTGAGGAGCTGTAATAAATGTTGGCTAACAGAATACTTAGGTTGCTAAGAAATATTAGAGAAGGGACTTGGGTTGCCTGGTTGTCAACTTTTGGGGTTTCTGCAGCCACATTAGACGTTCCCAAGTGATATTAAAGCGTTTCTAACATACCCCTGGGCCACAGTCCCACTGACTTATAGAGGGCTGAGTGTGATAAAACACTTCAGGTGTTGCACATGGATAGTAAATGCTTTTCGAAGGACACAGAGCTTAAAGGAAATTAAAATCAACTTTGTAACATTAGCAAGTGTCGGTAGGGATTCAGGCCTCCCATCTTGCATAAGTTTCACATTTACTTGACTTTATACCCGATAGACTGAGCACAAGAAAATGGTATGCAAAGGAAAAAAATCATTATAAGACTGGGACCAAAATGCTAGGGGTGTATTAGATGATCTGAAGCTAGAAGTCTTTCGAGGAGATGCTACATTTTGTTTTGTTTCCTAAAAAAAAAAAAAATTGGTTTAAAAGAGAGGTGGCTACAACAGATATTACACCTTCCCCCAATATAAATATTTCTCACAAGCTTCAGACTGGAAAAAAAACCCCAAACCTCAGAACACACTAAAGAAGTGTTTATTCTAAAGAAAATCCCCACTGTTACAGGGGAATGCACATTGCAAAGACTTTCATGCAATTAGGGCCTCATCAGAACGCTGCAGTTAGGCAGTCACTGATGGTACAACACAGATCAAGCAATCAAGGCTATGGCTGTGGGCTTTATCACTATCTCTCAAAAGCAGAGTAAATAATTTTAAATCCACACACGCAAAAAACATCAATAATAAAACCAGTATCAAATGAAGAGGTGCCTGGGTCCTGTGACACCACAGAGTTCTCCTTTCAGCGCTTTCCTTTACACAGGTCACTAAGCTGTCACACAACACACCATTTTTAGCACAGAATCTACAGTAAATTAGCTTTTGGCTTAACAGGACAGCCCATAAAACCCCCAGGCAGGCACAGGGAGCAATCTCGTTCCCAGCTGCCGGGCGCTGCCCCACGCGCTCCGAGCGCTCCAGCGCTGCCCAAGCTGTTAATCTGAGGGGGGACACGCAACTCTGCGCTTTCCCATTTTCCCATCATTTCCCAGCAAGGGCTTCCAATTAACACAGATAACGTTCATTAAGGCTGCCCGGCCTTTTGACGCAAACGGCAGCCAGAGAAACAAATCATGACTAACCCCCCAGTCCCACAGAGGCACTGCCAAAACCAACTCTCAGCCAAGGGGCTGTCTCTGCCACCCCCCCCCTCCACCTGACCCCCCTGTGCTGATGTCATCACCACAACTGCCTGGAAATAGCCCTCAAAAGGCACGTCCTGGTACAAACTAATTTCCTGTCAACACACCGCCTGCAAATCCAGGCAGCCCGAGTTAAGCCTCTCACATAATCCACGCAGGGCCATGTGTGCACGTGCCCAAACCAGAAATACCTTCAGCTTCAAAATAAAAAAAACGTGTCAGCAAAGAGGAGAGTCTGGCTGCTCCAGGAGGGCCTGAGAATTTCAAGGAACCTCTTGTGTTGCTCTAATGAAATACATCAGTCTGTAGGCTCTGTGTTCATTTTTGGCCAACGCCTCCTTATTTAAAATCCTCTGTGAAGGAACTTTAAAGGCAAAAAATGCCTTTGTTTGCTGGTTTATCAGAACAGTTAAAGCAAGATATCCTCTTCTATATGATATTTCAGCTACTCCTGCAAGTATCCCACCAGTCTCAGACCCAGGCACATGTGTGCTCCTGCACAGGCACTTCACTTGGCCATCAGAGAAGCTTCCTGAATGGCAAAAGCCTGTCAGGTAAGTCTGTCTATGGATTAAAACAGACTATTGATGGTGAATATGAAAGGCAAACATGTTCCTGGTATTTTATTTTATCTCAAGGCACACCCAATACACATTCTGGCAGAATAAATCATGCATTCTACAGTGTACCAAAGCATCACAATAAATCAGAATTAATTCTGGCCTTGCCTGATGGAACTGGGAGGTCATGAGCACCGGCTCCAAATTCAATATAGCAGGTGACGGGTCTCTATAGCAGCTTTTATTTCTATCTCCTTTGGCCTTATCCAAAGACCTTCTAGCCAGCTGGATTCAGGTATCAGTGGGCACTGACATTTTCCCCTGGATACCTTAAGCCACTCATACATCTTCCTGGGGTTATAAAAGCAACCACAGCCTGACTCTATCACTGCATCAAGGAGTACATACAGTTCACTAGCTCAGAGTTCTTCAAGCCAAGGAGATTTTGTTTCCAGACATAGCCAGATGTATGAAATCACATTTAAATCTGTTCTCCTTCTTGCTATAGGCATTTTTTGGACAGCAACTGACTTCTTGTTTTGTACATTTTCACTTATTTAATTTCCTTCTCTTTCCCCTCCACTCTTCATCCAACAGATTTTTTAATATTTGAAAACTAGAAACAGTCTGAGAACACAGTCACTGTGGTTTTACCTCCTGATGCAATTTGGTAAGCATCACCACTGTGAGCTAAAGCAAACATACATTTGTATCATCTGCCCATCTAGAACACTTCTGAAAAAAACACTCATTTCACTGGCTTTCCAACACCAGATGCCATTTTCACTGAAAAATGTATTTAAGGCTCCATCACCACTTAAATCTTATAAAGGAGAACCATCTCACCACTGACTTCAATGGCACTGAAGCCTGTCTGAACACCTGACCTTCAGAATCAGGACCTTAATTTAGTTACACTGCTGAACTGTGGATGTAGAAATGCAGGAAATAATCACACAATAAGACTGAGGGCTATTAAATTCACAGCAACTGTGAAGCTACAAAACCAGGAGGAAGCCTGGGAGGACCCCTCTGCTGCACAGCTGACCCCACCTCAGGCAGAGCCAGGAGGTCAAGGAGGCAGATCTCAGGAGAAGTATCCAGGATAAATTACTGCAGAGGGATTAATCTCCATGTAGCTGAAAAGTATAATGCAGTTTTTGTGAGAAGGGAGTACAGACCACCTCCTTTTCCAAAATGTCCCATCAGGCAAGATTTACATACGGATAAAACTTGCCTTGATTGTTTTTTCTCCTAACAAAAGAATTGCAATCATAATCAAAATTTATAGGTTTTAAAAATACTTGTGGATGTGGTATCACCTCAAATAACTCTTTCACTGAAATCTCTGGAAACAATTTCATATCAAAACAAATGTAACACTCACTGACACGACAAAATGGCCAGTATCAAAAAAATTAATACAGGTTGAAATAGACCTTTCTGGCAGGACTCTCTACCTCTCCATGAACCAGAGGTAAAAGGTTTGTGGAGTACCAAAGCCCCCTGCCAGCACACTCCCACACGAGAGCCACCTCGCTCACACAGCCTGAAGGATTTTTATTGAGTCTGACATTTCTGACAGGGCTTTGCAGGGGGAACCTGTCAGCAAGGAGCACCTGCCAAGTCCAGCTTTGCAGTCCAACTGCCGTGATCGTAATTAACTGTCACACTGTTTTATTTCCTTCCCTCAAAAACTCGGGTGAAATATAGCTTTGGCAGCTTAAGGTTTTCCACAGCATTAGAAAGAAAAAAATTAAAATAATCTACTCCAATAGCATTACCAGAAAAACAGTAATTGCAGGATGTTCCCAGATACTGAATTTCACTCAAACATTCTAGCACTGGGGCATTTTGCCCAGCAGAATGGACATTGCCATGCCAGTTAGAAAAAAGCAGGCTCTTCCATTATTAAAACACTGGGTCAAATTTACTTCTGTGAATGTTGTACCACATGCATGGCACAACTTCAATGACTCGTAGTCAGAACAACACAGATACTGCAGGCTCGGATGTTACTAGAAAGTCTAAAGATACAGTAGGCAAATCTTATATGTTATCACCCACATACTTTCACTATTCATATGAAAAAAAAATCAAATATAAAAATCAAATACACACCAAGCACCCTTCAGTGCTCAGGTAGGAAACATTCCCCATAGCAGGGAATTTTTATGCCTGTGTCATCAGAAAAACTCTGAAAGAGGATAATCCTAAAGCCTTCCCTCCATCAGCACCCTACAATTATGAGCTGTTGGATTCTGTGTGCACCTGTATCAGGTATTACCCACTATATTGCTTCACGTCTTCCCTGTTTCCTCAAGAGCAATATTCACAGTACCACAGAAGGAAAATCTCCACAGGAAACCTAGGAAAGTCTGGGAAATTCAGTCAGAGTAGAACATTTATCTTCATGGTCACCTCCAAGCCAAAATGGTCTTTTGCCAACTGTCAATTTGCTGATGGAGTGAAGTTCATATAAGTTGGGTTTTAAGACATTAGAAAAACATAAAAAATTAAAAGAACTCTGAGTACTCCTTGAGTGGCCGCCAGTTTCCAAGCAAGCTTCCCAAAGAGATGGTGAGCTTTGTGAAAACAGGCAGTGGTGCTCAGCTGTCAGCAGGTGACTTTGAAACAAATGGGCAGCTGCAAACACATCCTAATTACCCTCCACGGTCACGCAACCAGCTTCTTCCATTTGCCTAAATTTGTTACTTTTGCAGCTTCCAAAAATTCATGAAGTAGGCCCAGAAAAATTAATGCAATGAAAGAAGGGAAAAGGAGAAAAGGAGACAGCTTGAGACAGGTTTGGAATCAACAGGCTTTTTTCCAGAGGGCTTTCCCCAAGCACATCACCCAGGTGGTGATCCATCACCCATTTCCCAACTACTTGCAACTAATTCCAGATGCACATCCATGAAAGATGGACTTTGGACCATGCTTTCAGCTGGCCCTGGCACTGCCTAGCTGACAGTGAGCTCTCCTGCTCAGTTAACACTGATGTTGCCTCAAATGAAAGCACCAAGACAAACAAACAAACAAAACCCCCAAACACGCACCTGGTGCACAGTAAATTTCCCATTTCCTTTCATTCTGTTTTTCCTCTCTGCATTCCTGGAAGTTAATCAAGTTGAAAACTGTAATCAATCATGTCTACCAGGGAAGCAAGTACAGTTTAAGTTGGAAGTATTACAGGCCTAGAAGTAACTAACTAGAATGGATTTCATTTTGTTACAACAATATTTAGGAGGTGCACTTCATCTGGAGTAAGTTTCATTTATAAATTTTAATTACAATTATGTTCCTCTTGAATGTCATCATAATTTTAAAAAAATAAATACACTAAAAAAAAAGACCTTCAATCGTTGTAGCCCTAAGCCTGCAGGCAGCTGCAGATTGCTTGGGCTCATTTAGTGTGGGTAAGATGATCTTTTTCCATAGCCAATGCCATACTGGGAATTGAAGCAGTCACCATATATGCCCACTTCTGATCCCTCTAATCCTGGCATCTGTTTCAACTGGGCCTCTGGCAGGAATCCAGTGAGAGCCTCACGTTCCTGTCTTTGGCTGAAGCATCTTGCCTCAGGTGAGCTTTGCCACAGCACTCCCAAGCACTGCAGAACAGGCCTACCTACATTAACAACCTTGATTAGTCCCTGTAAACCCTGCACATTTATCCATGCGCTTGCATGACTTCAAGAACAGGGTTTATGGATCCAGTCCTGCTTCCACCAATGGCAATGAAAATCTCTATTAATTTCTAATGTCCCAGTTGCAATACAGGCTGGCAAAGCTACAAATTATTGGGGTTTGTACACAAAAAGGAAGAAACACAGATTTAGAACACATTGTGATAAAGGATTCTTGCTAGATAAGATGTGTTAGCAAGGGTTTTTTTAAAATTGAAGGGACTGCAGACATTTATCATATATACACACCACCCATGGGCAATCCTATTTGATAAAACTGCTATTCTAAGCTTTACTGTATAATTAAATAATTCCAAAACTTTCCTTTTTCACCACTCCTTGCTAGGCTTAAAATAGAAAGTTGGTACTGGACATGCAGTTTTTTTCCCTGACAATATTTCTGTTTGGATACCAAATTTCAAAACTTTAAAGAATTCACACAGCAGTCACACAAGTTCTAAATGTCTCAACTGTCTTTCACATGCAAGCAAAGCTCAGTTATTGCAGAGAATCAGCTGACGTTCCCCAATTCAGGGACAACTGGTAATTTACCCTGTGCAAGGTGGATTTCTGCCAACAACCTCTATCCTACCTAATGTTGCTTTGCTGTATCCCTTCAGGGTGCAGCCCACAGGTTTCATTGCTGGATGCAATCACTGACCTCCTTCGTGACACAGGCTGCCCACTGCACCAGGGAATATGCACAGACACAAAAATGCAATGGTATGTTCAGGTGTAGAGTACAAATACATGCTAAAATACTCCAGAAAGATGGGTTGGTTTAGAAAGAGAAGATTTATCACTGTCCTGTTAAAAGCAGAGGTGGTACAGTAGAGCAGAGAAGCTGCTGTTCTTCACAACTTCCTTTAGAAACCCGAGAGCCTCAAAACTTCAGACTGCAAGTAATTTAATGCCTACAATGAAAACAGTACATCTTTCAGTGGTTCTGAACATTTAAAATTGTGGCTTAGGAATCTATCTATCCTCCCCCCAGCATACAGATAAGTTATTTTCCTAAGAAAGCATCCTCATGCTGTAGTTTCAGGGGCTTGGTACCAATGTCCCTTCACTTTGTCACTTCTAGCCTCAATCTGAAAAGGTCATTTACCAAATTGTTTTGGTCTCCAGAAGTCAACTGCAAGGTACTGATTTTGTCCCTTGTCTTTCTTTTTTTCCCCCCTGCTTTGAAAATGGAATTTCTCAGTGTCTTCTACAGCAGCCTACATTTTCCATCTTATGTTACAAAGACTTGCAGTTAAAGGGGAAAATGCTTTGCTTCTGAAAAACAAGAAAAGGAACAAATATGTCTCCTACTCAAAAATCCTAAAAATCCTACTTATATAAACAATGTCCCATTTCCAAAGCACAGAGATTTCTTAAGTTCAGCAAACAGACTGTCTGTGCTGCATTTACACAGACTCACGTTCATTCATCACTTTCAAGTCTAATTACCAAGTCATTTCCCTCTTGGCAACCTCTAATGGCCAGAAGAATTAGGTTTTACATGGTCAGGAATACTGAGGGATAACAAATACCCATAACTCTCTGCAGCTGTGCAATTTGTAAAGCCTCTCCAGCTTCGTGCAGGCCAGGGATTACTTCCAGGCAGACCTTCCTGCTCAGGCACTGCTGAATCTGGACCAGTCCTGCTTCAGCACAGCCTCTCCTAGAGGAAGTCACAAAAACATCTTTCAAAAGCATGGAGAAAGAAAGGAAAAAGTCATACCCTGCTTGTGGAAGCAAATGCTCATTAGAGCCACGGAGCAGGGAAAAGGCTCTGTGTATCCCACTGTTCACCTCTGTCAGTGCACGACTGCTCCTCGTGGCACATTAATCCCTGAAACGCCAGTTTTGTTTTAAAGATGTCAAGTGGAAGGTTCTGGAGCTTCTCCCAATTGAATAACTCACAGGGAAGGAGACTGTTCTACCAAAAGCCTTTCTGATTTACAGACCCTTTCCCCACCTCAATCATTTCTCCTACTCAAAGCTCACTGTGTGACACATCTAACTTTCTACCATCTTTTCTAATGCAGGTTTATCATCTGTTCTTTCGAACCCGTTATAGGGAATGCCTCCCTTTTTCTTTATAGCCAGGTCCTTCAACCCCTAATTTTTCATTTTCAGTTCTCTCCACACTTCCTCTACCATCTCAACATAAGCCAGAAAGAGATAAAAAACTCCTTCAAGAGCATTAGGAGCTCAGTGTAACAGAAAGAAATGCAGAAATGAATACAGCTCAAAGTATCTTTAGCTGTCTTCACTACCACACTGGAAACTCAAGTCCTTTCAGAACCACCATCTCATCTTCTTGCATTAAGGATCACCAGGCTCTTCTCTTGGGCAATTGCTCTTTACACTGAAATATATTTTCTTCAGAGGTGCAGGATTATATTTTCATAAAGTGCCTTCGAGGCTGGTATGCATCCAGCCCACATTTTTAATTCCTTGATTAATATGTATTAATTTGTTGCCTACATGCAAAATTGGGAGGGTGTGGACAGACAAATAAAAATACCAGGAGCTTAGTTCGTATTGATAAAATATATGGAACTTCTAAGCAGGCTGGATAAGAAATAATCTTTTAAGAAATAATACATTGCAACACTGAATGATGCCAATTAATATGATTTTTGCTGTCTTCAAAGTATTTTTTTGTTGCAACACTGAATGATGCCAATTAATATGATTTTTGCTGTCTTCAAAGTATTTTTTTGTTCTACACAAATACCTTCTGTAAAGCGAAACTGCTACCTGAGACAGTTGCATTAGGTAGAGTGTTAGACTTGTTATGATTATGGAACATCGGCATTTTGGCTTTGGAATGTGTAATAAATAAAGCCCTGCGGCACAAATGAATGCAGATACAGTGTTTGCCATGGAGTAATGATTTGTGCAGTGGCAGAATCCACTACATGATGCAAGAGAGATGTTATATTGAATGGTGCAAACAAGGTAATTCCTTATCTTTCTTGATTTACCTGGACACTAATTAAACACAAAGTCTATTAGTTCCTATGGGCCTGCTGCTTAAAAAGGACTGTTTAGTGATTGATCTCTACAGGTTGGGAGCAAAACAGTTGTGTTTTAAAAATATAAACTTTTGTCAAATCTAAACAAGTCATAGTGGGTTAATGAATACTGGACAAAGTGCTTTGAAGGGCAGAAGCATTAAGCAATTACTCAACGTTATTTCACATCTGTGTTTCAGAATGGAATTATACATAAAACAAATCTCCAGGTTCTCTGTATCTCTGGCCATGTCCTGCCAGGATCAGGAGAGGCTGCCTGCCCAGGAGATTTGGGATGTGGCACATTCTGCACAAAGCCCACAGCATCCTAACAAGGATTTAAACTGAGAGGGGGAAAAAAACTCTTACAAAGCTGTATCACCGAGTGTTTTTCACTGCCAAGGCAGAGAGAACTAATTCAACCAACAGAGGGAATAGGGAGACAATATAAACAGGTGTTTCCTTGAAAACTTCAGCATGGTTAGTAATAGTACAGGAAATGGATCTCCAGAGGCCACAAATCGTTAGCATCTCTAGTGCATTTGCAAATTCCTACTGTGCAAAGTCAGCCTGTAAAAAAAGGCCATTTCTAATAAGTGCCTTGTCTGGTTTCCTACACCATTTAATTTCAGATGAATTTTATGAGAACTCTGCTACATATTTTACCTCCCATCTGGTTCAGATTTGACAATGAAATATTTGTGTGTCCCACCCTGTTCTTTTTAAAGCTCCAAAACCAGATGTCTCCAGCACAACACGGCTGCAGCAGGTCATACCACATTCTTCAGCAAGCTGTGCCAGGCCCACTACCCCCCACAGACAGTCCCAGGTAAGGTAAAATTGGCTTGTTTACTCCCTAAAAGAATCAAGTAAACAAACAAACAAACTCCACACCTCGAGGGCACTGTGTGAAAACACTGATTAAAATCATTATGGCTTATTCTTCCAAAAGGTTTTATCTTGACGCAGTGGTGTTTCTGAAAGCTAAACATATTAAGAACTGCAGCAAGGGAAGATACTTCTCCCCCCTCCACTGGCTTGATTCAAGCACACATTTTTGCAACTTTTTGTTGCAAGGTGTTCCAGTGCACGGCGTTCCTAGGAAGTTCACAAATTGCACAGCTGCATACATTGCACATGAGAAGGATGCTGATGAAAACACCTTCACACATTTTGCATTTTCAACAGCAAACATGTTCATTTCTCAGCAGTCTCACAGGGCAGCTCTGTGCTACAAGTGATGCCACCTCCTGTAACACACATAATTCATTTGTGTCACTGAAATGTCAAAATGACACCTATTATCCTTTCTTGAAGACACAAATGTCTTTTTTTTTGCAATACCAAGGCATCTGTAGGGATGCAGAGGGAGCTTCTTTTCCAGAAAAATGTTGACATTTTGATGTGGCTTTAAATTGGACAAATACTTTTTACATGCACCTAGCTGGTAGTTTCCTATGCAAAACCAAACAGGCTAAAAGTACTTGCTGACAAGTAGCAGTTGCATTTTTAAGTAGGTATTCCACTTACAGAGTTTGTCAAATCTTAAATGCTGTAGTATCAACTAAATCCTGCTATGGTCCTCCTTCAGACACAAGCTAAACAT
>JAOXXN010000471.1:3906212-3938489 GCA_026770055.1 Myrmophylax atrothorax | reverse complement strand
CTTGCTCACAACAAGTAGTAGTATTTTATAAGAAGGTATCCCCCAAGAAAGACCACTTACAGAGCCTGTCAAATCTTAAATGCTACAGTAGCAACTAAAACCTGCTATAATCCTCCTTCAGACGAGAGCTAAACATCTCTTGGAATCATCACAAAGCAGAGTATTAAAACAATACTACTGGATGTTTGCACAATAATCCACTTAAAATGCCACACATGAAAGGACATCAGTGCTTCCAAATCTTTTCATGTAGCTTTTCCCAGTCTGGCAAAATGTTTCAATGCAAGTGTAAATTAGGCACATGAGTATACTGTCTTCTTGGAAATTTGTGTTACACAGCTTATGATCATATTGTTTGCTCAATGGAGACACCAAATTAGGCCAGTGCCACAATCCTGGGAAAAGAAAGGAGTTAGTTACTGGAAATAGATGCAAGGTAAAACCACAGAAAAGAGCCACTGGGCATGAGAACCAGAAGAATCATTGCTGCTAATGAGATGAGAAAGGAGGAATTCCACCAGCTTACCTGTTTATGCCAAGTTAAATATGCTTGAGTAAAAGTCACACATGCTACCCTTCTCTATGTGGAATGAATATATTTAATAAAATGATTCTAGAAAGGTAAATAAACTTATGATTGCACAGTGTAAGAGTAATTTAACAAAAAATTATGTCTGTTATTTTTGTAACAGGATTACTTACTTTCCCCTTTCAACTGCCAAGGCATCTATCTCATCAAAGAAAAGAATTGAAGGAGACACCGCTCTGGCTTTCCTGAAGATCTAGAAAAACAACAATGAAACACCCAGTTTTAAGGGATGGAAACTGCCCACAGAATACCATAACCCCATGCATGCCTCAAAAGCTACAGAGCATCACATAACAAACATCAGCTTTGTATTGTTTTACGTTGATTTTTTTGTTTTAAAACAGATTTTTTTAGAAGTTACTCACTGTGGGAGAAGACCTGGAGTTCCAAAAGTGGAAGAATTTTTACAAGACATGGGCCTATGAAGATGAGGACTGTGCAAGCCCAAGTGCCCCAAAAATAGAGGTTCGTGCTGTTGTTTAATAAAAAGTGTGTCATAATATGGCTTCCCTATTCCTATTTCCCTTAGTCATTCCCTCTCTAAGTTTCTTCTTCCCATAATCCCCCAGAGCCTTTTCCCGCCAATTGCAGCCTGCCTTTCTGTGATTGGATGCTGCCTTGGTTTCTCCTTGGTCTTTATTCACGCATTTTCATTGGTTGTTATCCTCAGTTGCTTATTGGTTCTCCAATGTTACATTCTGTCATGTTATTGGTGTGAACCTCAATCCCTTCATCCACCAATGGGAGTTGAGGTTCCGCCCTCAGTTCTGGAAAGTTCCACCCCCAAACCTATAAATAATGAGGCTTGTTGTAATAAATGCTCCTTCTGGTTCCACCATTCCTTGTCTCCGGTCGTCTCTTCCTGCGGTGTATCAGAGATTAGGGTGGTGCTGGGAGAGGAGGGAGCCATTCCTCCAGAAACCAGGAAAGCTTCCTGGGGTCTAATCACCCCCATCGCAACTCATGGTACCACACAATGCAGGATTCAAGTGAAAACTGCTACTGGATCCCAAATCTGACATGCATCACTAGGCCAATATAGGAGAAAGATGAACAACATAAAATATCCCTGCTGTCTTTTTTTTTTTTCTTAACTTACACCAAAAGGAGTTTTTCAGAAAGTTTAAGGTTAACCTTATAAGCAGAGAAGAATTTGAATGCCAAGAAAACTTAAAATGTAACGTTATCCATAGCCTGCCCTTTCTCACCTCTCTCACTGCTCGTTCAGACTCACCAACGTACTTATTCATCAACTCAGGGCCCTGCAAGATAGAAAACAAAAGAGTTTCACAAGCATATTACACTTACATACAAAATGCCTGGGACAATCTGCCAGTGCTACAAGTGCTACACTGCTGATGCTCTGTTACAAGAAATTTTGGTAATTTGTCATTTGCAAGTCCTACTGGTGCATTTTCAGATGCACCCTCTACCTGTACTAAACTTTCCTCCATTTATTTTCAGAGAATCACAGACTATTCTGAGTTGGAAGGGACCCACAAGGATCCTCAAGTCCAATTCTTAAGTCAATGGCCCACATCAGGGATTGAAGACCTTGGCATTATTACAACCAAGTTTTAACCAACTGATCTACTTTTTTTTTAGTACTATGCATGCATGTAACTATGCACTAGTCCTCTCATCCTAATACTTTCCCAGTACCTTCATAAGAAACAGAATTAAACAAATAAACACTTTGAAAGGTTCTTAGAAGTTGTTTGACTCAACATTAGAAAGAAGGAGCTGCAAATCAGCCAAAAGGACATACTATAGTAAAGCATTTGCTTGCACTCTCACATGCATCCTGCCCAACCAAGCACCAAAACAGTGACTCAAAGCAATGTTTAACAGGGCTTCCTTGAACTTGACAGTTTGCAGGTCCAGAAAGAAGCTGCCATAGCAGCACACCTGAAACTCATCCAGGAGGCACTCCATCCTCAGGAAGAAAGCTGTTCAGTGTCTTAGCTCTTTCACATTCCTTCTCCTCTGCTGAGACTGCCAAGCAGGATTATTAGTGCCAGCTGCCCTGGTGCCTGTTTATCCTCACAGCCCTGTCCACCAGGAATACACTGCAGACCACAGGGTCAGCGTTCAAGCCTTGAACAAGTACTTACAATTATAATAAGTAAAACAATGGAGAATTCTCAGAGTATTTTCTGTTCTGCTATATCCTGTAGGATAGGCTGCTTAAATAATGCTTCCTAATGGGCCCCAGATTCTCTTGGGATTGGTAATGACTCATTGACTTCAGCCTGCTTTCCATCAACATTGACCGGCAGCCTCAACCAACGACCATTATCCAACACCCCGAACGAAAAGGAGGCACTGGCTTCAATCTATTTTCCAGAGAACAGGTGTCATTTCACCAGCAGAAACAACATCCTTCACAGTCAGAAAACTGAACCACCTTCCTGTGCTTCACAGCTGTGAGTACCTTCTAAGGCAGCTTTAAGCAGCAGGTATGTTATATTTAAGGATGTTGCACATACACTTTTAAACATTGCAGTGACAGAACCTCTATTACAGCCTTTCTTGAATGGGATCATCTGAACTTTGTTCCCAGTTCAGTGGAATACAGATTCATCACTAAAAATGCAGCATGCTGGTTTTTTGCAGTGTCCTCCCTCCACATTCTTTTTTCTCCTGCAGAAACAGTTTAATGCATTGACTTTATCTTGACATTGGCACCATTGGAAAATACCTGTGCATGTTTAGGGAAAAAAACCCAACATATACTGTGAAAAGCAAAGCACAAGTTATCTGATAACAGCAAGGCATCCAAAGTTGTCCATTATCCAAAGGACCAGGTGAGATGCTGCAGTAGCCAGATGTGGTGCAACACTCAGGTCAAACCCACGGTTTAAGGTTGGATGAGCAGCACTGCGTGATTTGCTCACAGGAAAAGTAAATGATACAAAATTAGCTTTCTTCCTCTCAGCAACACCCACCCTTAGAGCAACTGCTGTGGTAGTTGAAGTGTCATCTGGAGGCCTCCAACAACTGCAAAATTGGACTCCGGAGGATACTCGCGTGGAAACAGAGTTATTCAGACACACAACCAAAGAACGCAGGAAAAAGAGAAGGAAAGAGCAAGGTGAAAGAGAGAAACACGAAGCCTTTTCCTGCTCTTGACTGTGGACATGGCCCATGAGGAGCACGCAGCAGTTAGTGAGGAACAGAGACAGCCCAGCTGCCATTCATCACAGCCAGGGAGATGAGGAATCCGATAGCACAGGCCTAACAAATCCTTAAGGAATGAGAGCACAATCCTCTGTTTCTGTCCAGCTCTCTGTTAAGCTGAGCTGATACACTGAGAAACCACTGCAGATTCTACCCATAATTATAGATTCCTTTTACTGACTTTTTCTTGGAGCCTGTGGACATCCTCTTTCATGCCCTTATTCCCATAAGTAATCTTGATTCACATCAGTATTCTCATGGAAACCAACATCACATACATCAGTGCCAATGCACTCCCCTAGTATGACACAACATCAAACAGCCTGACATTCTCTTTTCTTTTGTCTGAGAAGAAAAAAAAATACTTAAAACCAAAACTACTCTATTTAAGCTTTAAGGTACAATATAATTTCAGACGCTTGGCATTTTATTTTCAATTAAGCATTAAAATATGGTAGAAGGCAACATCAAAGCAATAAATACTGTTTAAAATTATTCCAAAGAGAATTATTCTGAATGCATGACTTTGCTGTAAGCTTCAACATGAAGTTTTTCTCCATTTGTCTCTTCATTAAGCAGCTACTCCAGTTGAAAGACCACTATGTGTTAATGACCTGTGCCTCCTCATGGAGAATTTTAATGGAAATTGATTTGAAGGTCTCCTGGTTCGCTACTCATGAGCAACACCAGAACCGCATTTGAATGTCATGGTTATTTTGAGTGGCTTGGAACTTTATTATACACGTCAATAAAGGAAAAGACTGCAGAGTAAGACAAAGCACACACAGAAGATGAGGAATCACTGCACAATTCATCTCATGCAAACACTGAAAACCACAACACAAAAATCAAGAAATGTTCAAAGAAGCTGGACGTAGCACCTGAACTAGGTTAGCTGTGGTCCCCCCTGAGCTGAGCCTCTGCCTTACCCAGTCTGCACCCCCATTGTCCTTCAGCTCAGAGGGATGGCAGTTCTCTTTTGAAAAATAGATCTGCATGAGAAGCAGTCTACAGGCCACCACAAAGTCCCCTGCTGGCAGCTGACACCGCTTCTGATTTTCAAAAAGCTCACCTCCACCTTTTAGCAAGGTGCTTTGAAGGTGGAGACCACTCAAGAAATACCGGGAGAAGTTTTTTTATTTTATTTTTTAATGCCTTAAACATCAAGTGACATAAGCTCAACTTCGTCAGCAAGTCGACACTTGTTGAAAGATCATTTCTGGCCCTGAGAGGAACAAAAGGACTCCTTTAAAAGCTGTTTATAGTTGTTGGTACACTGACCAAGAGGTGACAGTAACAAGTGGGGCAGTTTAATGATGCACCACTCTGTTCTCTTCTGCAACGACTCATCTTCCATATGAACGGACATGAAGAAATAAAACCTGTTTCTTCTGGTCATTTGCACAGTGACTCCAAAACCAGCAAAAGATTTGGAGCAGAAAATCGGCAGAAGCAGTTGTAGTTTAGCCATGCATATAAGCACACTGTTTGTGAGCAGGAGTCCAGACTGACAGAATAAATTCTGCCAATTCAGGCCCACTGAACACTGCTGAGGTTTTTTTATTTAGCCACAAAGTAGGTTGTTTCCAGGCATGGTCTGTTTAAAGACTATCTGCTCTTCATTTACAAGATATATCCCCTTGTATCACAAAACCTTCTACTTATTTATGGTCTGGGTGAATTTTATTTGGGGTTTTTTTAATAAAAAAAAGCAAGAAAAGAAATTCCTTACATTTAAAACATTACCAGGATCAACTCTTCAAAGATTAACTGCATCAAAAGATAAAATCCCTGTATACAGGCTGCAACATGAGATAAGCTTGTGTACACATGGCTATGACAGAAGCTCTCAAAGTGTTTTTAAACTGCAAGGAGAACATCTGCTATCCCTGAAACTTAAGAATATCAGTCATTTTTCTAAGCAGTGCTTAAAACCACTTGAAGATTTTTGTCCCCTGAAAATGTTGGGGTAGCCACTTGGGTAGGAAATTTAGTGAGTGACTTCCCTTAAATAACTTTTTTACTGTTTTGGCAATCAGGTAAATTATGCACTTATGCTTGTTGAGACAGATGGATGCAGCTCCAGATTTCTCCAGCTCTTCAGAAATACTGTGATAGCCTCACATAAAAGTTCTGGGCTCTAACACAGACACACTAAGCTATGTTAGCCATTAAGTACAATTCCTATGTTTTAAAAATCCAATTAAAGAGTTTATATCACGTCCTACAGATTATTACTCTAGATTATTACTACAACATAATGCAGAATTCCTTGTTTGCCACGTTCAAAGCAGAAACATCGGGAACAATCCCAATCCCAAGTCTCTCAGCCTTATACTCACCTATTACAACATTAACTCATTTGGAAGAGACTCTGAAATTAGTTACTTATTCTTTTGGCGCTGTTATCTCAATGGCAAAATGCTCTCCCATCCCTCCCACAGCCAATCCAAAGCAACGCATGACTCAGGCTGGCTGCAGGGAAGCCAGTTAACAAGATAAACAGTGAGACTTCCTTTATTTTACCAGCAAGGCTCTTTCCAACGCTAAGGTTGCACGTGTGTGACTCTGTAATTGGTTATGCAGCATAGAAAAATATTTGCTCAGAAAATGCATTCTGTTTGCTTGTCAAGAATAAAGGCCACTCCTGCTGCTGCTCCAAGGTTTAACCTGCCTCCCTCCCAGTTTCCCAGCACAAGGAAACCCCGGGCTGAGCGCCACGCACTATTTTAATCGCTTCCTCTCGCTCTGCCCAGCATTCCAGAGGACCTTAAAAACTTGTTGACACCTGCCTGGTATTTTAAAAACCTCAATTTCAGCAGGTGCTTGTGGGGCTCCAAGGGATCATGGGGAGTAAAATGGCAAAAACCTGCCATCCTCAATCCTTGCAGTGAAGCTGCTACAAGCAGCATAATCAAAGGCAAATATAATAGCCTTTTACTGGCATGCATCAGAATTCACTTGTTTGCCATTTGCCTTGGCTAGCAAACTTCAGTGGCAATCTTTGGAGGCTTCTTTACACAGGACAGAAGGCAGGATTTGTACTGCAGAGCGAACTGACTGGAAACATTGAATTAAACTCGGTGCATGCACCAGTGCCTTTGGAGAGGGCCCTCTCCAGCACAGGGGCTCAGCTGACACTCGGATTTACCGGCATTTTCCACGCTTGCAAAGTGCTGCACAGGCCCAGCAGTGTCAACTCAGTGGTGGAACTATCATGACAGAGTTGAAGCAGATCTAGAAGTGACCCATCCTGCTCACCTGGTCCATCCACAGGGAAATCCCTTTGCAAGTTGTTTCTATTCATCATGAATTTCCAGCACCTGCTTCTACTCCCTGCCACTCTGCCCAGGACCAGGCTTGGCACCACTTGGGCAGGATCCATGTGGGATCAAAAATCATACAGCAAAACCGCATGAAACCAGCCAACCCTGCTGCAAAATGTATTTAGCTGCTGACACTTCACCCCTCCAGCAACACCCCATTCCATCGCTGGTAACTTGAAAAGAGAGAGACAGAGAGAGACAGAGAGAGACAGAGAGAGACAGAGAGAGACAGAGAGAGACAGAGAGAGACAGAGAGAGAGAGACTAAGCGCTAAGAAAAACTAATCTTGCAAAGTAGTTGAGAAGGGACAAGGCAACAGAGAGAGGAGATTAATCATTTTCTGCCTGCACATTCACTTTTGGGAAGCTTAGGGTAAGAATGGCTTATTTTATATGGGCACATGATGATTGGGCATATGATTTATACGGGCATATGATGAATGCCTTATTTTTATTTTTAGTTGAGTAAAACATGCAGGTAATTTCAAGTTTAAAAGAGCTCATCAGAGTATCTCACTTTGTTTTCCCTTGTAAAAAATCTTCAGTTTTTCAGATACAGTTGGTTTCACTATCTGCTAATTAACAAGTTACTGTAAATGTGTTACTGTGGATCTTTTTAGAAATTTTATCAAATGTTTGACAAAGTTTCTCATAAAACAACAATGCTTTTTCCTTTATCATCTTAAGTGCTTTGCTTGTTGCTAGTTACAGGCATGAAGCTTTCTTACTTCAGGCATCTGCCCACTGAAATCCTCATCAAAAGGCTAAACTGTCTCCCCAAAATTCACTGACAGTTCCTCACAAAGCAAAGCAGTCGACCTTTCCAAGCCTCATTAATCTGTTTGAGCTGCCACAGCCAAGGGCTGAAGGGAAAAAGCAGAGGAAACTTCAATTGGAAAATATTTTGACATAATTGACCCAGATGACAAACTAAGCTTAAGCACATGTCAAGCACGGGGAGTGGTACAAAAGCATCGCCTGGGTGATACAGGAAGTTAAATCAAGCCAAGGTGAAGTCAGAGCTTGGGAACTGTATATTTTTGTAATTACTGCTAATTGAGGAAAGAAAAGATTCCTTCAGTCTGAGCTCTTAAGTAACAGCAAATAAAATGTCAGGAATATATATATTTCTTTTTTTAAATCACACCACTGTTGAAGCTCCTAACCAATGCAGATAATATTTTAGAACAGCATAGTTCACATGATCTGTACCTTGGTTTGCTTGGTGCCAACAGCCTTAAACACTCCTTACTGTCACGGGTGGGTTTGGTTTTCTTTGTTTCCTTTTTTTTTTTAAAGTATTGCTTCATCTTGTTTACAACAATTACTGTGTCTCAGCTGAATTCCAAGGGGTTTAACTTCTGGAGGTCTAAATCTTTGGTTTTTTTAAATAGAAGCTGGTTTTTGTCACCGAGTTTTTGCTTTAGTTTTGATTTTAAACAGACAAATGTTAAAAAGTACTAAGAAGCAAGAGGAAAAATGATGCTTCCAAACACTTTACAAGAATATAGAAGATATGTGATTTTTCTTGCTGAATATTTTATAAACTCAGGTAATCTGCTTGTTAGATAGAAAACAGAACTCCAAGTCCCAGTGGATCAGATCATCAGGTAAGGAATGCATCCCAACTGGGCAATGGAGTTTATCTGAGTAGGTACCGTGCTGGTACCTCCCATCCTGACCACATAAAAGCAACTTCAGTGTTCATTCTGAAATAGGTTAAAACCAAAAAAAAAGTACAATGGTTTTCTTCTTAGATAGTAAATTTAATGACCTAAATATACCACATTAAGAGAGGGTAAAAAATTCCACACAGTTGCTTCCCAGAAAAGCAACAGAAAATCTGTAAAGAAAAGTAATACTCATTAGATCTGTTGCACAACACAATGATACAGGATTTCCTAAAAATAAGATTTAAAAAAAAAAATAAAAATCCAAGAGGGCAGTCATAACAAATCTAAATAAACCAAGATGCAAGACAAATGCAGATATAATTATTTGTGCCATTCAGCAAGATAAGGGAGTTTCCTTCAAAAATATTCTTATAATACCACCATAAACCACTAGTGGTCTAATAAAAATATATCTAAAAAAAGCAGCCAGTCAAAGCTGACCCTAAGTGCAGGAACTGTCAAAACAGTACAGAGAAATATCCACTACATAAATAGTCAAAAGAGGGAAAATAGCCCACAGAAATAACACAGTGACAAAGGGTTTCATTTCTTTCATGTTCCATTTCAGAAAGCTAAATGACATCTAAAGCAAAAATGTCAAGAGAGCCTTGTGTCCATGTCACCAGCCTGGCAGAACCTGAAAATTATATTCCCCACCCTATTAATATGGATAGGTGTAATACCTGCATAGAAATTTCCTTTTCCTACCAGTAAAAGATGTATAAAATACATTTCAGAAGAAAATTACAAACTTTGGGGCAAGCACAAAAGGTCAGTGAAGAAGTACAGAGGTGCAGGAAAGGCTGACTGAAATAAGCACTCAATCAGATCAAGAACTATTGACAAGTCAAGCCTGATGTTCAATCCCAAAGAATGAAAAAATTCTCCTAATTCCTTCCTTCACACTGATTATATTTGCTTGTATCCATGACCACAAAACACTGAATTCCCCAAGAAGCTGAGAACAATTCAGTTGCCTTTTCTGTAACAGAGGTCTGGGAGAAGGGAATAATCCACATGACCATTAAAACCCTGAAAAGCCTCAATGCTGCAAGAGATTTAGAAAAAGGAGTTGACGGGAAGAAGCAGGAAAAGCCATCCCCTGGAAAATAGTTGCCAACCTCCTCCTCAGTAAATTTAGCAGATACATTGTATTAGAGACAAAGAAAGTTGAGAGAAGGAATAAAAATAAACAATTCCCCTTAGGAATTATATGCAAGATTGCTTTGTAAAACAAACCAACCAGCAAACTGCTTTTCTCTCGGAAAAGCAAAAGGTCACCAATCTTGGTGAAAATACAGCTATAAAAAGTGTTTGGCCGAGTATCAAAGAGCATGTTTACAAAAGGGCCACATTCATTGTAACACTAACCATTCAAACCTCACAATGGATTTCAGGAGAGAACAGGATGCAACGTCAAACATCTGCTGCTATCACGGTATTTTCTGCAGCTCCTCTGCCCAGAAATGACATCCAGACCCTGCCCATCTCCCAGACCCGAGGCCAGTCAGAGGGGCCGCAGGCTGCGCTGTGACAGCTCCCCGTGCCCAGAACAGATGGAAAGGTCACACTGGAACAGTTCACACCTAACTCAGCTGAAACATCTCGTTTAACAGAGGCAGCTGTCCAAACTGCACAGGCACTGCACACACACACACACATCTGGAAAACAGTGCAAAGCCTTTCTGCAGACTGGCTGGGGCAGGGGCCATACCTGTGGCACCGAAGCAGGACAGACAACTTAGACCAGGAAAGTACATCCAGCACTTCTGGAGAGCTGGGTTTTTGCTGTGCCACAGATCTGAAGTGTAGAGTGCAGACACAATAGGTCCATGTTTCAAAAAATCACTGGCCCAAGCAAACACTGCATGTAACAGAATTGATTTCCTCTCAGGTTTCAGACACAGCATCCAGCAGTAGGGTCCCACAGCCAAAGCTAAGCCTCCTGCCTGCAGCCCCTTCTGGAGCAGGACTCAGGAACCTGTGCTCATATTGTAAAGAATGGGAAAGTTAATAGGGTTATAAGCAAGAGAAGTCCCCTCAAAAAACAAAATAAAATCAAAACCCCCACATACTCATCTACTGCAGGAACACATGCAGTAGAAATTAATTCATGGCTGTTACGCTTGAAGAAGTGCTACAGACAATGTTTAACACATTTAGTAAATGATGGATGTTGCCCTTTTCTGTCCAGGAAACAAATGTGGAGTTAGAGAAAGCGGGCTATGTTCCCTTCCTGGAGTCAACATATCCAAGGCTGGACACGCTCCAGAGATGCACTTCTTGAAACATCTGTACATCAAATATTTGGCCAGTTCCAGGTCAAGGGATTTACACCAATGGGGAATAAAAAGGCACTTTCCTCAAGCCAACCCCTTTTGCTGCAGCTTGTCAGTGATGGGGGGTTGCACTCTCAGAACTCCACCATGGAAAAATGCTGCATTACTGTACACAAGCATTTCCTTTCAGTGCACCTTCAGATACCTCCTGGGCAGCAGGAGCCACCTTTCATCTTTGGACAATTAACTGCATCAGTAAAAATGTCTGATGGAGCTGTGACTGAGGGATACAGGATAACAACAACATTCATTTTTAACTGGGTTTTTTTTTTCCAGTCTGCAACCTTTTTACCCCACCCTCTCAGACACCAGTGCTTTAGGCAAGACAAAGAGCAATGTTTTCTTTTAAGCAGCACAGAAGGAAAAGGTTACCTTGTTTACCAGTAACTGTGGAGTACAAAGAACTACTTTGTCTTTATGAAAGAGGCAGTAAAGGTACTGTTTCTTAAGGGCTGAGGTTTCCAGGGCTGCTCTCACTGCAGTGATCCTGACCCAGAGACCTGTCTGGGGAATCCAGGGCAGTGAAGGTCTGTTGGTTTCAGTGTGACTGGGTCAGTGTGACTGCCCCTGATCCCAGGGAGGACAGGAGCCCGAGCTACAGTGTGCCTGAAAGGACAGGAGGAGGAAGAACCTGTGCAGAAACTAACACAGAACGCTTTGTGAGTAAAGAGATGGCCAACAGAGAAGGGGACGTGATCTTACTGCTGAGAAGGAGATACTTTCAAAATACTTAAACAAATGTTTTTTCTTGCACTTCATTAACATTCTGACACAGCTGCAGGACTACACCATGTACTCTATCTTTTTTTTCTTCCTAAGCACTGAAGCTCAGTATTATTATTAAATAGCTTCCATTCATGTGTTTTCCATACAACCCACAGTGATCAATTACACTGATTCATAGGCAATGAAATTCAAAATTCTTCTATACCTAAGGTGTTTCTTAACACTGAGAGAATATCCCATTTACCCAACAGTACTCCAGATAACTGATTTTGCAAACTTTCTAAAAATGAAGTAGAACTATTTCCACTGAAAAAAAGGCAAATAGGCCAAGAAAAATCCATAACGAAACACGAACAGTAAGATAAAGAAAGTAACCTTCCTGAGGAAAGAAAAGGAATGTAAGAGATGAGATGGTAATATTTTCATGCAAGCAATTATTACAGGAAGAGCAGCTACCCACTATCCAGAGCTGTGTTTAATTTATATTGCTTTAAGAATTTCATTGTTGCCATCTTTAAAAATACTTTAAGTAATGCCAGTCTTTAAGGTGTCACTCCAAAACTTACTCACCCATCCAACACAGCATTTCTGTGCTGTGATAACAGTATTTTTTTAAAAGCATACAAGAAACCACTACTTTTCATAAGCAAACACAAACCTTACTTGATATTTACAAGGTGTTTGCTGTAGCATCATCATATATAAGGATCAGAAATACCAGAGCCCCTGGATTCCAACACAGCTCTCAGTTGCTATGCAGAAGTTAAGAAAATGTAAGATAAATGGCCTACCTTCACTGCCAGGAAGTTGAGACCACTTTCATGGGCCAAGGCTTTTGCTATCATGGTTTTTGAGCACCCAGGAGGTCCATAAAGGAGAACACCTTTTGGAGGCTGGATCCCCATTCGGATGAAGGACTCGGGGTGTTTGAGGGGCCACTCAACTGCCTGCTTCAATTTCAGCTTGACATCTTCTAGTCCTCCTATGTCTGACCAAGAAACCTGCAAAACAGACCATTTTGCTGAATTCAGACTGTGAAGTAAAACTATTAAAAAAGTAAACACAAAAAATTCTCTGTTGAATGCGTGCTGGTTATTTCATGAAGTTGCTTTTAACAAGTCACATCTTCAAAAAGCTTTTTGTAAGCAATTATTATTAAAATCACACATAGTAAAAGGGGATTACACTTGCTTTATACTGGAGGATGCACATGAAATATTTTCTATCTACTTCCAAGGTCAATAGCAGAACCAGCAGATTAACAACTCAGTTCTCCTGTTTCTAATGTGATGCTAATGCTGAATTTGTAGCAAAACTGACTGTTGGAAGTTTTGGGGGTTTCTCCACTTCCCAACACTTTCACTCCAGTATAAGATGGGCACTGGAGATGTGACTGGAAGCTTGAGAAGAAACAAACCTCCAAACACACAAGTATCTACAGAAAAGAAAAAACACACACAAAAAGCAGAACTCAAACCCAACTACAGCTGAAAAACAACTGCAGTTCAATTTGCTCTGCTGAAGACACAAGACAGACTTGTCAGGAATACATCAGGGCAGAACTAATATGTCCTACCCAAAACAGCAGACAAATCTAAAACCTGCTACACGTCTCCCCACATCGCTGTCAACAAGCCTGAGACTCCTCCCCACATCCCCCCGCCTGTTCTTCCTCCTGTCACCATCCATTCCCATCCACTTCAAATATTAAACATGTCGAGACGCACCTAAATCAAACAATCTTCTGCCTTAAAACACTCTTCCAAAAATTTGCTAGACATAAATCATCCTGCAGCTCTGGAAAGTCAGTTCATTTGAAAGGCCAGCAGGGTGTTACTGAGAGGCAAGGCATTGCCTTCCCCCTGAGCCGAAAACTGGTGTCACCCCTGGCTTGTCTGTGTTTTCTCCTGATACCAATACATGGAGTGGAAACTACAAGTACACAGTGCCACAAAGAGGCAATTCAGTCTGTTATTGAAGTGGAAGAAAAAGAACATTTGGATTGTGGTGTTAGCACTTGTGTTTAAGACCAAGCAAACTTCAAACCACACAGAACTTCACCTGGATTGTCAGACTTTGATATAGAAGAAAATTACAAACACAGCAAACGGCAAAAATGAAGACACATGGGTCGATCCCTGATAAATACTCTGAGTTTAAAGGCTAACTGGAAGGTGAGGAGCTGCCTATTTGCTACCTGAACATCATCTCTCTCACATCAGGAATATGTTATGGGAACACCAGAAAAAAAAAAGAAACTTCTTTTTTTTAAATGACCAACAGCTTCTGGTTCTTAAATAATTAATTTATAAACCTTAGGAAGTATCAAATATGTAGAGCTGATCACCACTCCCTTCTGAGAAGGATGAGGGCAGAGAGGTCTGTCAAAGGCAAAAGAAACTCCCAGTATATGACTTTGAGCAGGGTATCTTAGCCTACCAATATAGTTGAGGCAGAAATCCACATACAGACTTTTAACTACAGTGAAGCAAACACACAATTATGCAAAGTGAAGACACGTGCCTGTTACCTCACTTGCATCTCACCACTGTCCCACCCATGCAAAGCCCTTCCATGGCTGAGGAACATAATTAAACTCAGGACAGTTAAACCCAATCTTCCCATGTTACCAAAGTTTGTGTTTCTGAGTCAGACATGAAACAGAGTGGTTTCAATTTCATCTAAAAAAAAAAGATGTCTTACCTACCCCCACAGCCCTTAATTCTGTGTAGCAGCTCTGTAAACTGCACAGAACTAAAACTTGGCACTCAAACAACTTGTTCTTATGGAAGAAGACAGACAACAAACTTGTTCTCTTTTTCCAGCATCAATCCCTACACAGCATGGATTAGTCATTCCTATCATCATGTCTTAAAATTAATTAGGGACTCCCTATAAGTTTCAGCAGCAGAAAGCAAAATCCACTGGCAGCACCTTGCACACATATAAAGCGCCATGGAGAAAACAGCTAAATGTTTGTTTTTTACCCTCTTGCAAATACTCAGTCTACTGCACAAGTATTCTGAGGCATTAAAGTGATTTCTCAGATCCACTACATGTCATTTACTGCCATAAGTGATAACATTGTACAGAAAAGGTGAAGTAGAGCCACCTTACATGAAGGTTGTTTTCAGAGACTTTAATCTGATTTTTCTCACATTTAAAATTGGAAAAGGGAAAGAGAAGAAACAAAGGGAAAGAGAAGAAGGAGAAGTCAGAGCATACAAACACTGCTACTAATGTGAGCTCTCCTGTTAAAAAAAAAAATAAAAATTAAGCAGTCAGAAGTTCACTTACTTAGAATTTCTATAATACAAGGTATGGAGTTGAAGCAGCAATGGTATTAAAACCAAAAATAACAAATACACCACTACCTTCACATTCTGGTCATGTTGTAAACAAAACAGATTTTTATTTCCTCATTTTAAAAGGAGAGAGGTAAGTGTTGGAGGCAGGGGGATGGTCCTCCAGCAACAGCTACATTGCTCTCACCTGTACAGGAACTCAACTTGCAAACCAGCAATGAAGTGTGATATTCTGTCACCATGGAAATGGTTTTAAAGATCAGCCTTGGGGCTGAGCTTGCACGTACAAAGCCAGTGCTCTGCTGCAGTGTGTGAGACACCAAGATTTCATTACTGCCATAATCGCCCTGGGTCACCAGAGCTCAGAACACGATGCAGAGCAGCAGCTCCCCAGAGGTTATTAAGCACCAGCAAGGAAGAAATAAAGCAGACATGCAAAGGATATCTCATCCAGAGCCTTTTGGCTACAAGGACACAAATCTGAGTGTTGGATTACAGCAAAGGGAGTAAAAGAGGCAAGCAAAACCCACAGCTTTCTCTAAAAAAATTTCAGGAAGACCCATAGGAGAGGGAGGAACAGTAACTACAGTGCAACTCTCCAGAGTTAACTTCCTGATTCATAACATGCATTCCCTCTCTCCTAAATCCCTGCTGCAGAAAAAGAAGCCTTCTAAAAAGGTTGTAACACAGTAAAGTTCAAGAAAGGTTCTGTAAAAATGGAAAACAAGATGCTACATGGAATCAGGCAGCAAGTATTTTGCATTTGCTTTGGGCACGGACAACACACATGGCAACCCAGGCACACGAGGAGGGACTTCCAACTTTATTTACAACTTACTTTGAACTCTTGTCATTCAAGTAACAAGTTTAAAATCACAAAAGTTTCAGTTTAATTCAGCACATACATCAATGGTTTTACCTGTAACTAACTACAGAGGCCCAAAGTCCCATCCACACCCAGGGGGCTGCCAAGTGAATAATATATCTGCAATAAACACCTAAAAAAGCTGGTATTAGTAATGTAGCTTTGATTTCTGTCTATTCTCTTTGGGGAAAAAAAAATCTCATGGCTGGTAATTTATTTAGTATTTAAAGTTATTGTAGCAAGGATTTTTTGGATGGTGTTCATCACAGAATGGTTTGAGTTGAAATGGACCCTAAAGATCACCTGATTCCAAACTCCCTTCCTTTGGTAGGTGATACTGGAGGACAGAAAATCTGCTGCATTCAGCACTTTAGATTCCACTTCAAACTCATCCCAGGCACCAAGCAGATGGTCTGAAATCTACACTACATCTCCACAAAATATGCAGGTCCTGTCAGCACAAAAGGAATCTGCACTATGTTGTTATCTCCCCTTCAGTAAAGGAACGAATTTCAGTAGTATTGCAGTGACTCAGGAAGTGTTTAACAAATAAAATCAAATGACAAGCAAGGAAGCCCCTGGCAGGATGGGTTAGTGGACAACAGGAGCCTGAGCAGTAGGTTGACCTGGATGAGAACAGATTTCCTGCAGTACCTCTAGACCTTGCTTCTCCCTGCCTTGTACTGTGCTGTTCAGCAGCATTCCACAGGGCTCCAAAGGGGCTGGGTAAGCCTAAGAGGCACAGCACAGGGATAACAACATGAAGCCAAGAGCCAGTAGCACAATAAGCAGTGAAAGAACTAGTTAACTCCAGTCTCAGCAGAACCACTTGGCCCTCATGGATATTGATGCCACAACATCCCTTCCAGGAAAAGCTGTGTGGGACCAGCCCAGGCAGTTCCACCCAGCACTGCCCTGTACAGTGTGGACTCTTTAACAAGCCAAGTGTGACATCCGAGCTGGCTGAGAGCAGCATCCGGTTCGCAGACTTTATTTCCCATTCCTATAGCCTGGGAATAAGGGCCTATAGTTGTGCAGTCTCGTTTCCAAATGACTCACCTTCATGCAATTAGACATAAAATGTTTTCTTTCAGGGCCTGGGGAGCTGCTGAGAAACACCCACCAGCACAGCCACTTACAGAGTCAGGATTTAGTAAGATTAAACACACCTTCTTTTGCTCAATTTTCTTAACCTGGATCAGAGTTGTCTTAAACCAGATCAGCTCCCCAGCCCAATTTACACTGGGTCTGCTACTGAACTACTATAATATGCAATTGAGAGGGCAGTAAGTAGAATAAAGATGAACCTGGCACCACCAAAAGAACTGTTCATATAATTACAGCCCATGACAGGCCTGCTAATGGTAACCTATCTACAGTACTGAATTCCACTTTCAGTTAAAAACATACCACTGAAGACACTGAGGTCACATTTATCTAAAAACCACAGCAACCAGACTCTTCACAGATTTGCTTCAATACCCTTTGGTTACAA
Source organism: Myrmophylax atrothorax (assembly GCA_026770055.1). Lineage (NCBI taxonomy): Eukaryota > Metazoa > Chordata > Aves > Passeriformes > Thamnophilidae > Myrmophylax > Myrmophylax atrothorax. The sequence goes on along the minus strand of JAOXXN010000471.1, from coordinate 3,920,992 downwards.
ATGCTAATAGTTGGGTTCTCATTTTATTTGTGTTTGCTTCACAAAAGGCTCCAGCTTTCATGGCTGTTCAGGACCTGCTTTGAGTAGACATCTGAAGATTTTCACTCCATTAACCCACTCAGCATATAAAATTACAGACCAGGAGGTACCTCCTGCACTACAAACTCCTCCTAAAGCACTAGGAACTTGAGCTTCTGCAAATGGTTCTTCAAAATTATAATTAAATCAACAAACATGCAAACAAAAAGACAATGCACAGCATTTACTGGGAACTTGAGGCTTCCACTTCACAAAATTCCTCTCTTAACGGGGCTGTGGCAATGTTGCTGAAGTGTTGCACAAAACAACTTACTTTTGGCACATCAATTGCCACCTCCCTCATGGCACTGGGCCTGACATCATTCATCCCCTGCAGGAAGTCATTGAAAGCAATCATCACTGACCCAGCCACCTCGGTGTCTAACAGGTTAGGGCTCTTCCCCAGCGCTCTCCGCAAGGCGTACAAACCTATTGAAACAAAAAAGACATGGAAATATGTAACTTCCTCCTGGTTCTCACAAACAAAGTGTACCACACATGGCAGCACTGGAAAGGAAATGATGTTCCAAGGAATGCGTCTCAATGCCAGGTATGAACTACGTCAGAGAACGTGCGAGACACTTCTGATGGGAGAGCACAAAAAAGGGGATCCAACAACCACAGGCAGGCTATAAACTAAATCTGTTCCAAAAGACAGAATTAAACAGCCTTGTTCCCGTGTTCCCGGAGATGAAGCTAACAGGGAAAATCATATCCACACATTGATTTGAACACACTCCTAAACCACAGAGGAAGAGGGGCAACACATATTGAAGGCAACGTTAAATCAGCTCACATAAGACATCTGCAACCTTGTCCACCTCTGTGATCAGGACTATACTTTCCAACCTGCTCTTAAAAGCAAACTGATGAGTTTCTTTAACCTTCATGGGAATCCTATTTTGCCACCTGGTAAGATGCCAGACATCTATATTTTTCTTGATGTGCAACAAACATTCCCTGCAACACCCAACAGCTCTTAATTCCCTTCAGCGATCACACTTTTCAAATGCAGGCATAGCTTTTACCTTTTCCTTTGTTTGGCCAAATCACTCACATACAATACCTATAAATCTTCATACTAATTCCTAGTTTCCCCCCTATAAATCAATCCTTCAAAAGCCACACAAGTCCCACCCACTCCCACATCAATATATCAATACTCCTTGGGCAGGACCATGCTGCACCATTTGCAGTCCCCAGGGAGCAACTACAGCCCCCATTGTGTAGGATGCCCAGAAGCATCACCGTTTTCCCACTGTATAATTATCCCTTTTAAGGTCTGATATAATTTAGAGTTTCATTGCTTCTATTACCAGTCCCGTCCTGTGATCTGAAACTGCCAATGCCTTATTTTGTATATTATTACATGACCATAATTTTAAATGCAAGTATACACACATCAGACATGTAATACCTGTTGCTGTGTGTTCCCAAGCAAGTCAGGCAGTTCATGCCACGCCAGTTCACCTTGCATGACCATAAAAAGACAAACACTTGCTAAGTCTCCTCTATATTTAACCAAACAAAACACCCATTAGTGCTACATGAAAAGACAATCAAAGGGATTAAGCCATTTCTGAAAATAGACACGGTTTTAATTTTCAGCAGACTGTTGCCTTTTTTCCTACCCAGGCACTGGTAGAAACAGACATGCAAAGTTTCTGACAATGACAGGAATTCTGCATTTCCTACAATATATACAACGTGTGAAGAGATATAATAAGTCCCCTGTGAAGCAGTACAGCTGGTGTCTCTCCATAAACTGCCAATTCCAGCAGAGTCTGAGCACCTGCATCCAATACCCAGGCTCTTAATACAATAACAGAAAGAAAAAAGTTTGTAATTCAGGTTTCCCTTTGCACAGAACATCCAAAACTAATAAGATACATAAATAAAAACATTCCAAGAGGCCAAGGAGAAAAACGAAAATCTGGTCACCAGAGGACAAGTATAAAATGTAACTGATTCATTTTAACAACCCAGGCAATTTTCATGTTTTTCCTCACCCCCTTCTTCCTTCCTCTGAAGTTCATTTTAAGCAAACAAAAAACTCCAATGAGACGACATAGATTCACCCCTTAGATTTAAAAATTACATCCAGGCAAATAAACTCGACATCTTGTTTCACAGGCACTGCAGCCAACACTTTGCAGGGTGGGAGCAGGTATTTGGGTTTGGTCTTACATTTTCTCTTTGGGGAAGTCAATTCCCATGGCACTCTCACTTTGGAAAAAAATGCAAGGGTAACTAAAACAGCATGAAATTAAGGCACTGAGAAAGCAAGTAACTGATAAAGATCTCTCCTCATTTCTGTACCTGTCTGCTCCACCAAGTACCACTTTAGCCCAGTGCTCATTTGATGCATTTTATTTGTGTCATGGTTATCTTTTTATCGTGGCATGAGTAAGTCTTAAAACCAAACAAGCTTATTTTAAAAACTGAGAGAGCACAGCACATAAAAATGCCCAAGAAGAACAGCGCTCTGAGGGTTTGTACTGCCAGTGAGACAAGGAGCACAAGTGAAATTTCAGTCCTCAGCAGTGGGTTTGAAACGCAACAGCCTTGATCCAGAACAGGAATAAAGAGGTCACAGCTTTCCAAACAAAGCCGGAATTCATTTGGGCATGTGCACGCACACGCCACTGCACAGGTCAGCACTTAATTGAAACAATGTTTTACATTAAAACAATAATAAAAAACAGATTGAAAAAGAAAGCATGATTCTTCCTGTTTCCTCCCGTTATCATAATCATTCTTTCCTGCACTTCAGATTGACCTCTAACCAGGGGGAAGGGGGGGAGTCTCAGTAACAGGAGAAGGATAGAGCCAGTGGTTTGCCGTAGGCAGAAAAACACATCCTCATCTGGAGATGCTGAAAGATGTATTTAATGTAAGGAAATGCAGGGTAGGATGCAAACCACGCTGCCAGAAGCAACACAGAGGCAAAGGAGGTGGAACGCTACAGCAAACCCAAGGTTATCGTTAAAGAAGTTATAATGAAGATTCAGACAGTGACACCTCAGAAAACATCAAGCAGCTCAGATTAACTCCTGGGGATCTTTCACCGTGGGAATGTTTTGGGTTGAGTAGATGTCATTGCTGTAAACTAACTCCAAGCACAGCATTTGTTTCAGCTCTGCTTGTCCCTTTTAAGACGCTAATCCGTTTTTAAGGCTTAATGAATATCAATAACCTTTTGGCAGCGACTGAGGAGGCTCAGAAGTGGGTAAGTGGGTTTTCAGTATTTCACTCCAGTCCTGCATGAGGGGAGGAAGGACTCGGACACAGTTAACGTGCTGTAAGGTCAGTGGGACTGTTCACATAAGCATGGGATACCTACTCCTAGTCAAGGAACAGACAGTCAGTCCCAAGGACTGCCCTATGCAGAGCAGCCTCGGAAAGCAGCCACTGATCCTCAGCTGAGCAGCTACAGAAAATCCCAGTTAAAAAAAATGAGAAAAGAAAGTGGCATAATGAGGCATGCATGATTACAAACAATGGAAAATAAACAGTTTGTTCCAGCCCAGCAACTATGTGCTCTACCTCACCAACTCATCCTGTCTGTCTAGAACAGAGGAAACTAAGTGGACAGAAGGGGAAAAAACCACAGCAGAACGCCCTGTCCTGGTACAGATGATCCTTCTTTGGTACCAGGCTGTGCACGAGGTTGATAGCATTGTTTGCATGTAAGATTTACTTGCTCATAGCTTGGCTAAGTTTTGGCACATTAGATCATAATCACAAATATCTGAGCCTAAAATTAGACTCTACGATGCTGCTATATTTGTCAGAGTCTGTGTTTAATTACACACTACTGTAAATAATAGAAAGCATCCACTCACAATGACCAAAATATATATACATTAGGTTTCCAAAACAGAATGAATATACACAACACTTGGGGAAATAAACTGAACCAAACCAAATTGTTAATCACGCACGTTTACTGCCCGTCAGCCATTTCTTCCGCAAACCCGTATCCTGTCTGGACTTACTCTACCAGAATTTCTAAGCAGCTTCAAAGAAATTGTAATCATGTTGTAAGATTGTTTACAAAAGGAAATGTTTCTTCTTTCCCTGCTAATCTGGTATTTCCCTCCCAAATTCTTACAGCCAAACCCAGAAGACACACAACATTTCTCCACGTGACAGCTGTCAGACCCAACTCTCCTGTATGTTAAAAACTGATACTCTCCTGCATAGCTGGCAGTGGAATTCAAGAGAGGAGCACTGATGGGTAGATCTCAGCTTCCTAATGGCACTGGATGGGATATCCTCCTCTACTTCCAGACCTTTACGTACTATACTTCAAAATTTAACAGTTTAATGCATAGGAAAAGTATTTCATACACTTAAAATCAGTTTATAAATATATTTTTAAACTTTTTTGATTTAACCTGTACATAAAATTCACACCTTTTTAAAAAAACAAAAAAATCAGGAAAAAAAACCCCTTACTTTTTTGCTCTTGAAACCATATTGTGCAATCTGTCTTTAGCTGCCAGAGCTATATGGGAAAATCCCTGAAGAACTTTCATACACTGTTTGCACAGGAAAGATAATGCCCTTAAATCCCTTGTAACCATAACACTGCAAATTCACTGGGCTAACCTGAGCACTAACCTACTGCAGTGTAGGGATTATAGACACGATTTATGGTCCTTGGTGAAGAGCCCCAGCATGTGCTGGAACATGTCTGTGGAGCTGCCCCAAAGTTGCTGAGAGGCACGACAGGGGACGGAAAGGAAGGAAGGAGGAACTGTATTTTCCAAACTTCTTTCATACAGGAAACAGTTTATTCACAGATCAGGTACACACACGTCATTTACCCTAAAACTGTGACAACAGAGGGGAATAAGGAATACCAGACTGCCTGTTCCTCATACATAAACACACCTAAGCTAAGAGTAGTCACATGTGTGTTAGGACAAAAATAAGGACTGCCAGACTACCGAAATAGCAAGGGCAGAAAGGCAAGAAGCAACAGTTTGTGGCTAAAGGCCAATCTAATTGTAATCAGGAATGTTGACAAGTCAGGGTATAACCGAAAATTAAAGTCAGGAGACCTATGAAAACTTTGCCTGAGAATATTTAAGCTCTGTCCCCCAACAGTAACTAATAGTTCTACATACATATGCCTCCTGCTAACTAATTGCACTCCCACAGAACTAACAGCTTTACCTACATTTCACCAGAGGATCCTTCATGATCTTTTGTCAATTAAACAAAATAACTAAGACTGCTTTCAGATACTAAGTTTGCTCTTACATAATTCCAGACAAATATGTCACCTGGAGCCTGAGAGGGGAGTCAGAAGACATTGAATTTTTCTCCTGTAGTACCATTTCTACACAAATGGTTTGTCCAAAGTACAGTTGATGACTAAGACAGTATCTGTCCCAAGTTTATTCTGTTCTTAGGCAAAACAACATAATGTTAAATTTGCAGGATCTGCAAGCTGAGGAATGACATTCTGACTACCATTTCACAGCCCACCAGTCCCTACCCAGTCTGCACAGGTAGGGCTGCACCAACACAGCCTACCCTGGTGTCCTGCACCCCTCACCCTTCAAACCAAGCCACCTCTTTTGGGGCTGACCCTCCAAGCCATTCAAACACAGAAGTTTCAATTCATTGCCATACATGAGTAATATTGTTTCTTCTGTACCACTCAAGCTGCAGAAGCAAGAACATGCTGACTATCTGCCCAGAAGGTCAATTGAAAATATTAGTGACTGTTATTGATCAACTCTCCTGAAAATATTCTTTATTTCCTGCTTATATAAATACCAGCAGACAGAAGGGGATGTGGTCTAAACAGATTATTAAGTACTCAAGCCACAACTGTGTGTATGAAGTCAGCAATCCCATCATCCAATTAACTGCAAGGCAGTGTTGGATAAACACACACTTAAAATTAGTTAGGATGAAAATCAAAAGTTCACATGCCCTGACTGCAGTAAGTGCAACGTCCCTTGGGTAAAAACAAAAATCAAGTACCATTACAAAACACACAAAAACAAAACAACAAAAAAGGCCAAATATTTTATATATGAAAAAATAACTGCAAAACTCAACATAAACCAGCATTTCTTACAAGAGGCAGCACCCACATGTAGCCAGTTCTGCACAAAAGCCATCACTGAGCATTTGCTGCTCTTTCTGCAAAAATCTCTACATTTCAGAAGGACACATTTTTTGGTATTGACCATCTGACTATGTATGTTATTCATATTCCCCAAACTCCCACATTTTCTACATGACCTTTCCATAAAAATTCAAGTGGCCTTTCCCACCTCCTTTTGAGTGTCCCATAGGGACCAGCAGTCAGTCAGGGAATGCAGTAGCAGATTGCTTGCAGCAGCACAGCTTCAGTCTTTATCTGTGCCACAAACAAATAAATAACAACACACACATGGTATTTTCAGCCACTTTCCATAAGGGAACAGAATAATTACAGCGTGTCAGGCAGTGTTTTCCCTTTCAAATCTGTAACTGCAATCAGTTAATTTCAAAACAAACCAAAAACTCCACAAAACAAACAATGCCATTGCCTCAGTCATCCACCTCCTGTGTCAAAATCTGCACTTTCAAGTGTCTCAGCCCGCATTCCTACATTGAGGATCATGATCCAAGGAAAATATCTACATTTGTTGTACGGCCTCAGCACAACCCGGGTCCAAATCCTGTTGGGAAAGGTCCAGACTGAATTTTTACAGCTTAAAGAAAGGAGAGAGATTCTTGATGCCCTAACACTGGGCTGTTTCATCCAGACCGTGACTGAGCTGAAATGAAGAGCTCGATTGGAGACACAAGGCTGAGAAGCCACATTTTGAAGGCAGTGTTTGTCTGACTGAAAGCCCAGTCAGGGGCTGGTCCTCGGGGTGCACAGAGCCCCACTGTTAATCACATTAGCCCACACAGCTCATGTTTCCTGCAGGTGGCCAGCCTACCAAAACTGCAGAAGCTTGGGGGGGAAAAACCACATAGATCTAACAAAGAGACATTCCTGGGTTTCAGGGGAATTTACTTCTCCATGTATTACAGGGAAAAAAGAAAAAAAATCCAAGAGACAGTCCTTCAGTTGACTAATTTTTTTAAATTCTTAATTTTAATGCAAGTGAATTACAGAAACTTTGGGGGGGGGGTGTTGTAAAAGATACAGGAGGAAGTTTCTCAGCTCCAACAAAAGCCAAGTACAGTATCTTTATACCTTTACAGATCTACTATCTACATAAAATCAATATAGAGAGCTATGGATTAAACAGCATACAGACTCTCCATCCTAGCTGTGTTATTCCTCAGAACACAGGGATAATTAAAGGGGCAAGTGAATAACAGACAATAAGCTCTCCAAACAACAGGACTCAGAATTATGAATGTAAGACAACAGACCACATCATGTGTCTGTGCCAGTGGCTTCACACACTGAGAAGAGAAAGAGAAATAACTGATTCTCAGCGGTCAGAGATGCAGCCCAAGTCCTTATTACTTTGAGATTTTTTGTAACAGCCAGCTCAAGCCAGTAAACCATTCTAATCCTAAGGGCTAAGCAGAGTGATACCTTTAACTGTATTACATTCAGGCAATTAAAACAGAAGCTTTGCAAAACTTTGCAATTAGTGCTCCCTTCGCAGAAGCCTCAAAGTCTCGGTGGTTACAAAGCAGCATCCTCACTGGAAGCAAATCCATGTTATTGCAAGAGAGACCAGTATTTAAACAAAGCCATTTGTTCTTCCTCTCCTCATGATGCTATCTTATCACAGCCCAAGTGTTTCATATCAGCACACTGAAATTATGTGTAATGAACAAGGATATTCAAGATAAATCCTAAGAGTTACAAAGCAAATACTTCCTTTCTCTGTAAACAGTATGACTGAACCCACTTCTTGAAGAAATCAAGCTATATTTATATTCACCCTCTTGAAATGCTACAGGCAGCCATAGAAGGATAAGTTTATAATAAATTGCTATATTTGGAAGCCTTTGTTGCTAAGCATCTTCTAACATTCAGTACAGTTTATACCATTCATGTCCCTGCTACATAATTAACATTTCATATGTTTTTTTTTTTAAAGTGCACTGCTTATCTTTGCTGATAAATTAAAAACATTATAACTTCTTAGGGAATTAATAAAAGACCATGTGGCAAAGTGAATAAAGGAGAAGCAACAAGATCTCAAACAACAATTAGGGCTGAGATAGATGCACATACAGAGCTGGTGCCTGTCTCCCTGTTCTCAACTCTTGCAACAAATATTGCAACCTTCACACCCAGCATTTTTCCTACAAAGTCACAAAGTTTAGCAGTTTCATTTTGTAAGAGGCTGGAACTGTATCTTTAGTAGAGGAAAAGACAGTAATGGTAGAAAAACCTACTGATATTTTACAAACTGAGCAGATCAAGTAAAAGCACTCTTAACTGATTATTATAAGCATCTCTATATAAGGTGTTGTGGGTTTTGGTCGTAACTCCCTGTTTGGAAAAGTCCAGAACATCCTGCACAGATTCTCCAAGTGTCTTGGCCACCTTTCCAGCCCTGCCCATTCCAGCACACCCCACCCCACAACTCTGGACACACTTGATATATGGGGGCCTAGAAACTTTGAGAGCAAGCTGAACATTATAGACTCAAAACATTTCCTAAAAACTTCCAGGAAAATGCACAGAGTTGCTGAACAGAAAACCTGCCTATTTGTCCCCTAGAAGTTCCATTAAAGAAATCTTGCACTGGAGAACAAACAACCTCTGCCAAGAAAACAGTTAGAATATGTTTAATTCTACAATACCTATTTACTTTTCATTAACACATGATCTTCAGAACTATATAGAAGACAAACTTCAAAGCTTTTATAATGAAGTATCTTAGGAAAGCTAAACTAGAGATGCAAAAGGTTTGCCAATCATAGCCCTACAAATACTACAGTTACCATGTTAGCACAATTACTGCACCCCTGGTTGATCCAAGCAGTATATACACAATACATGTGTTAATAAAACAGAGTTGAAGTAGAAAGATATGGAATGATGAGTCCTCTGGAAATGATCTAAACTTTGTATTAAGATTATAAACATCTTCAGCTTGTAAACTTTCAGGCTTTCCAGCCACAAATGAAATATCTAAAGATACAAAAGGGGTAAGCAAGACTTGAAAGTCTCTCACAGACCACAACAGCAATGCAACCAGCAATAAACAATAATCTTGTACCAAAAAGGGAACATGTATTTCTGAGTTCTGAAATCCTTTTTCTAAGACAGTTTCCACATCTCACCTCTACTTACACATTATGAAGCCTGAAAGTGGCACAATTAACCTTCAAATTTGTGAAAAAACTCTTACTAAGCATTTTGGTTATTTAGAAACATCCACCAACTCAACTGTACGTTTGTATCATGTTTTATGCTGTAACATATATGAAATATCATCTTCAGTTCTAAGCCCTACGTTACCAAAAGGTTATTGACAAACTGGAGGCAGTTCAGAGAAAACCAACATAACTTCTCGGAAGGCAGGAAGGACTTATTTATGAAGAAAGATTAAAAGAGCTAAATATTTATAGTTTGGCTCAGTAATGAATGAGGAGGTAGGAGACATGAGAACAGTCCAGAGATATCTGAAGGGTGTAAACACTAAGGAGGGAGAGCAAACGTGTTATACAAGGATGTAAATAGAAATAATAGGATAAAACTAAACAAGGCAAACTTAGGCCGAGTATCAGAGAGCATTCCTGGACAGCAAGCTAGCTTGGCCCACAGCACAGCTTCTCAAGTGAAGCAATAGAAGCCCATGGCTTGAACAACAACACAAGACTACGCAAAACACTGGAAAATTTGCCATATGGAATAATATTACTCTGCTGAGGAGAAACAGCATGTTATAAAAGCTAGTTTAATTTCAGTGAAAAGCACTAATATTTTACAAGGTGTTGAAAATTTAACATACAGACACCAAGAGCTTAAAGAGGAAAAAAAGAATCTAAGAACATTCCTTACAAACAGGCAACCTGAACTGAGTTTATGCAACACTTTGACAGAATTTGCAACTCTTTGAAAAGATAAAATTCACGTGGGCTGCAAAGACCTAAACGGCGCTGGACTGCACTTTGCCCAGCAGAGGTCACTCCAAGTCAAGAAACGACAAGGAAATGTAACAGCGTGCATTCCAACTTCAGAAAAGAAGATCAGCACAAAGGAGACACCCTTCTTCCCTCATCCCTAGCACTGGCCTTGGATGCAAAGCTCCCAGATAACAGCACATCCTGCAGCTGGTAGACGCCAGAAGTTTTGGGTCTACAACACATGTAATACTCAATTTGCACAATATTCCAAATTTATTTTCTAAAAGGGCCTCATGAAGTGGGTAAATATGGTCTATTTGCAGCTGGATTATCAAGTGTCCAGAACCCCCGTGCGCATGCACAAGTGAAGCCTGGGCTGGGTCATGTTTGGAACTGAAACCACAACACTTTTCACTGAAAACTTTAGATTACATTAGTTAAGTGCTTACTGTGTGAGTCCTGTGACACAGGCAGACTGACAGGCTTCCAAAAACACAGAGGAAGGAAAATAAAAAGGGGGTTTATCTTTTTTAAAAACAAATGTATATAAACAGGGGAAAATAATATTCTCAAACTTCAAACAGAGCCTAAAACACAACTGAAGTCAACCAGAAGAGGACTACAAACTGAGTCGTGTGTGTCTGTACATACTTTTTTCTTTTTGATCCATAAAAAAAGTCCACAAATTCGTATTTGAGAACAATCCCTTAAAATTTCTGGAAGCTGGCAAGTAAAAACCTTGCTGTTTGTTCCAGGTGCCATCACCCCCATAAAACTTCTGTCATCTTCATAGTTAATTTCAGAGCAAGAATGATCCCTGCTCTGTGCCACTGCCAGAAGCAGCTGTCCCAGTGCCAAAGGAAATAAAAGTAACCAGCACATGTAGCAAATGTATTTGTGAGCCATAAGGGAGCAAATGTGCAGGGGCAGAGCTGGAGAGTCATAATTTGACCAGGCTGTTTTAAAAGGCTGCTCATGGGCAGATTTAAGGTCCAACACTTAAACCACATAGACACTAGAATTGCTAGAATTAGCAAAACATAAGAACTGATAGAGAGTACTTTCCATATTTCATCCAACGAAAACAGAGGTGAACTCACGGTGAAGTATTCCCTGGAACATACTGAACCCTGGCTGCACAATCCACGGATAATTCTCCAGGGCTATGCCTGTTCCAGAGGCCAAGGGACACTTTCCAGCCTCTGGCCCAGTGCTCTCCAGCTCTCCCAGCTCCACTGCACAACCTGACCCAGGTGCACACAGTTCCCTCACCCCTGCCACGAGATTCTCATCTGCAGGAAAATGGAGCACACACACACAAAATACAGGAGGGAGACACAGTAAACACCACTGAGGGGCACAGTCAGGGAACAAGGACCTGCAGGCCAAGCTGTGCAGCCTGAGTGATTTGGGATTTTTGTATGGAAGAGGCAGGCTCCAGAGTAGGAAAACTGTCGAGGATGTTAGTTAACTGCCTAAACCACTGGCTTACTGAGAGACAGGGAGCTATGAAATCTGCTAGAAATAGCACAGGGGATTCCCCAGCGTTATTCATCTTAACATTAGATTTTAAAAGCTACTAATATTCCAAGAATTTTTCTGATCTGCCCAGGAGCAGACTGGTGCTCCTCATACTCCACACCTGGCTGCATTTTCAACACAAAAATGAAGAAAACATCGTTTCAAAAGCTATTACTACAGACTGTGAATTTATTTTTTTTTAAATAAAGAGACTAATGGTAAAATAAGATCCTAAATAGATAAGCAAAGCCTTACCTGCTTCCTTGCACAAAGCTGCTAAGTCTGCACCGACATAACCATGTGCACTATCGGCCAGTTGTGCCAACTCCACCTCTGTGAGCGAATGGGGAACGTTCTTGAGAAGCTTCTGGAGTATATCCAGACGGTCCTGGGCATTAGGAATTCCAATTTCTATCTCCTTGTCGAAACGGCCAGGCCTGCGCAGGGCTGCGTCCAGTGCATGAGGGCGATTGGTGGCCCCAAGTACCAAGAGCTGCCCTTCGCTGCCTTCCTGAACGCATCAAACAATGCAAAATATTATTTTTAAAATAAAATTAAATGCCATGCAGCTTATAAACATACTACTTACTTTTCCAACTCTTACACACACTAAAATCTTGATGCTAACTCTCAAACTTTTCAGATTATTTACACTCCCATCTGTGATCTCATCCAACCCATCCCTAATTGCAATTTAGCAATATTATATGCTGCATGAAAATACAGATTACACAACAGAAACTACTCCAAGATACTCTCTTCCCAGTGTCTCCCACTTTAAACCCTAAGAACCTGCTTTCTTGTATCAGCAAAGTACAAACAAAGGAAAGAAAAAGTTTTTAAGCTAAAATGCTAAGGAACAAAATGGAATCAGCAGACCTTGAATAAACCAGGTTGGGAACCAAATCAGTTAAGGCATCAAAACCAACAGAGACAAGAGGTTGTAAAGCTTCCTGTAGGTTCAGTAGGAAAAGCAATGTCAAAAATCCTAACCAATTTCCCCAAGCTTTTGCACTTTGAGAACAAGGCAAGAGCAGCTGTAAGTCTCTTGCAGTGTCATTCTATTGCTGTGAAAAGAAGCTCTTTTTCCATGAAGACTGTCCATCAGCCTTTGCCATCAGAAAGTATGCTCGGTCTGTGACCAGCTCCAGACTGGGCAACTCAAATGCTCATGCAGGAAAATAATGAGAAACTTGCAGATTACATAAACAGCAGCAAATTATTTTCATACTCAGATTTCTTTCATCTTTCCTGCAAATAATCATAGAATATATGACAGATTGGAAACTTCATGGACTTAATCCATAAGGTACTCTATTAAGTTTACTGTTTCTTTAGCAAGCCTTTGGTTTATGTCCTAAATACTACTATGGCAATCCTGAAATAGCTGCTATTGCCTTTAACCATGCAGCCTACATATCACCAGAAGCATTTTGGTAACTTTGATTTCAGAGCAATGAAAACCTGGCTTAGATCAATGATGGGCTATCACCGAAATTTCAGTTTGATCTCCAAAACTACAAAAGGGGGAGAAGGCAAAGAAAAGGCAGTGAATGGAAGAAACTTACTTGCTTTTAATCTCATAGTTACCAGCAGACATTACTTTACTATGTCTTCTGCTTAGCATCCAAAAAAGCATTAGATTACTATATGAAGTCCCTAAACCTGTTTTCTTTCCACCCAAAATGACATATCTAAAATTGGCTCCACTGTAGCAGCAAAATCATTTTGTTCAGCAAGTCCACGTGCACATTAATTGTCTCAATACAGTCAACTTACTGAGCCAATGCCATCCATTAATGTCAGCAATGAAGCAACAACTCTCTTTTCCACTTCATTTTGAGCCCCTTCTCTCTTTGGACAGAGTGCATCCAACTCATCTATAAATATAATTGAGGGGCAACTGGGGAAAAAAAATAAAGGGAACAAATGTTAAGGTGCTCGGGAAGATTTAAAACATTAAGGCAGAGAAGTGCAAAGCTGTTCATGGAAAATGTCCAGTTCCTACAAAAAGTAACAACCATCCAACTCCTTCAGGCAGCTGAAGTTTCAACCTTGAATACAATGTTACTCAAAGAGAAAACCAAAATGAGTAATACATCAGACAACTAATCCTTTCAGTATGCAATAGTCTTTTGCTCATGTACTATGAACATCAATCACCTGAAGTCTAAAATCTGCCTTAACCAGGTCTAAATAAGTTTGGGCAGAATGCCACCTTACTCCAGAGACATGCCAAACCCAGTACCAACACTAGCTCACTTAGACTGGGTTCCATGTCTCAGCACAGCACTATGCTGGTCTCCAAAGATAAAAGCAGACAGAAAACTTTGGATCCAGGAGAAACTCTGGTTCATACTTCCATCTGTTGAAACAAGCCTACAATACACTGATGACACAGATTGAGCGATTTGGCGCCACCTGTAACAGCCCCTTGAAAAGGGCAGTGTCCAACAGGATTTAATAGGCATACTAGAATTTCACTGCTTTCCTTCTAGCTAAGCTCTATATAAACAAATTTATTTCCTTTTAGAAACCGCTGCAGGAAAAAATTACAAACTCTAAAGATTCCTGCAAATGTTTTTCTTCTAAGAACATTAAGGCTGGAACCGGTACCGCAAATGAAGTTACCCAAAAGGACACACCGCAGAGAGGCTTCAGCGAATATCTGACGTAACCTCGACTCAGACTCCCCGTAAAACCTGTAATAATTAAAATATTTTAATAAAAAACAATTTTTTGGTACTTTCCAAGGACAACTTGGAAAAATCACTGCTTGCACCTTCCCAAAAGTCATAGTGTGCACTTCCAAAAATACAAAGTATATGCAAATCTAAATAAACTGTATTTCCACAAGGACAAGAAATTAAGGTAATATGGGGCACAGGCAAAGATAAAACCATCCTGCAAATGGAAAAAAGATTAAAGAGAACCACTTCTGTGTTAGAAACCATTTTATCTGCACTTCCGAAGAATAATCAAAAAGTTAGTTCCCTAGAGACACTAGTGCAGCATCACCTTAATTGCAAATATCATAGAATCGATTGGGTTGGAAAAGACCTCTGAGATCATCAAGTCCAACCCTTGCTCCAACTCCAGTCCCTTTACCAGATCATGGC
>JAOXXN010000471.1:3866928-3882838 GCA_026770055.1 Myrmophylax atrothorax | reverse complement strand
AGGGGCCCAGAACTGAACACAACACTCAAGGTGTGGCCTCCCCAAGGCAGAGTACAGGGGAAGGGTCACTGCCCTGAGCCTGCTGGCCACACTATTCCTGACACAGATACAGTCACTTCACCCAGGGCAGATGAACTGCCTGAAGGGGAGCAGCAGCTTCCTGCAACAAGGTGGTTCTTCCCCTATTTGCACAAACATCACCCACTGATGGATTTTTCAGTGCAAAGCTCATCTGCTCCAGAGTCACACGATGCCAATAACTACCTCTGACATTTTGGACTTGGATTAGGAATTAAAATTCCTCCAGTGTATTCATTCTCAAAACTAAAGCCAGAGAGTTATTAATCTGTAACTCCCACACAGATCCAGTACAGCCCCGAGAGAGGTGATGATCATATTCAGCCTTCTCTAAGTACAAAAGGGGCAAGAAATGCAGGTTATTCTCAACAAACATTCCTGTAGCACAATTTTAATCTATAACATCAAAAGACAAGAATTTCCCTTCAAGTCCTTGAAGTGGAACCATGTAAGCACGACAGACAGAATGAGCAGGTCGTGCCCTTGAATAACAAATTATTTATCGTGAAATACAAGTTAGTCAGAAGTGCAATTATTCTTTTCATGGGAGGTTTAGGAAATTTCTTCATTCAATGAAATAATCACATTTCATTCCATAAAGTGAAAATATTTCATTATTATAATTCAATGAAACTGGAAAGTCAAAATATGCTGTCTCAGAAGTCAAATTTTTCAGTGTTTCCATTAAAAATCTGACGGAATAGATACATTTCTGCACAAATATTTCCAGTTAAAACAGCATTTTCCAAGGGGAGGTTTTAACTCTATGCATTAATAACCAGCCATTTCCTCAGTGACCCAACTGGTGGAGATTAGTTCTCCCCCACAACTGAGCCTGTTAGTGAAGAGCATGAAACTGCTCAATTAAAATCAGCATCATCAAGCTTTCCAGGCAAGGCCACGATCCACTGCCCCCAGCTCAGAGCACCAGGGTGAGCAGAGATGCACCAGCTCTGCAGGAAATCATTCTGCAAAACCCAGCTCAGAACAAACCCTAAAGACACGTCTGCACAGAGTAATTACAAAAACATCCAACAAGATGACAAACAGGCCTGAGTAATAATTTGCAAAAGTATTTTTGAAGATGTTCATGTATTTATACAACAAGAGCATTAAGTAAATTGATCCTTGACACTGAAGAGTAATTTAAAAAAGGACATAATAGTAACTGAGTGACTGGTGGATTAAAGAACTACATTAAGTGTTTAGAAATTAAACTTCTATAATGTTTCAGTAGAAATAGCCAAAGCTTTCAGCAGTGTTTGTTTCATCATGTGCACTGACCAGATCACTGCACCACAAACATTTCCAGCATTTGCTCACGCTGCAACACAGCCCTGCTCAAACAGAATGAGAAATGCTGGCAATTAGAAACAGTTTCATTAACGTCTTTAGAGGCAGAAAAGTAGAGGCACAGCTGGCCAAAACATGTTGGAAGTCACTGCAAAATCCTCCTGGAAAAAAACACTGCCGGTGCTACAGAAAACAGCCATGAAATTGCAACAGCATTTGTTAGGGTGAAGAACAAGATCCTAAAAGAGGAGATATTCCACTCATGAAAAAAAAAATTAAGAACTGTAGGGAGCAGTGTGTGCAGCAAATACAATTCAACTAATAGGCATTTCCAGAAATAACATGAATGTTTGTAAGCTCAAGTGAGAAGCACAAAGTGACCCAACTTTACCTATTTTGAGAGAGTAATTCTGAGTGAACAACTGATACTTTTCAAGTACTTTCTCTTACAGAACTAAGCAGCTAAAATTGCTCCAAGGGAAGCATGTTCTCCAACCAAACTCACCAAGCAACAGCAGAAACCCCAAATATAAACACCCCCTGGTGTTTATAATTTAGAAATGGTGCTAAACACCCTATTTTGACCACTCGCTGTCACGGCGGGGGGAGGGTAAAGAGGGTCACTGAACAGGAAGCCACCACACCAGAACCACAGGAAATACCCAATTATCCGTAATTCCAGAATAGCACAGTGGACAACTCCTCATATTTTCTTCAACTGAGCTGTCACACAATACCCGAGTAACGTGGAACAGGTTCTTTAACTGTGCTCAGAGTCACGAACCAAAGGGGTTCCCGGGCCAGAGCCGCGCGGTGCTGCGGAGCCCCCGCGGAGCTGCTCCCGGGAAACTGCTGCCACTCACTGCACTGAGGCAGAGGAGGGAATCAGGAGGAATTCCTGCAGCCCTCGGCACGAGTCTTTCCTTAGCTGCAGTTCAGCCACAGTGAGCAATGCACACTGTTAACACCAGCCACTGGTGGGGACTTGCACAGAGGCTGAATGGGACCGTGTCCAAGACACCAAAAGCATCAGGGATTGCCGCAAATTGGAATTCCAGCAGGAGGGATGCCCTGCAGTGGTGCTTCACCAGTGCTGGAAGTCTGTCTGCACTAAAGGTTGGGAGGTTTAAGCAAAATGAATGTAACTGCAGCTCTTAAAGCAGAATTGATATTCTGGCTCTGGGCGTCCTTATTAACTTTCAGAGTCTGCCACACATACTGGCTTTAAAACAAAGTGGAAAATTCTGCTGATACCAATAACATGCACAGGAGTTTAAGCTAAAACTGGAGAGTTTTTCACTAGAGAGTAGTTTAATTTACCTAAGTTTATATAACTTCTTAAAATTTTATCAGCACATTCTCAAAAAGGTTTATTCTTGCCAGTTTTCTAGTTGGAAAGTAAATGTACCCCAAACACTTAATACTCTACAAAGAGGAAAATGAGAAAACCATTTATACAGATTAGCATCATAAAAGTAATTTTAAAAAAAAGAAAATTGGCTTTATTTGTTATTTTAAAAGGTCTTTAAAATCACATTATGTGTAAGGAAGCAAAAGAGGAAAAAAATTACTCCTGAGGGTATGAAGACAAACATTTTATTCTTCATTTCTTTTTATAACTTCCTTCTATACATGATCACTATGATTTTTTTTCTCTCTCAGACAAGCTATTCCCATTAAATTTTGCAGTTTCTAGCTAGCAGGGCAGACAAACCCAGCTCTTCTCAGTTTATAATTTAACTAATTTACAAAAGCTGTGCAGAGCTAATTTCTCGCTGATAAATCACACACAGAGGCTGAGCGAGTCCTGCAGGAGAGGAGGCCACTCCATGCAGACACAGGGCAGGACCTACAAACACAGAGGGAGACATGACCAAAGCACTGCTTACCAGGGCCAGCAATCTGCCATCCTCCTTCATAGCCAGGAAGCGATTGGCACTCACACCTTTGATCGACACCACTCCTCTTTCTTCCGCCTGAAGCTGCAGTTTGACTGCAAACAAAAAAGCAGAGAAAAGGAAGTTTTCACAGCGTCGTAGTGTTTCAGCACTTGACAGTGACCTGCCATCTGCTTCAAACCTAAAACCAGACAAAGCCTGAGCTTCGGCTTGCAAAGAAAATAGTAAACTTAGAACCTCCAGATTTTGATCCCATTTTTATCAAAGAAAATGCTTATTACAAAGTAAGTGGCTACTGTCAAATTGGAAACCGTGAGGGCAAGTTATTCCATATTTATTTCACACAAAGGCAACTTAAAAACCCATGAAATTCCTTGAAAGGCCGCTTACAAAATGGTCAAGTGCTGACAGAAAATGTAAAGTTTTCATGGCAGTTTTCTTAGATATCTCTTACTGTTGACGACACAGAGCCAGACACGGAATGCACAGAGCTCTGTATGGGCAGAGCTACGGCCGAGACGGGCCGGGACCACCCCGCTCCCGAAATGTTCTGGCAGTTCCCAACAGAAAAGTATCCACTAATTTAACTCATACATCCAACAAGGGGTTTGGAATAAACAAACAGAACTGCAGCAGCACATGAGGACAGCAAAGGCACGAGAAACAGCAGTACACAAATTAGGAACACGATTTGTATCACTTATTTTAAAGAAATTCGAAAGATTTTAAAGACATGAAAACCTGCAAGGTTGTATCACACAGCTCTTAGCAACTGCCTGTCAATTATTAACACAAAACCTAAACTGATTTTTCTAGCCACGAATCAGACACTGCAGTTCAGATAAACACATGAAAGCTTCTCCTTTGCCTGCCTGGTATCCATCACCTCAAGCACAAGCTTTACTCACCCACCTGCTTTGGTGCAGTAGATTCTTTGTTCTATTTAATGATGCACTTCAAAAAATCTTGAGCCTTTAAGCCACCAGAATAAATGTTTGAAGTGACTGTAAATTTTGGAGGAGCATCTCAATATTCAGAGAGGTTGCTGCTTATTTGGCTTTTTGTTGAAAGGAAAAAGAGAAACCAACAACAACTCCCAACAACAGGAATACTGGGAACATGAAATTATTAGGGTAATAGCTGCAATCTCTTTTTGAGGGTAAAAGTAGTAAGTCAGGCACAATGCTGAATTTCATCTCAGAATCAAGAATCCAAAATACAGCCCTCCCAGGCTATGAGGCCAAAATCAGCCCCGTGAACAGCTCCAAACCCTTCGGTGTAGCTCCTGCCCTCTGGGGAAGCAGGAACGTGGAAAAGCGCTCTGGGCAGGGACTGCGGGAAATGGATCTTTGAGATGTGCCCAAGCACAGCTTTCACCACACACTTAACAAGGAACAGCTGTGTGGAATAGCTGCAAATTAATATTAATTACTGCAGTACTGACTTATTATGCTCCGTGACTTTCTGTGGAGAGAAAAGCACACCAAATCCTCCGGCATCACACCGGGCCACAAGTTCAGATCCTGTAAAAATAAACTTTTAAGAAAGGCTTTGAAAGCCTGTTAAAATTTGTATAGTTTGGAGAAGCTTGTGAAGTGTTACCCTTTACAAGAAAAAAAAAAAAAAAAAAAAGATTTTCATGCAGAGTTTGAAAAGTGCTGCAATACTGAAAGCCCCAAAAGCAAAATCAGCTTCATGGGATTTTCCTCTCCAACTCCAAAGGCACATGAACTAACAGAGCCAGAACAGTGCTCTGAGTTTTTCAGGTTTCAGCATTATTTTAAGGCCTTTGAATGCAATGTATTTGCCACAGTGTTATGCTGATCTGGAGGTGCCAAGACACAACACAGGCTTAACAATCAAACACATTTTGACCACATGATCATCACCAGAAATGACAATTTTGGGTTTAACTCATTGAGACTTGGTTGTAAGAGAAACTTACCACTTGACACCAATGATCTGTACCTTTTGCAGACTTTAGGTCACTAACAGCAACAGTTCAGACACTGCCCACCATTTCAAATATACTCATGTTTTTAGAATAATTGAACCTCAAACCCAGATTAATGAAAGTGAAATAATTCAGACATTTGTAGCCCAAAAAAGTAGCACAGGTTATTGTGAAAGAGCTCATCAACCAAGGCCTAGAAAGGTCCGTTTCCCCAGTTATTCTGGCAGTCCTGCAGGGCCCCTCCAGCACGGCAGTGAGTTATTTCACTACTCACATCCGTGTCCTTTAATTTGCAAGGAACTCCAAGCACAAGGCCCTGGTCGATTCCTGCTGGTGTTGTGACAACACAGGACTCCTCTGCTGAGCAAACATCCCGAGCACTGAGGCTCAATCATCACCAAGTTATGAAATAAAACAATGTCCTATCCCAAATATAACCGAGCTGACCTTTATGCACAGACAACTGAAAGGACTCAGGGAATTTACCATTCCTATTAAAGACTTGCTTTTGTATCATAATAAGCTGATGTGTGACCATATTCCTTTTGCTGCCAGGCAAGAAGAAATGAACTGCAAGATGTACAAATGCAGTTTCACTCCAGCAGAGAAACTCTGAGGAAGAAGGATAAAGTTGTAGACATGAATGAAATAAAGTTAAGGCACTGAACTCAAATTCAGGAGGTGGATCTAAACCCCCCAACACTGATCTATCATTGAAGACTATTATATATAGATATAGATACACCCACAGCCTTTGAAAGCTATAAGGGAATCTACAATCAATTTCCAGATTTGATTGTACACTAATGTGTCTTCCTGCTTATACCATCTACATCTCTACATGGCACATTTATCTAAGGAGATGATCATTAAGTGGGAAAACTCATCAATTTGGATGTAGCTTGAGTGAACCTACTATGCCTTCCAGTAGAATAAAAACAGAGTTTTTCCTAACAATACACACAGGTTCTGGTAGGAATATGTACTCACTGATGTTTTGGCTGAAGAATAACATGAGCTACACAGCCAAACCTGAATTTCCACTGAAATCCATACACTTTGTGGCACTAAAGGATGATGAACCACACTGTGACAGGCACCAAAATGCTCTTTCCCAGGGTACCTGGTCAGGACAGATGTACAGGCTGCAGGTTAAACTTGCTGGCGTATTTGAGAGTGAGTTACAAATGGGCATTGATTTCACAACTCACAGAGGCTTTCCAAAGAATATGGAAGTTAAAAGTGGTATTTAATAGCATTGTGGTTGGCAAGGTTTCAGATCTCAGTTAAAAACTGGATCTTCCTCACTTTTCCTAAAAAGTTAAAAAACGAAAACCTATTTCCAAGGCAGTTTTGCACAGTCCAGTGGAGAGAATATAATTTTAAGGACAAGTAGCACTACACGGACAGAAAAGCTGTTACAAACGTGGAGAATACAGGGAACATGTACATTTTCCAAAAGTTTTTACTGCCCCGAGCACTAGAACTGAAAAATCACACGTACAATGCAAACTCCAAAGCCCTTTTACAGTTTTCATAACCCAGCAAAGCTTGAGAGTGGCCCAGACCCAATAACTCTGCACTAACTTGAATGGTCCCAAATGGTTTCATTGCTCTGTGGTGTAAAGAGTTCGGCCAAAAATCTCCTTCAAAATCAGTTTATTTCAAAGATCTTGCCAAAATCTACCTACTTAATACTTTAGAAGAAGAGGGCTGCACATTTTGGAAGTTGCTCACTGCTGAGCTGGTACTAATTTTCTCACATTCCCAGCTGGAATCTGCTGGCAGCTGCAGAGGAGCCTCGGGCATCCCAAGCCCTTGGCCTGGGGCAATCCACGTGCAGGAAGCCACAGGGCTGGTATTTCAGTCAGAGCAGCTGCACTGGCCAAGATGTTCTGGGGCAGGAGTATGCCACAATATCAGTAAGGAAAAGGGAAAACAAAGGTCACAGTGGGAAGGGAAAGGGACAGAAACATGTTAGGAATACAGTAAAAAACAGACATGAGAAGAGCAGTGAACACAGCGCAGAGTGTGCAGCACAGGGGGGGCTGTACCCGAGCACGAGGCACTCGCACATCTCAAGCAGGTGGATTTTGAGGATTGTATGAGCCAAATGGATTAATAAAATCCCCATTTCCTACTCCTCTACAAGGAAGTGGGAACTTTTAACCACTACATCAGTGAAACTTGGAAGGAAAAACCAGTCATGAGCTTTGGATACACTTACACAGCAAATATAGGTATGATTACAGCCTTGGCTGTATTTCCATTATAATGTACCCAACAAAGATCCCCACAAATAAGACTGCAGTGCAGACTAAAACTAAGAGTACCAGCCACGGTCTCAGAATCCCACAAAACTCAGGCCAGAAGGATCTAGTTAGTCCAGCTCCTGCTCAAGACTCTCCATCACTTCAGAGTGAAACCCCTGCTGCCACACTGCAACTAAGGGAGCAGCTCATGGACCTGGGAACAGAGGACAAATCGGATACTATTTCAACCCCTGTTTTCAATGACATACAGACGCTTTATTTGACCTAAAAAGGTCATTAGCAAAACACCTCTCACTCCATTTACGAGAAGAGAGAGTTGATGTACCCCCGAAAAATCCCAGGCTGCACGTCTCTGGATCAATGACCAGCATTATTCCAGTTTGCTGTGGAAAAGCTCAGCCCCAGCCAAGGGCTCAGGGCCCATCTCCAACATACTTGCAGAGGCCCCGTAAGGAAAATCCTTCCCTGAGGCCCCTGGATGACACTGCGGTGGAGCTGCTGTGCCAGCTCCCATCACCCACCCTCCGGCACCTCCGTGCCCACGGGAAAGCACAAAGCAGCAACTCCTGCAGTCTCACTGCCACAGAGCTGGGTCAGCTCCGCAGGGAACACATATCAGAAATGCAAGGAAGTTCACAACAAAAGAAGGAAAAATAAGACTCAACACCCTACGACCAAGTCCCTGTTCTGCTGAAGAGGCCAAAGTTGGCAGATTCCTTCGTGCTTAGGGGCAGTGCCTATTCCCAGCCAGGTGTCCAAGCAAAACACACGGAGTCGGACGTGTTTGCTCCACACCTAACATGATAAACCCTCCCAAGCCCAAGGGCTGGTTCAAGGATGCGTTCACACACACACATACATTAATACCCTCCTTTTGACATTTCCAGAGCCAAAGCTGCCCAGCTGGATCAGATCCAAACCCCAGCCCGTGAGCTGGACATGCCTACTGTCACTTGTCTCTAGGAACTACAACTATCTTTGTGTGTCTCTGTCCCACATTTAGCCTCTGACTCAAAGACACACTAAGCTTATTAACATCTTCCACTCACTGATAAGCTCTGCGTTGACACAGGAGGCATCTCCAGTCTTCAGACTGCAAACAGCAGAACAACTCTCTGCTCACAAACCTTAGCAGGAGAGGTGGTCGGTCAACAAACCAAACCATCAGAACTGCAACAAAAACAATCAAGCCAATGGAGTGTCACACTGAGAAACTGTGAGTCACCCTCCCATACAAAGGCACATTTCTTCGCTTTTGCATGACAACATTCTAAGTGTATCTTTTTCCTCTTTGCCAGCCAGAGGCATAAAACCACTCGCAGACAGACCCGAGGTCTCTGAAATGTAAACATCTACAACGAAAATACACACTTCTGAAACACAAACACTTCGGGAAGTTCCGGTTACACTTAAGGGCAAACCCAAGGCTTTAAACAGAACAGTAACTTGTGTAACTGTTTAAGTATCAACCCGCTAACCTGACCAACCACATCAACATGGACATTCACAGATTTTAAGAGGTTTCACCTTTTTAAATAGCACAGATACTGACTATGATGGAGTTTGGTTCTCCATCTAGTCTCATTTATATCATGACCTGTTACTACAAACAGGCATCTCTCCCTACCACGCCTGTGACACCGGCAATCCTCCCCAGGAAACACGGATTAGCACATACACAGCATCCTCAAGTGCTCCCTATACATTTCACATAGAAGAAAGTAAAGTCGTCCTGCAGAATAGTCATTTCAGAATAATGTGCATCCAACACTTCTGGCACCAGTCTGACCAAGTGCTCCTTGCCTGTGTGCCTCCATCTCTCACAGATTACTGTCTGGCTGATCACACTTAATCAAGCCCTTTAAAAGTTAAAAGCGCCAGAGTTTCTGTTGCAAGCAGAGATTTCTGCTTACAAAACACAAGTTGAGCGTTTTGCACTGCCTAGTAAAGTAAACAGCTGATTGCTTGGTGTTACAAAGGCACTTCACACACCATAAACTCCAAGTAAACCATTGTATAAAATTCTAAATACCTTTTGCCACACTGTTTGTATCTCCTTGGCATTGCAGATGAGCTGATGCATCTTTGAAGTCAAGAGGGAAAAAAAATTCCTAACTTTACCAGAGAAGAATTTCACTCATTACTGGGTACAGGTGATGAAGCCTCGTCCCCCAAATTACTGACACTTCCATTCCAAATTTTTCATTTAGAAAAATGTTTCAGGGTTTCCCCATCCAAATAACAAACCCATGTTCACACATGGGGTTTAGGACTTTTTCGAAGGGGCTTTTCTTAGCAAGGGTAAGTGTTTCTTTCAACTGCTTTTGCTTCATTTAGGATTCACTCAAGTAAATAACAGAATAACCACTTTTGGGTGCTCTCACCTTTAGAACCAAGCTGGTGCCACTGTTCAGCCAACACAGCCATGTCACTGACTAACATCAGAGACATACAGGACTCACAGAAATTCAGCTTTATATTTACTGTGCATTCACTAATCTCCTTGTAACTATGACCCGTTTTTCACTTGCAGCAAAACAAACATAAAACCAGGGACAACTCAAGACAAACCCAGGACCATCTCTTCAGAAGAAAGTAAAATGTATCACTTTTTAAAGGTATTTGTAGTGCTCTTCCTTCACATGTGACTCACAGAACTCCTCAGTAGTACATAGTATTTTAGGGCTGTGACTGATCAGAGCAGTAAGAGATGAGATGAAAGGATAAGGCTGCCAGAGCAGTGGTGAGACACTGCCAACCCATCGGCTCAATAAGCCTTAGTGGCACAGTTGGAAAGGAAAAGCTGGATTTTAGAAATGCCAAGAATCATCAGCAAACTGGATTTCAAGAGTCCAAAGCACAGTGGTGAAGGAGGAGCTGTGTCAGGCACACAGTGCCAGGGAGATGGCACAGGAGCAGGGAGAAGGAACAACCTGACATGGAGGAGCTCCTGTTAATTAAGATGCCCTTTAGAGCTGATTGCTCTTAATCTGGCCAAAAAACTGAGACAGTGACTATGCTGAGTTTGCATTTCCCCATCTCTAATACCAATGAAACTGAATTAATCAGCGAGTCTTTAATAAATATTTTAGCAAAAAGACAACAAAACCCCCCAACCAAAATCCACGCACATGCACACTCAGTATGCCACTGGTGCCAGTCCACCTTCTTTACTGCAAGGACAATGCCCATTAATGCAACATTAAGCCCAGACTTACTTCATCCTCCATCTATTTCATCCCCTTCCATCAAGCTGTGTAACCACCCTTTGCTGACCTTTAAATAATCCACAGGGGAACAGCACGAGCTGCAGTGAAGGACAAGAGCTGTCAATCACTGCTGAGCCAGCATAGTAATGAATCAAGTCTTCACAAAAAGGCTCTAATTTGCTTTTGAATGCAGCCCTGAGTGAGTAGAGTTGTTCTTTGAAAGAAACTGAATTCCCCAACTGAAAATAAAACGCACAGTGCGTAATTGGGTAACACTCCTCACTTTTACATCTCCTATGGCCCCTGTGAGGAGGCAGAGTACATTGTGGGACACAGCCTGAACTGGGGAGCCAAAACTTGGGTCTGCAGAACCGCAGAGAGAGGGATCAGGCTGTGGTGACTTCCCCAGCTTCCAGCTCTCCATATAACCCCCCCTGCTTGCTTTGAATACTTTCAAACCATACTAAGAATGGTCATGGACACTTTCCTGACAACAAAAGAGAAAAGAAACCTTATAATCTGTAGCTTGGAAGAAGATATTCGAGACCCTGCTGCTTCAGTCAGAAGCAGTGGTCACTGTGCTGGTTTGAATCTCTGTGACAGTTCCAGTGCCCACACTGCTCCAGACATCACTGGAACACCACACTCCTGGAGGATGGCAGCTCCAAGCACTGGCAATCCCACTGCCCTAGTTACATCACACCAAGTCAGCAGGCAGCCATCTCTCACTCCTAGCAGCGTCTTCTCCTAATACTGATTCACACAGACAATCCTGATCCATGTTACAAGAGCCTGATCGCTGTGGACCTGTTCAGCTTTGAGGAATTCCGGCATTTCTAAGGACACCAGCACTGTACGCCTTTTTCCTCAGTTTTCCTGAATGAACTACATTACTGTCAGTAAAATATCCATAGTGAGGGCTGTAAACATCTGTAAAACCACAAAATGAATCCTTCCTATTTCCACACTCCAAGGCATGGCCAGGCACACGTTCAGCCATTCATCCCAACTGCTCCGTTACAGGCAGAGAAACCCAAGGAACTGAATCCACACACTATTTCCCAAAAACTGCTCAGCCTAACAAGTCTGTACAGCAGGATTCCCTAGGTGATTTCTAGAGTTGAGAGCCTCTACATGGCCCTCAGTGCTGCTTTTCCACAGTAAAACATGCTCCAATTTTTGTATCCATCTCTGTTGCCACAGGTGCCAACAGGTCCCAGTGGAGTAACGGCACAGAACTACCCTACGCTTGTGGTTCTCTACACCCAGAAATGTCAGTCTCACACCTGGTCTTCCAGAGCTGGGTCTGTTTTAACATTCTTTGCAATAGGGTCCAAAAAGGACTATTGTAACCTGAAATGTGACACAGGTGATAGTCTGTGTCCCTCCATTCCACTGGATGCCTGATAAAACACTGGCATGGTGAAAGTTTGCAGATGGACGTCAGGCATCGTGGGTCAGCCTGAGAGTAGAGAGGAAAGAGCCAGGAAACAGAGTGCAAATACTTTCAGGCTGTATCACAACTGACATCTACAACACACGCCACCACTCAGTATTCCATAGCCATGGCTATCAGACTCTGTGACTTGCACATTCCAGCTGGAATCCTCATGACTGCGGGTTTGTGAGCTCTGCTGAAATCTCATCAGAAGGCAAGAGACAAGCCAAAGAGCTCTGCAATACAAGAGCATAATTTCACCACACTACCACTGCAAATGGCCATGGAGTCTGGGTCCTGCTCTGCCCTTTCCAGGGGCCCTCAGGACTCCTCTCCTCTGAATCCCTCCAGCCATGCGGTTTCGAGCTCTGGAAGTCAAACAGGAGCGATGGGTTGACGCAGATCCCTCGACCAGCACCATGACAGTTTGCACAAGACAACCTCCACCCAGCTTTGCAGACATCATCTCATTTATATTCTCGGCCCATCATAATGGGCTCCAGGCTATGTGGCCCTACCCTGAACAAACAAAAAACTGTGTAAGATAATAATGCTAAAATGCCACCAACACTCCAGAGAGCCACCCATCTAATGGGTTTATTGACAAGTCTGGAGGCAGCAGAAGAGGCAGACACGAAAACAAGTTCATCCTCACACTGTCACAAAATGAAAATGACAAAAGATGAGTGTTGCTTTATTTTGAAATGCACAGTTTAAAACAGGAACTTAAAAAAGCAAAGGCTATTAATTCTTCATCAGGATTGAAACACTATCCAATTACCAACTTATAGGCTTCAAAAATCATGCCATAAGCATTTCAAATACTTCTTGGTGTAGATGAATAATCAATTTACAGATCCCATACACATAAGTATGTTCTTCAGTACCAGTAACTTGAGCATTCTCTGGACTGTGTTAAGGTTACATAGCCTGTTTTGGGGTTATTACATAATTGCACTAAACCACCCACAGTCAAAAATCACCATTAACTCCAGGGTTATTAACCAGTTCAGTACAATCAATCATCTCTCCAGTATCCTGAAACAGATGGCCAGCGATCCCAGAGCAACGCTACCAATAGTGCTAAAAACCACATTAATCAAATAATTATTTCTTAAAAGTGCTTGCTGTAAATGTAATCCAAGGGATTGGGAAAATTTTACATAAGCAAAATGTTACTGGAAAAATTATGATTTAAAGTTCAGGTTGAGACATTTATTAATTAAAGGGTAATTAAACAGAATTCTACCAAAGAACTGCCTTGGAACAGGAACCCTTTCATTTAGAAAAACACAGTAGGTTCTGTGGGAGCTGAAAACAAGGAGGGGACATTTTTCTGGGGTTTGTCTTAAAGCACTTTTCAAACCCTGTGACTGTTAATTCTACTGCTGAAACCACAGCTACACCTCTTCTTGCCTCTCCAGCTGTCTGTGCACTTGGCACCTCTCCTGCTTTCGTTACAGGACACAGAGCCTGAACCTGCTTTTACAACACCAGATGAACCTGAACAACTTTGAAAGCACTGTAGTAATATCACCAAAACACACCTAAAAAGAACAAAGAAAAGGAAACCCCAAACCTACAGATTTTGACTAACTGCAATATGGTCTCACCCTCTAGTAGGTCAAAAGAAATCGTATCTTAAAAAAACATTACTAAAATAGTTCTTTTCCTGTAAAATTCGGTATGACTCCACCACAAGATAAACTTCTTCTTAGAATCAGTTGCACGAATTTCAAGCATTTATGAACCAAATAGAAACCAATAGCAGCCACCTGACCTCACTAGATGTTATCTGTATTTTGTTATCTGTGTCTTATTCAGCCATGGGTGGGTAATGGCTAAGAGGAATATCATTTTCAGCAAACGACGTAAGTATCTAAAAGCGCTCCTGATTTCTAAAGCCTGAGAGACAATTTAAGGGCTAAATCCTGCCCTCTAGTGTACCCATGGGTGGTGGTGCCCTGGGAACTTTCCCCATTTCCAACAGCCCTTTCCAAACTGGGCTGAAACAGCTGGGGGAGAGAGGACAGTCCATGGCCCACTGGAGACATCCCGGGATCGTCTTAATCCACCTTCTCAGTGTATCCCCTACTGGGTCCCACACCTTAGGGGTGGACAAGACTCAGTAAGATCTGGGATAGAGGAGTACAGACACGATGACAAATGAGAGGACACAACAATATTCCTACAACAAAATAAGCAAAGGAAGCATATCCTCAACTTTTTTGCATATGGAATCATTGCAATGTGCTCCCCTAAAACCAGCTACACCCCAGAGCCAGGAGGAATTTCTGTGCTGACTGTGTCCCAAAGCATTAGGACTTGGCAATGCAGTGAAGGTCTGTGCAACACATCATAAGTAATGCAAAAAGAGTCTGTTCTCAGAAGGACTTGGGTAGGAGCAATGGATTTGAACATTTAGGGGCAGGGTTGGGGTTTTTTTTTAAAGTCACCTCTCGCTGCTCAGATTTGGAACTCAGTGCCCTGGCAACAGCTCTGGCCGCATCTGTGGGACACCGAAATGGGAAAGGAGACCTTCCGAGTCCCAAAGAGCTTATGCACTTATAAAAACCTGAACAACAGGTACTGAACATACTGAAACACCTCCTGACATTTGCTCAGCCTTTTCTTTCTGAGGATTCCCATTAGTTTTCTTCCACTACGTGAGCAGCAATCAGATTTCCATTGTCTTGACTCAGCTCTCTAAAAGTCAGCCTATACTTCAACAGTCGTTTCAAAACATTCAGAGCATAACCATTTAAATGCCATGTAAGAGACACGTCAAAATCTTAACATTAACAACTACTTATAAAGCAACTTTCTTAAGAAGAAATTTTCCTGGACCATCTTTACCCTATTTTACATTTTCTTCAGGTATTTATGGAAGAGGAGCCAGGTACTGAGCAGAAAGAAGGTATTTCAGACATATGCAGGGTTGATTCAACGCACACCACTGAATCCTTTCCAAGTGAGAGGCTGGAGCCTTGTCATCTCATTAAGGAATGCACGAGAATGGCTTGGGATTCCTTGGACACGGTCTTGGTTTATGCTCACCGTGAAGCAAAGCTGCTTGAGGAATTACGGAAATCTATAAATGCCAACCATTCGCCAGTGAGGGAAACTGTGAAGGGAGCCAGCTGTGCTATTAGACATTTGCTAAATGTATGGATAAGCATTCCCTTTCCATTTCCTTGCTTTTCCCCTTCACCAGCACTGTAGCCTCTTTGAGGGAAACACCTCTGGAGAATTTCTACAAGTCTTTCCAAAAACACTGCGTTCTTTGTAAGTTTTCCAGGGCATAAATCAGAAGTTGTTGATCAACAACAACAAAAAAAGGGCCATGTTTTTTGTGTTGCTTTAAACAACAAAACTCTCAGAAAGCGCCTTCTGTTTCTTGTTTGTCTCAAAGTACCTCTTCACAGGAAAAAACTCGGAACGGAGTCCCCAGAGTGTGTCCAAAGGGGCACTTCACTGAAGTCACTGCACCACACACATCAGATGTGGCAACACTGACCACGTAAGACGCACTGTCCTGGTTTTCAGCTGCATGAATCACACCATTCCAATCCTCCAGCACGCAGGATGCCAACTTCCATTCTTAATTTCATTAACGATGCAATTAGGAATAAACGAAGGTGAATGGGATGAGTGTGAAACAGTCAGAGTCTCAGTGCCAGGACATAAACCAGACGTGTATGATGAACAAGCCATCCCTTAGTACTGGAGGCAGAAAGGGGGGAGCAAAAACTACATGGATCATGGAC
>JAOXXN010000471.1:3851029-3863284 GCA_026770055.1 Myrmophylax atrothorax | reverse complement strand
AGCGCATCCAGCACCCGGCCGGCCCCGAGCATCGCTCCCGGGATGCGGCGAACGTGCCACGGGCGAGGCCGGACATCTCCTCCGGCGGTATAAAGTAACCGGAGAGTTATTTTAGACCAGAAGAAGTTCCGTGGCCTCTGCATCACACTGAATTGTTTAAATCACGATATAGTGAAACAGGGGTTAAAACCTGTTGAAATAAATCAACGTGGCAACCGTTTTACTTCACTGCGTTTACCACAAACTAGTGCTCTTCCCATGCAACAGCAGCAAAGTGATAGCAAAAGGCAACAGGTGAAAATTCCGGCACTGGCCTTCCACCAACACCAGGAATAAAACAAATGGCCACATAGTTAATCAAGTGTAGTGACCCATCAAATGCACTTTGTGCTGGGGGCTGACAGCAAAACGGGATGAAGAGGTTTGTTTCCAAATCGATGCTTTGCACCTCAAATCTTTCAGTAGCAGGTTGCTCATGCCTGGACTTTGGGAAGCTCTCCGACTTCAACGGCAGCACGAGCAGCCCTGCACGATCCCAACTGGGACTGCTAACACCGGTCTTCTCACTTCACAGAGCCAAGGCACAGCAACCCTTGGGGACAGCGCCAGGGCAGACACTCTGTCCAGCTCACGCAGTTTGTAACATTCGCTTTGCTAACATGTACGTAAAGGAATTTTGTTGCCAGTTAACTTCCCTTCCCAGCCCTGATCTCTCGCAAGCCATAAATTGTAATTCTTTACCAGAATCGGCGACAATTACAGTGCTTCCCACACCCTCACTCCAGAGGCTTAATCATGATGGATGGAGCAGGCAGAGCCCGGCCCAGGTGCAGGTTCACTCCCGTGTCAGCCAACGCCGCGCTCGCAGCGCCGTGGGCACAGCCGAGTGTCCCACGCCTCTCCATGCACCGGCACTTCAGCCCCGTTGCTCCATGAGAATTCCCCCCCTTCCTTAGGCTCCCCAGCTTCTCACTGCCCATCCGCTTCCAATATGTTCTGTTGCTCCTCCTGGAAATCCCACTGTTTTCACTGTACCTGAGAGTTTTGGACAATCACAGCCAACAGCAAAGACCCTCCTTGTTTTCCTCTTGCTCCTCTTCGGCAACAGAAGCTGCTTTCAGGGCAGTTTGTGTCCCTGCACTACAGAGTCTTCCAAAGTCCTTGCCTCTTTCCTGGAAGGTCAATGAAGGGGTGAAAATGTAAAAAAAAACCCAAATCCTAATTAGTTAATTTTTAAAACAAAAGAAAAAAAATCACAAAGACAACCTAGAGATGTTGAAAACTTTCCTAAACACCCAGAGTTTCTCTACGCCATTCCTGTAACTCTGCATTCCCTGCACACACAGCAGCCGTTTACAGCCCTCACATATCAAACCCTGAACATTGCCCTGGGAAATCACATTTCAGCCTCTCACAGGTCAACATTCCCCCTTCTGGGAAGAGGGACATGGCCAACGGGGCAGGAGCAAGTCCCTGTACCCCAGTGCACCCCAAAGGAGCACAGCCTTGGCCAGCTGCACACCCTGTCACCAAGCTGCAGCATCAACACCATGTTTTATTGGACAAGATCCTGATATTTCTGAGACTCTTCAGAGCCCTGACCTCCACGGTGGGACCAACCCAGTGCTGGCAGTGGGGGTAAGGCAGCCAGCTCAAATTCCTTACCAAATGATCCTTTCAAAAACCAGTACAATCCTTTTTCCCAGTAAAACTGTGGGGCTTGTGAGTTCTTTAGAAGTTTGTCAATGGGAATTGTGTCTGTGGGGCCTAGAACTAAAAGACAACAGAGCTAAAATGGAAAGTCCTATTCCCCAAGCTATCTGCACTCATCTCAGGATCTGCCAATTTTCTTTATTTTTTAAACTATATTTTCCTTTCTCTTCTTCAAATGGAAAACATGCCCATTTTTATTTTCATCATTCTACTTTCTTCTGCACTCCAGCCTCTTAATATGGTCATTAATAACGCTCTTAAAAATCGACTAAAGCAATTCTGGCAGCAGCATTTTCCTTTCTTGAGACTTTGACCATGTTATCCCCACCACCACCCTTCCTCAACTCAGACCTTCCACACAATTACACCCACAAAGCTACTTCCCCTCCACCCAGACCATCAATTACCTGTGCTTCCAGTCCCCTTCACAAGCCTTCTCTTGGCCTGTGTAAGACATATTCCATGTTATAATGACTTAAACCTACTGTCCTACTTCAAAAATACATCTTGGAGACCTGTTCTCTCACCTGTTCCATTCATCTAAACTGCTGGCATTCTGTGTTTGTCTTGCATTGTTCTGTAACCAGCTGGATTTTTTAATAGACTCACAGAACATCTCAGGTTGGAAAGAACCCATAAGGATCTTCTGAGTCCAATTCCCTGCTTCTAACAGGAAAAGTTCACCTCTTCAAAAAAGCTGCTTTATCCAGCACTGCTCTCATACACAGGGGTCATACTGAACACAAGGCACTTCATAAACAAGACAGGCACCCTGTTCTGATGGCAGACAACTGTGGAACATCTGTATGTACAGTCATTGCATGTACTCAATATATAATGCTTGAATTTAGACTCTCAGTAGGAACATCTGGGGGGAAAAAAACCACAAAACAAATGCAATCAAATCTAAATTATATTGCTTGTCTGGTTATGGGAAAGCCCTGAGAAATGCAAGAGTAATTTTTGAGAGATTTCAAATTAAGAGTAAGAAGCTCAATCAGCTCCATCAATTTTTACTTTTTAATCCAAGGTGCAAGAATCCAGCCTGCAACTTTCCTGGACTTTCCAACAGTTATAATTACAAATCCTGCCATATGACAACCCCAGGAAATGTCAATCCCCTTCCATGGAAGCTGCTTTTAGAGGGGTTTCACCATATGTCCTTGATAGTTTGCTGGGATGACATCTCCAGAGTGTTTGCTCACACAGGAATCATGAAAATCGGACTTGAAAAGCATCCTAAATTAATCTGCAGAAGACCTGATTTACTATAAAATGAAAATAAAACAAACTAAAAATGCCTCACTTTTGAACAGCAATTAAAACTCCAGGAAAGCAAAGACATCCAGGAACACTTCAGCTCATCCATCTTCCCACCATTAAGACACATCAGCAGGTGGTTTGTATCACTCCGGTGGCAGGGAATGTTTCCAACTGTTGGAAATGTAACATCAGCCCCAGGCTTCCCGGGGTTTCTTGGCTTCCCAACCCCTCTCCTTGGTGCATATCCAAATAACAATTAGCCAAGAAGAGATGGATAAGCTTTGTCCCTTCTGAAGTTTTTCCTGTGTTGTCTAGTGCTCAACTAGCAGTGGAAAACAATCATCCATCTCCCTTCAGCAGCACAAAATTCCCAGACAGTCACTTGTCAAAGGCAGCGTCAAAAAACTGCTTAAGTCCTTAACTTTATTTCATTCCTTCAAAGTCTGAACATGAGTTTAAGAATTCAGTAGCAATTTTTCCCTCAGAATTCTTAGTTCTCTCACCATCAACAGCTGATAACTATATTCTGGATCAATAATCCTGGGTTTGCTCAGGACTTTAAACACGTGCTGCAGCTGTTTTGTGTGACGGAAGCAAACAGCCACAAACCTGTCTATAACTGACTGGATTTTTCCTTTAAATATTAGTTACTGTAGAAAGCAGTCTCGTATTTTACTACCTACTTTTGTAAGTGCAGTTTATGAGGCAAAATTTCTCTATTTAAGTGTATATGCATATTATTAAGTGCCTGAGAATGTCTCCTTGCATGGTCACTCCTTTAAAAATCCTGCAACAGAGGTTCAGCTTTTCATTTCATTTAACTTTCCAGTGACTTTATGACTCTTCATCAATATTTTTTAAACAAAAGCTTATTTCTTCTCCGTTTATCTTCTTTTTTTCTGGTGCAAATAGTAGAAAAAAATCATGTCAACAACAGAAAAAAAAATCTCCTCACTATTACAAACCTCTTATTGTCCATTCCACTTCAGAGTATTCCTCTAAAGCACCAGTGGACACTTGTTTATGTCTCTATAAACTAAAATTTTCACAATATATGCCTAATCTGATTGTGGCCACAGATGGCCAAGACTTTGTTTTGGGTTGTCTTTACAAATGGTTGATGTTGGAAACATAACAGCCCAGCATGGCTGGAGATAAGAGAACCAACAACCCAGTGAGGCCTAAATTGGCAGTAAATCAGATTTGTTATTGTCCAAAATGATTGCACTTGGAAAAAGAACTGAACTGTCCAGAAGCACTGACGGCTGTTGCAGATGTAAGAGATGCAGCAGTGACCTCAGCTTACGAGAAACGAGAAATAATGTTCTAAGGACAAATATTTATGGAGGTTAGAGTTCAGAATTAGCAAAATCCCCCCTCTCCTTCTCTCCAATGGACATATACACACCCTTTCTCTCTGTAGTCATGTTATGTAGAGTAACACATCTAAGTTAGCAAAATTACTCCAGGCTAAGAAAATAAACTATGTCAATATAAAGATTGATAACATTCATTAAAAAAAAAAAAGACAATTTAAAAAATGCTCTGCAATCAAACAGCATGAACTCAAAGAATTTGAGTTAATATTGGATTTCAAAGAAATCTAAAGGGTAAGAGATTTCCTTAGCAGGAAAAACCATAATCCCACAACCCTTTCCCACAGCATTGCATTAGAACTACAAGATCATGATTTAAGGATTATCCCTCCTGATCCCATGTTACTGGAAGAGTGGCAAAAAGTGTCCCCAAGTAACTTGGTCCCTGTTCAAGACTCCAGACGTGTTTCCTTCTATCCTACAGGGTAAAGCAGTTCCTGGAAGAGTTTGGACACACATTAGGGGATTACAGGGAGATCCTTCTCCCTGTATTGGGGGGGGGATCAGCGTTTGTGAGGCAGATGAAAAAACCCAGCAGTGCCTGACTGTGTGGTTGGTCAATTAAGAAACCCATCAACCCACTTGCTCAGAGCACATACAAACTCTTCAGAAGTGGATCTTCACATGAACACAGGAGAGCTGAGGTTGGAAGGCACCTCTGGACATCTGGTCCACCCCCACTGCTCAAGCAGCGCCACTTGCAACAACTTTAAACATTTCCACATCAACTGCAAACCACTCCAAGTCAGAAATGTCTCTCTCACTGTCTCTCCCCTGGTAAGCGATCATGAAATAGCAACGGTTTTGTTATAGATTCTTCTTCAACCTCTTTTAAGTTAGGCTTTTGTCTTACAAGGGCCACAAGATTAATAACTTCCACATGGGCTAATTCTGGAGGATGTTAAATTATTCACAGGACTGCAGTTGGAAATTAAAATACAGGTGCAAGTGAGGAAAATGCTCTTTCCCTTCACTGGTGTGTTATGGCACAAGGCCAAACTAACTCCATGGTGGAACAGAGCAAAGAGAGACTATTCCCAAGGAACAGGAGTTACCACATCATGCAGCTTTCATCATTTCACATTGAAGGGCAAGGAGAGATGAGATCAGCGAGATGTTACAAAAGGGAAGAAAAAGTTCTTTTACTACATCATGGATTTAGTTTCTACCAGTTGCTCAACTAAAATCTTGCACTGCATCATTTCTGTAGAATGTATTGGCTGGCAGGTAGAAAACAGGAAGAATAAAGAAACAAACCCAAACCCCCTCACTCTTGGTAACAATCCATACTGATAGTATTCCAGAAGGAATGTCACAACAACTCTCTCGTTTGTTTTCTCTTTGTTTCAGGGTGGTTTCCATGGAGCCCCAAACCTAGGCCCCACTGAAGGGTTCCCCAGAGCATAACAGCAGGTCACAGACCAAGCATCACATGCAGAACACAAACAGAACTCCAGTAGCACAGTCAACACGTTAAACCTCTTGCAATGAGAGTTTACTGTTCAGGGTATTGGCATACCGGGATTTGAGACAGGAGAGACAGGCCCTGGAATGCCTTTGGAAGCCCAAATAAATTATGTGGTCCCTTGTGCTGAATTAGCCTTCAGTTCTAGGGAGGGAGAACTATCCCAAGTGAGTCTGAGGCAGCATTCAGTGCTGGGGTGGACGTAGTTGCTGCCCCACCACACCCCACTGCATCCATCCATGCAGCAGCTAACTTAGGAGAAACACTTCCTGCAATTCCCCCTTTCCCAGCTGTGGAACCATCCCTCTGTGCCTGTAAGGTCCCCATTACTGCATCTCCCACAATAGCTGAAGCTACAAGTACTGTAAGTGCAACTCAAGCCAACTGGCTCTTGTGAAACCTTGTTTTGTTTCTTGGACAGACGCTGAGCGCAGTTCTTCGTGGTACTTTAAAAAGCTGTAATCCTCTGTCCCCATGCCAAAATGGAATCTGTTATCTGCCAAAAAATTACTTTCCCAACACTGCCCAGGCTATTATCTCAAAGCTGACCAGCAAAAATTAACTTCCAAGCATCTGGGAGGTTGAATTGCTCAGTGATTTGTCTCCTTTTTTATGCAAAAGCAATGCTCATTACATAAGAGTCACTGTTTGGTTTACATTCTTTTCCTCCTCAGGAAAAATTAGAGAATGGATGTCTGCACAGACCACATCGTTACACCCTCAGTACTTTCATCAAGTGTAGTCTTCCACCAAGCAATGGATGGAAGTTTTGTGAGAATATGCCTACCTTTGAAAGCAACCTGGAGAGCAAAAAGGGTTTGCTCTGTATAATCCTTATTCCAGCTATAGGAAATTCAGGCTTAAAAGCCAGAGCTACAGGTGCCATTGCCAGTCTGAATGTTTGCTCTGATTTTAGTCTGCCCTAATGTAAAACTCAGATTCCCTAAACATACCCGACAGGGGAGCTGACACTGGAGATAAGGCTGGACCCACTGGCTTTGCCACAATGCCCTGTGTCTTACACAGTAAAATGTTGTCCCCCATGACAGGCAGTAGCAGGGATCAATGTGTGCATGTTATCAGTGTATTTCAGTGTCTTCTGACAGCAGATGAAGGGAAGGGCTGTGTAATCCCAGACCCAGGAATGAAAACCAGGAGGACACTGAAATAGGCACAGACTCATCTTCCTTTCTCTTGGCTGCCCCACCCTCCACCCCCAGCCTGTCTCGTCTCCTCATCCTTTGTCCCCACCCTGTTCCCTTCCCTTCCCCTGCTGTCAGGCACAGGTTTCTAGCCTGTTTCTAAATCTTTCCCCAGCTCCTCATGCCAAGCTCTGTCCTCTGCACTACTTTTCCTTGGTATCTCACTATGGCTCCTAGCCATGTGCTCCATAGCTGGGTTTCCTTTCCCCACTGCGACTTAATCCCTGCCTTTCTTGAAGTTCAAAGCCCATGTTCTCATTTCCCAGCCAATCCTCCTAACCCTATAGCTCAGTTTTTCCACAGACTCTTCCATTTTCCTTTTCCCTAGCACCTTCCCTCCTGGTAGTTCCCAGCTCCCCAGTTCATTCCCTGGCAAGGGTGACAGTCTCCAATCCCACCAGATTGGCCACCACCTGCCTATGTCCCTCAGCAACTGTAACCAATCACACCTCATATATTGTCTAGGAGTTCTTCACTGGAGGGAAAATACCCAAAAATGTGTGGCAAACTTTATTGCCATAAGTATTAGGCATTCTCATTCTGACTAATTGCACACCTTGAGTCATTTCACCAAAGTCAACAAGTACCTTGTGAAAACAATAAAAAAGTCATCAAGCAAATAATAATAAAAGCCTTCCCTCAATGTCCAGCAAGCCAAATTCATTCCAATTAATGATATTAACGAATTAAATGAAATCAAGGTGGCCAGACAGCATTTTAGTCCATATGTCTGCATACACATATTATACATGCAAGGTTGGATATAACTGAGTCCTCAAAAGTCTATTTTGTAATATTCCCTGGGCATCACGTCCAAGATGAATGCTGGATTTTAGCTGTTATTTCCATTCATAGTTGAGTGGCAATTTTTCAGACAGAATAGCTTTCATATTAAAATGACAGCAGTTTATGAATCAATTTATGGGCTTTGTCATCTGGTGACTCATTTCTTTTAAAATGACCGAGCCAATATCGATGATTCCCTTCAGTGGGTTACACATCCCATTTTACGTCAGTGGCTCCTCAGATGAAGTTTTTCTTCTCCTGATTCCTTCCCCATTGTTGCACTTGCCCCCGTTGTGGCCGAAATACAAACAAACAGGGACACTCAGCTCGGAGGTGTTGGCGTGCCGTGGTGACATCAGTGTGTGGGCTGTGCAGGGTGCAGGCAGGGTTAGTCACTCACCCATCTGTGTGGGCCTGGAGAAGGGCAGATGGATCTGCCAGCTGGGGACTCACACACCGCAGCAGCAACGCTGGAGCTGCACGGATGGACAGCTCACAGCCAACATCCTGCTCGCCTTCAGGGATGTAAACAACATTGCTCTGGGATAATGTGAGTACAAGAAAGGGATGACACACAGGAGTAACCCCCTTGTCCTCCCTGCCCTCTCTGAAGCCGTGATGCTGTTCCAGGCCAAGGAAAAGGCTGGATGCAGCATTAGCAGGTACACGAGTCTCCATGCGAAGAAGAACAGGATGTGCACAGGATATTTGGTTGGAATTTATGGTAACATTATTTTTACTCACACCCTTAAAACAGCACCTCTCCACTACTCCTGTGGCAGTCATCTCTAGATGTTATTTTTAGTGCAATACAGATGATAATCATATGAAGGTACTGAAATATTTTTACCTACTTGTATGTGTCCCAAGAGAAGTGTAAGAGTCTCTACAGCTCTGCATCAAATGACTTCCTCTTGTGCTGGACAGAATTCCTGTAATTTCCACTAGCAGGTCTCTTGTCACAATCCCTCCCATCACAGATACTGTAAAATTACACCAATGCCACACCAACTTTTTATTAAGGATATTTGCAGAGTTGACTTTCAAGAACAATTACTTATTCCAGCCTCCTTTTCACAGCAGTACCAAGTAGCCCAAAATGCATTATTAGTTGCTGAACTATGGTTCTCCTTTCTGCCCTATAAACTGCTTGATGCTTTTATTTATTTTCAGATTAAGAACATGATCTCATGCACAAATTTATTATTGAGCACAGTTATTTTTAAAGAACACCAGAGTTTTTTCCTAGTGGCCAGTTTCACCACAGAGACACAGCTGAGAACTAACTCTTTTCCCAGCTGTGGCTGTGGAATGGAGAGCAGAATGGAGCAGCAGAGATCTGTGGCCATTAGCAAACAAAAGAATCAGGAATTCTGAGGGAGGAGACTGCAGTCTGTCTTCTCATCCCAACAGCCACCTTTAGGGGAAGTTGAACCTGCTGAGTACAGACCAAAGAGCCTTTCCTCATATTTTTGTTTAAGCTGAGCCAACCCTTCTCTGCATCTAAATTGTGTGCTCTGGTCTGGTTTCTTTATGGAGTGTCCAGGCTCCATAAAGGCAAATGGATGAGACAGTTGGAAGTATCATAGCAAAGCTCGCAGGAGCTCAGGGCAGGAGAGTGGGAAGAAGTATATGTGGGAAGAAGTGGAAAATGCAATGTAAGGAATGAGTTACTGTCAATGCAAGTTTTCTCCAGAGCCTATAAGAAACACAAAATCAGGTTAATCATTAATAAAATCTGTGATTTTATTAAACTAGTTCAATTATTACTTTGAACCAATTTGGCTACATGTTTCATGCAGCCAGTGCCACACAACTGGCAGACACACACCATTAGTGAGTGTTTCAGAAATTAACCTATTTGGGAGCTCTGTTTAAAACTTTTCCCAAGCTTAGGGGATATTTATAATTAAATTCATGTCACTGGAGCTGTTAGCTTGATGGCAAACCTTTTCTGTCACTCTTACACTCTTACCTTCAATACCCTGAGCATAACCTTCTAGTGAAATTAGCATTTTAGGCTATCTCTATTTTGCCTACCATGTTAAACAGTTGATTCCCAGACATCTCCCATGCTCTCCAAGTTAAGCACTAATAAAACATCTCAGCACTCTAAAACTGGAGTCAATTGAGGCCTTGATCCAAATCCCTTAAAAATCCATTAGCCAATTTTAACTGATGATGGTAGCCATTGTTTTAATTTAAGACATTTGAGTTCCCAGCCAGCTCTCACTAGAAATCCTGGCTCCATGTACCACATGTGTGAAACTGTTTGGGCCTGGGACATGCAGTAAGGACAACTGAGTACAGATGTGACAGAAATAATGAAGTGATTTGTGCAAAAAAAAAAAAAAGGCAGAATTTGTAGCTTTATCCAATGCTTTTTTTTATGCAATTGTAAATAGTTAGCAGATGGAAGTAATTTTTCTGAAAAGAGGAGGAAAAAGAGGCCCCTGAAATTTTATGAAGGGGTAAACAAGCGCTTTTTGGCTGCCACGCGCCCAAGACACACCACCAAATATTCCTAGTGGTGTGTTACTATCTTGCAGGTTAGGAGGGACAGAGGTGAATAGTTTTGGTTGTTAGAAGCAGAAGAGCAGGCTGCCTTTGCTCCTCCATTCACATACAGCACAGATGAGCACTGAAAAGCCTCCAACTATTTTTATTTCAGTTTCTCTAGGTCAGCTTTGTATCCTGTCTTTAAAGCAAAGATTAGCTCATATTATGATGTTTGGATCACTACCACATGAGGATAATTGAAAACACAACTACATTACCTCTCAGACAGGAGTCTTTTTTCCAGGATGGTTACAAGCAAGAAAGGCAAACCATGCTGCAAGCAATGGGATGAAAAGGATGGAACAAACTGTGCAATTAGCTCAGCAGACTAGACAGAACTGGCCAGAATTCAGATATGGTACAAATGAGCCTAAGCAAAGGAGTTGCATTTACTTACCTCGTGTCTGAATCCCATCTATTGATTTTAGCATACAAAAAGCAGTGGTTCTGGGAGTAATTTGGCTGTAATTCCTGCTCTGTTGTTTTTTGCCTGAACTGTCATTACTTCAACCTGCAAAAGAGCAGAATGTTTAAGCAATTCCCCACTTTTGAAACCAGTATCTTCAATATATTACAAAGCAGAGGCAGGACACAGAGGTCTGATCCCAACCCCTTTTAAAATTAAAAACAAGTATCACTAAGATCTTTGCTATGAAACTTGAGTGGAATCAGGATTAAGGTTCTAGGCCACAAGAGAAAAATCACATGTAATAAAGTAACACTGCACTGTTCCAAGCCAGTATAAGAAAGATTTACTAGAGTGTGCTTCCGGTGTTTTAAGGCAGGCCAACCCAAACTTGTTGGACAAAAATCCTTACAAATGTGTAGGAATTTGCAGCAGCATCCAGAATGAGCCCAGCTCAGAGGAGGGTTCCACACAGCAGATTGATGTGCCTGTTGAAATGCACAAGATGGGCTTGCTTTCTCTGGAACATGTTTTATGATTGTCACATCGATCTGTTCTCACCAGAAATGACCCCATCTTCACTGGCCATGAAATATAATCTCCCAATGTTACTTTTTAAGGGAAATAACTTGCCAGAAAGAAGAAAAGAATAACTATTTGCAGACACAGAACCTATTGCTGGCCCTTTCCCAGGATGCAGCTGCTGTTTGTTTGGCACCTGAACCACTCCATAGGTCAGGGTAAAGATACAGCCCCAACACTCATTTTAATCTCCCTTTTCTCCCTTGCTGATCTTCAATTCCCAGTTGTTAGAAGAGATTTTTGACTCCAGGGACTGCAGGCACAACCCATGGAAAGCAGAAAGAAGCAAAAGTCTTCTGGTACACCCAACTCCCTCCCCAAGACAGACAGACATCACTTTTTCAGATGAGACACATCCCCATCACTCCACAAAACAAAAAATAATTTTTTTTTTTAAAGTGCATGACACAATGGAGGAAGGAGGTTAGTGCTGAGGGTAAATTCCAAACAGCTCTGCCTGTTTTCCTAGATTGTCTCTTACGTAACCCCCCAACGCAGTCTCCCAGCAGCTGGAGCAGAGGGGATGGGTCGGCAGCTCGCTGACAACGCCAGGCACATGTGCACACACACACAGCCACTGCATGCACAAGGCCTCAGGAATTAGCTAGTCCCCTGCAAATGTCAGCCAATTTATGTAACATCCTTTTACTCAGCATTTCTTATTCACTAGAGAGTGAAAAAAATCCCAACAATTTTGTGAAGAGTCTCTGAAGAATTGAAAGTGGGGGCAATCACTCGGATTCACAGCCACTGCTGCTATTGGCTGCTCCATAGTCCCTCTATGTTACTCCAATTAAACAACCAGTGAACAGGCAGGTATTTATTTCTTATAGCCACCAATGGAGTTGGTGTTAACAAGTTCTGATTGCTATTTGCAGCAGCTGTCATTCTAAGCTGACAAAG
>JAOXXN010000471.1:3810760-3829630 GCA_026770055.1 Myrmophylax atrothorax | reverse complement strand
GTGAAGCACTAGAGTAAATTTTGTCTTTGGCTGTTACCAGTTTAGTTGAAGGGAGGACTCGCTTCTGAAGTGAAAAAATGGCTCTCCATCGACATCTGTGGAACACTGAATATATTTAGGTCCATACGATCCAAATTCATTTCACACATCACAGGTTTGGGTTTGGTTTTTTTAGAAGCACCTTCCTTTTCTTGACTATTTCTTGCACATATTGTCAGTCTAGGACTTACTGGAGAGCCACATTTCCTTCTGTATCACCTGACAGAGGGGTGACACACAACCTGACACCCAATTATGTGGCTCTGCAGGAGGGTTTATCCTTGGGTCCTGATTAGACAATCAGTTTCAAAACTTTCCAAGCCTGTAAAATTCCAGAGACCTGAGAAGTTCCCTATTAACATAGTCAGTGGCAGTAGATGTAACCTATAGTACTGTAAGTGTTTTAAAATGTCTTAACTTTGTATAAGTGTGAAATAAAACTGTTTTGCAAGTTAAGGCCTTTGTGTGCTTATTCTGAGTTTCTCAAAAATTATTTCAAAGTGTTAAAATGGTTCACCAAGTAAATTTTGACTTTTATTTATCTTTTCTTTCTAAGAGAGGAACTCTTAGCTGCAATAGTCTGTTACGTAATTCCTCTTCCACTCTGCTGATTAAAAGTTTCTAGTACTAACCACGTACATTCAGAAAGGGAAATTTGAAGTTCTAGTTGATTGTGGGGAATCCCAGAGCCTGTTAGAGTGACTGCACTTTTTTCATGCTGCCACAGGAAGAGATGACTGTGGTTTACCTGTGATGCATGTCACTTCTCTGTTCCTGTTCTTATCCCATTACCTGCCCTCAGAAGGTAGGAAAAAGCCACACAATCATACCTACCATATGTACTGAAAT
Organism: Myrmophylax atrothorax; assembly: GCA_026770055.1. Classification (NCBI taxonomy): domain Eukaryota; kingdom Metazoa; phylum Chordata; class Aves; order Passeriformes; family Thamnophilidae; genus Myrmophylax; species Myrmophylax atrothorax. Next base: position 3,828,742 of record JAOXXN010000471.1, on the reverse strand, counting down.
GGTGAAACCTTATTTCTGGTTTGTCCATTCGTCTCTTAAGTCTGGAATGTCGAGCAGTGGCTGAATTAGCACAAAGTTTGCAAGTGTTAACAAGTGTCTCATGGTGCTTCAGTTTGCAGATAGCGAGGGATATCTCGTCCCCTCTTCAGCCTGGGCAGCTCTGAGGGCCAGGGGAGGCACATGGCTGTGAACTTCATCCTTGGCATCCCTATTTCCCTTCATGCTGACCTGGAGAGCAGGTTTTTACCTTTGCAAACTCCCCTCAGATGGCTGCAGCTGAGATCTCTCTGCAACACCAGCGATGCCTGGTTTTCACTCTGAGTGTTCATGCCAGTCAGATACTGTACAAAAAGGAAAGTGGAACTGCAGTTTGTATCTAAATATCAAAGCACTACTAAGGGCAATAGCTGCTTGGGGGATTATGTTACAAGTGACTTCAAATGAAAATGTACCAGGCTTTCAGTAACATACAAAACAGTTCAAGAAGGGAAAAATTGCATTCCAAAATAAACCAATTGCATGGCAATTTTATTTCCACCAAAAAAACTTGTAAGTTCTTTATCATCTCTCAGGCCCACAGTACACTCCCACAGTTCTGCCAGTCACACACTAAGGCAAATCTTCAGTTGGCTTTAGGAAAACAAGAGCCAAGGAACTGCCAAGGAGTGCTATGCTCTCACTTCATTAGGTGTGAGTTTGTTTCCAGAGCAGTAAGCAGGATCACCTTCTAACACTGCAGAGGAATAATGGCATCTTTTCACCTAATCTTGGCATTTAAAAGATGATTGGGGAAAGCAACAGAACAAACATTTGTGTACTTTCACATGCCAAGAGTCTTACAGAGCCCAAATAGTTCCCATAAACTGATGAGGCATTTAATATTAAAATATTTAAATTGGTCACAGTTTAGAAGAATAACTCTCACATCCTGCAAACTGCCTGGTTAAGTCACACCACATATTTGAAATGTCAAGTATTAATTCCCTGGAAACTTCCTCAGTAAGTTAAATAAATCAAGTATTGCCACACTACAACTGCTTTTAAACACCCCTGCATAGCATTAGTGGATTTTGAGAGAGACTTGGGCAGCAGAAAGTGCTCTGGGACAGAACTCACCACTGTCACACGGAAATGTCACATATCTCAATGAAGTAAGGGCCGATAGATCTGAGAGTGTGGCAGCCTCGCTAGAGGGCATCCAGTTACTAAAGTGTGAGCTGAGTGAAGCTTTGATGCCGATTTCCCTCCTCTGTGGCTTTCAGTGACGATAGAAAGTATGAACACCATTCAGACAGGGCTTGAAATACGTGGTTGGATACAGAATTATTTTCTCTGAAAAAAAGAAAACAAGGCTTCTCACACAAGCCATGTGCAAATGCTATAATTATTAGTCAGTTGTTCAAAGCTAAACCCCCAAACCACACTTTCTGAAACTCCCACTCTGTATCAATAATTAGAGGCACACTCCCAGGAGAGCAGAGAACTCAGCTCGCCTTTCACACAGTCCCCCGAGTGCTCTGACCACCCTATAGAGTTATTTTCTCCCTTTGGGAATACTGCTATCATGGAACCACTTCAGCACAGACAGAGCCAGACTCCCTGCAGGATGCTTGTGGCTGCCCCTTGGGATGTGGGAAAGCTGGAATTGTGGCCTTGCTTCGAGTCAAGAGGAACAAGGATTTGAGAATTAGACTCTTGTGCCCGAGGTGAGTGTGTTGACCTTTAGGAGACTGCTCTGGGATGTGGCATAACAACACTGGCCTTGTGGGGACCTAAAACTACAGCTCTTGGCCTCTTTGGAGTCCTGACCGCCACTAATTACTAAACTTGAAATTGCTCAAGTTTTGGTTTTTTTTTTCTTTGCTTGTCTGAATTAGATTTCACACAGCAAATAAGAACAAAGCAAAGCTGTCAAACCTGAGCTGCAAAAGGTGCAAGATTGTGGCCACAGCCTTAACTTTTTCACACACATTTGTTATTCCCCCCATACTGGGTGCATGTGCACACACACACAAACACACACAAACTGTATGTGCCTGTGCAGATCTTGCAGTCCCATCATTATTAAGAGTTTCACATACATCTGACATGTAAAAAGTTCCAATGTGACTTTGGAAGCATCACTTGGAAAGGGGGATTTGCTCTAACATTTTAGTCCCAAATAGGACATGCTTTGTGTTCTGTAGGGTAATCATGGAGCAGAAGTCTAGCCCTTATTTCCCTGGAGTGAAAATCCCACTGGGCCAGTAAGAGCTGTGGGAACTGGCATGGGAACGCTTTGTACCAGGTGCAGGGTCTGCCACAAACTGGTGCAGTCTCAGTGAGTTTGCCTTTGCTCTCAAGGCCAGTTTATGTCCTTTGAAATCTTCTAACTGGTTCTAGTAGTGAGACAAGTTTCACTATAAAAAGAATCCCCCCAACATCAAATAAAGCAAGAAAAATAGGTTTCCATAGGAAGGAAATGCAACAGCTTAACCTAAACCATCTCCAAAACTATTTTGAACCACTCTTTATCCAAAAATGTAGCTTAGTGCAAACAAACAAACTCACCTAATTTATACATCCAAGCAACTGTCTGAAATTCCTTCCTAGTATGGTTCTTTCTCCACCTGCCTCTACTCAACACCCTCAGTTTAGGGAAAACAGATAAATACTTTCCTGTAAATTTTTTCAGACCTCCAAAAGAGAAGTACCATGAAAGCTTTAAACATCAAGGAAAAACTGACTGCAAACACTGCAGATCTGATTTAGGAACATTAGGAGGTATTTCAGTAAAAAAAAAGGCACCATTTTACCAACTTTTAAAAACATGGTATCAGATCATCTCAGTGTTAAATCTGCGTTCCCCACGTTCCTCTTAGAGAGCATATGACATAAGTGGCCAAAGGATTCCACAGAAATACGGTTGCCACACATCTTTTGAATGCTTTGTTTGTTTTGAATGCTTTAAATCAATCCATGCACTGTAGTCACTGTGAGGTTGGACATGATTGCAGCAGAAAAGCTCCTTTTGGAAAGGGCATAAATTTAACTAAGGTTCTGTAGGGCTTTTTTTCTATATGAAAAAATTCATGGCAGTGAAGGGACAGTCCATGCAGAGCAGGCAACAGGCAAAACAGGTGCTAAAACTACAATTACTTTCTCTAAGCAGAAAATTACTATAGCTGCAGTTAGTGTTGGGTAAACATCCCTTACATGGCTCTTTTTCAGCTTCCTCCTTAATATTAGGAACCAATAAAGTATTCCACAAAATGGCTGACAGGTTTAAATATTTTTTCTGTTCCCGCTCCAAAATACATAAATATTTTTTGTCGAATCCTAATAAACTGGGCCACTATGTGGGTGAAGTAAATGCTTAGGATTCTTCCACAGAAAACAAATGTATTATTGCTCACAGTGTTAAAAATAGCAGTATTAAAAATCCAAGAGAAAATATTACTTGAAAATGCTTACGTATCACAATCAAAGGAGCTTTACCCGGAAATGAAACTTCTTTTAGAAGGGGAGTGGGAAGAAACAAGTATTTTTATTCTTCCTTGTAGCAAAACAAGACACAACAGCTGTATTAAACAGGATACTATTTATTATGTGGGGATTTTTGCACAAGGGTTCAGAATCCTCCTGCCTATCAAATGCCATGCAATGCTCTGACTCACCGAGTCCAGGTGGAGGATGGTGCCATCCTGACCACCCCTGCCAAGGGCTCAGCATCATCTATTCCCATTGCCCTCAGCAGGACTAAGTGGTGCTTAGCACTGCTGCAAAAACCAGGCCTTGGGCAATGAAGGCTTTAGGTCTGGGCTTCCTATTTCCTGCAGTGGATCTGTGTAGGTGGCCTTGTTACCAGAAATCCATACTCCTACACAGCAACTTCTGACTGTGCTTCTGCAGAAATGACTATGATGAAAGGAATGAAATATTTTTAAAATAAAAATTATGTGTTTGTTTCTCCAAACCAGTTGGGGTATCTCCTGCTGGCTGGATTAATTTCTTCACCTCTTGTGTGGCAAAATGAAGAGCAGGGTGGTAAACAAAAGGATTCAGGTGTTCCAGGGCACCGTGGCTGGGGCTGCAGGGCACAGGGAGGGGGGAGAGCCCATCTGTGCTGTCCCCTGCCCATCCCCAGCAGCTGAGTCACTGGCCCAGCCTGCACAGCTTCTTGCTGCTGCATTTCACAGCCATCCTGTGCCTGGCAGCCAGGAAAATTCCACATCCTCCCAGTGGGTGTAGGAAATGCAGCTACAGCCTCTGGATGCGACGCCACCAAAAACAAAGGGGAAGTTGTGGCGCGGGCGGTGTCCGCGGGCTCAGGACCGGTGTCCCAGCACCTTGTTGGCAGCTCCCAGGGACAGGGAGCTGCAAGCAGAGCCCGTGGCCAGCACTGCCTGCCCACAGCCCCACTGGTTTGCCAGCCCCAATGCTCCAAGGTGCATGCCCAGTGCTGCTGCCCCACATGGGGATCTGCCAGGGCCACCAGGAACAGCCTCTCCCATCCCACCTCATTCTGTCTCTGCCCTTTGGGGATGTCACACCTCGCCCTCACTGGCCTTCTCCAGCTCAGGATGTTTGCCTTCAAGCACAGGGCCTTATTCAAACCTCAACCCTTGCCATGCCCTTGTGGCCAGCACAGCCCTGGTGGCTTCAGAGGTGCTGCTCTCACTTCCCACCCACCTGGGCTCACTCCCAGCCCACTCCCAGCCACGCTCCATGATTGCAGAGCTGGGTGCAATCAGCCAAGGCAGCTTCAATCTCTGAATTTGCCAGTACTAGTTGAAAACTGCCAACACAGCTTCAGATGATGGCAAAACCACATTGCTGGGAAAGCAACTGAAGTCTTTGCTCACAGGTCCATACTTTCCTTCCATGAGCTCCCTGTGGCACTTGCCAAGCTCATGCTGAGGGTGGTGTTATTCTGAGAAGACCACAAGCATCCTGGGTCAGGCAGCCAGTGCCTTGGCTCTCCAGTCTAAAGCAGAGTATTGCTCTTGGGAAAGGAAACACAGGGACAGACTGGCATGGGTTTGCCTGGCTGTCTGGGCAATTGCTCCACACAAAAGCTCTTTTAAGAAGCTGCTCCTGTACAGCTGACAGGAAGAGACCTGACATCCCTAAATGTGCACTTATACGCTGAGGTGGCACCAGGAGAGGTTGTCTTAGGAAAGCAATTAAACAGCCTCAGTCAGCCCTATGCAGGACAAGCCTTCCTATCCCAAGTCTCCAATGCCTTATAAGCAACTTGGATCAGAACGTGGCATGAGCATCCTGGCCAATCCCACAACCCCCAGCAACCCTTCTTTGCTAGTGCTGTGCTTCTTTGGAGGCTTCTCCTCCTCCTCCTCGGGTCTCCTTAGCAAAGCTGCTGCCCCTGTGCCTCCAGCACTGTCATCCCATTCTGTTTAGCCACCTGAACTTCTTCTGGGAATGTTAAGAAGCAAGACTACAGAAAATAAAGGAGAGGAAAATTCTCCTGACATCGATTCCCTATAGCACTTGTTCCATGCTCATGTTGACCAAAACAGGAAAGCACAGACAGGAGAAAACAGCTACATGTCAAGGGAAAAACAAACCAGCCTTTCCTAACTCTGTCTTGGATTCATTCACTAGACCAAGTGCTTTTGGCCCAGCCAGACGGGCAGACGAGAGCCTGCCTTTGTAACCTCTGCCAAAGGGAGAAACGAGGCCCCACAAATATTTTACCATGACTGGATCACCATTTGGATGTTTCAACACTGGTGTTCAACACCAACACTATCTTCCAAGGAGGTGCCAGAGGGGCTGGTTCCACCTCAGGGAAGAGCTGGTTACACCACAGTTCCCCCTTCACTGGGTCCAGCATGTCCCTTATCACACAAACTATTTCATAGTATTAGTTTAGAGATACATCACAGCCATCTGGGGCATTTCTAAATATCTACAGCTGCATTCTTAGAGTGAATTTCCTGTTACATGTTGGAGTTAAAATGAATTTATATCAATGTATGGCGTGTGAGCTGCTGGCTCATTGTCCCAGAGTTCAAAAGTTTAGGGTGGTTTTTGAATACCACACCTGCAAATCTCAAGGTGGCAGATGACATACGAAATAATTTGGTTTTAAGAGTGAAGCACTGATTCAAACTGAATCTAGGTATTGAATGGAAAATGGAGCCTAGGACAGTACTTTTTTGTGGCATTGCTGCCATCCTGAAACTTTTGCAGTTCAAAAGGTGGCAAAAAGTCTTTGACAAAAATGAAATAATTTCACACTTATTTCAGCAGTTTCCACAGAGAACTTGGCTTGTTCAAGGCACCATCTCTTTAAAAACGCCACATCAGCTTCAGTAGATTTTACATGATAACACTCACTGAGTTCCTAGCAATTACCACTATTAATTATTTGCATACAAGTTGTTTTAGGGACTATCCAAGCAAAACAGTAACAGCCCCGTGCCCTAAAAAGCTTTTAACCTCAGCAGAAGACACATAATACAAAGGACAGCACTGGCCAGAAATCCAAGGAATGTTAACATCCTTCTGATAGCCATTTCTTAGAAAAGCCATCTGAAGATGACTGAAATTGGGACGCTTTGGAAATACTGAAAAACATGCACTCGAATGTGTAAGAGGAGAGTGGCAGAGCCTTGGAGATCAGGACAGTGAAAGGTGGAAGGGAATGTACCAACAGCAAGTGGGAGATGTGATGAGGCTGAGAGTACATCACAGCTGGCCCTGGATGAACAGGCAGGTAACACAGCAGAGATATCACAGAAACTGTCTAAGCAGAGAGGCAGGCTTGGTAAATTGGCTTTGCAGTAGCAGGCAAGGACTGTGTGAAAGCCAAGAAGAATCCTGCAATAACAGAAACACAACAAGAAACTTTAAGGTTGTGAATAAAATCTTATGTTGCTGAACACACACATCCAGATTTAAGTATTATCCAGACACAGAACAGTCCTAGACAAAAATGATGGCCAAGCTGCAAGTCTGAGTGAGAAGCAAGATGTTGGGCTTTAATAAATACCAGCTCTGAGTTGTCTGTGGGTGCCTAATCCATGCTGGATTTAGCAGTGGGGAGCTGTAGGAACCCCAGCACTGTGACTAACACAATGCACCACCCTCGTGAGAACTGTACAGTCCCTCATTAAGTCTCACACCAAGGGCATGAGTCTCCTTCTCTGCCTGGGGAAGTCCAGGGAGCCTCCAGCAGGGAGCTGGTGAGAAGTGTGGACAGCAGGAACAGCAAGTTCTGCTTACCCTCAGCCTATTAGTAAATATCACTCACATTTTCCCGGATTTCTTTTAAAGGTTAAAAACTGAAATCTATCAGAGATTTGGATGAATTTCCACCTTTAGCTGAAGGATAACACAACAGAGGATCATTTCAAATCACAGACAATAGGCATGCACCAGAGAGCAACAGAGGAAGCTCCTCCAAGGCTTAGAGTGAAAGTGCAAGTTCTGTATCCAAATCCCATCCAAAAGCAAGCTTGGCACAAAGATATAAATCATCTAATTTAAGTCAATCTCTTACAATAATGTTCAAAAGGTAGAAGCCCTTAATAAATTCATCTTCAGCAAACTAGACAAGGTATGGTAATTAAAGAATCATAGATGGTTTGGGTTGGAAGGGACCTTACAGACCATCTAGTTCCAACCCCCCTGCCATGGGCAGGACACCCTCCACTAGTCCAGGTGGCTCAGAGCCCCATCCAGCCTGGCCTTGAACACTTCCAGGGATGGGGAGTCCTCAACTTCTCTGAGCAGCCCATTCCAGCGCCTCACCACCTTTACAGTAAAGGATTTCTTCCTAATTTCTAATCTAAACCTGTACTCCTTCAGTTTAAGACTATTTCCCCTTGTCCTATGAACTTCATGCCCTGGTGAAAAGTCCCTCTCCAGCATTCTTGTAGCTGCCTTTAGGCAGTAGAATTTTCACTACAATGTGAACACCATGGCGCTAAAACAACACATAGCACACCAAAAGGACTGTTTGCCCTTCTAGTTTTTCTAGTTGTTCTGAATGCCTTTTTAATGAAAACTTGGTGCTATTCAGTGGCTGACAAAACATTGGCTTGTAAATCTGTTTCTGAATGGCCTGTTTATTTACATCACATCAAATGCAACTTCCATGGCATAACTGAGAATGCAACAGATGAGGAAAACCAGGATCCTGCTGGTGCTACACAACTTGCACAACTCAGTCACAGGTGGCGGCTTGTTTAATGTGGCTGGGGAAAGGCCTCTGAGGGCTTGTTTTTGGCAGATGCTGATCCACTTTAACCAAAGCATTTTAAGTGGTTCAGAGATGCTTTTGTGCACAGAAACCCTGTGAAACAGTTCCAAGCACCTCCTCTTTGTCACTATCTCTGAATACCAAGATTTGCCCTGGTACAAAAACATGGGAAGATGGAAGAAAATAGAGGGGAGCAGTGAGAGAGTGATGCAGAAAGTAAGTTTTTAAGAGCTGTGCAGGTGTGCACCACAACTCTGCCTGTGGCTCTGCTGTGAATGAGGTTAGACAGCTTGGAGAGAAAATCCAGACACAGAGCAGAACAGCTTCAACATGAGCAAAACCCGTCTGGTTCTTGGCAGAGGCATTTCTATAGCAATGCTGGGTGATGCATCTGGAGATTTGGGTTTGCAATGGATGAAAGTTGTGAACACACAATTTTTGTTTCTGCCTTCAAAGAGGACAACTCTTGTACAGAGTTCACAGACCTAGAAGAGTCTGAGGTCAGAACAATGTCCCAAGTGTTACTTCAGCCGGTTCAAAGTACCCAAAACTGAAATCTGCAAGAGTCTGACAGGAATGGCAAAATGTGAACAATATAATGTAAAATGGGGGAGAGTTGGGAGTTCTTGAGTGTTTGGAACTGACCCTGGGAGGAGCAGGGGTGAAAAAATACAAGATTTCAATAATAAACCCCCCACTTTAATTGATCTCATTATGCCATTATTTAATACCATCAGGTTTATGTAAAAAAATACCATTTCGTTTTTTGAATAAAACTGGAATCTTAAGCAAATCTCTCCCTGAATCCTGAAGAAGGCATAATTAATTAATATCCTGCCCTCAAGCATAACTCTCCGGAGGCACATAGGGAAATACACTTGTAAAGCCCAATTTTCATAATTACAAAGAGCAGCAGCTACATCACTTGTTCAACCTTAATTCAGCCTGTTGCTGTTCCATTATCAGCCTTTAATTACATGACCTTGCAGATTTCCCCATAGGAGTCCTGCTATTGAGAGAAAAAGCACTCAATTTATTCCTGTTTCTCGTTGTTTTGTATGCCAGGTAAATCCAGTGTATCTGCTCTTGTAAGGAAATTCACGCTCCTTTGTGTGGTGTGCTCATCCAAATCTCCTCATTCCTTACAAATATAAACACATTTACTTTCAGACCCTGCACTGTTTCCCAATTTTACTCCTAACAAGAAGCCCAGAGAGAAAGTACAGGTAATACAATCAAGAAAACCAGCACTGCACACAGTCTGCAGAGTCAGGAACCCCTGCAGGCAAAATAGCTTCTATAAACGCCTTGTTAGAGGAGCTTGATGGAGTTTGATCCCATCAGGGGCAGGATCAGCTTCTAGATAATGAAAGGCAGGTGCAGAACACAGCTTATTTCAGCTTTGGTAATCCAGGAAGCAGATGAAAACCCCACACCATCAAACCCACAGGTATCTCCTATCTCTGAGGCCAAAAAATTATCACTTGTCTTTATGCTCAAAGAGATAAAGATAAAAAATCCTCTTCCTCCCCACTCTTTTCAGGGAGCCTGACTCATGAATTTCAGACTTTTGAGGCCTTGCAAAGGCTTTTCTCACAGCCACAGCATCCTCAGGTGCTTTGAGCAATATCACTGTCAGCAGCAGAAGCAGCAAGATGCTCAGGGTTTGTTCCCTGCCTGCGTTTGAGGAAGGTGTTTTTGGGACACTGGTATGGGTGACACCTTCCCTCTTCCACAGAGAAACATGACAACCTCGTTCCAGAGGTTGGAACTATTCAGAGACTCTCAGTGAAAGTGCTTTAACAACTGAAATATATACTTTTTTTCCTTATTCTTAGAAGTTGATCAATTATTGGAAGTGAAGGTTAATAACAGTGATAATCACTCTGCTGCCTGACACAAAAACTCACCCCTGTGAGCTGCAAACAGTGCTGGCTGCAATCCACAACCTGAGCAACACACCCCAAAAAACTCTTCTACCCCCTCAAAAGCAAACCTCTTAATTTTTGTTTAGAATAATTCACTCCAAAGCAGGCACAAGGATTTTAGGAAAAATATTCCTTAGGGATGAGGTTTTCTCAGCAGGTTTTTGACTCTTACCTCCTTTTCATTTGATATAAGCCCTCAGCTGCACATCCTCCATTTCATGCAAATTTTGACCATTTTGAAGCCCAACATCACAAGCTTGAATCTAGAGAGATCAAGCATAGTCTATTTAAGCAGAAAAGTACCTGACCTGTAGCTGGGGACTTCTGAGTTTTTATATATCTTGTACTGATATTCTTTATTTTTATGTATATAACCTTTTTCAGTGTCATATCATGCATTCCTTTTAGCAACCTCTGCCTTCAACAAGCGTCTTCTTCTGGTCCCTGCAAAGCTTCATCCCAGTGGCATGTGCTTATGGCTTGTGTATGTTTTTCATCTTCAACAGACCTTAAAAATTACATTCCAATCCTAACTCATTGCTTTTTTCTTTGTAATTTAGTAGCTTTGACAAAGACTGTATCTGGTTGGTCAGATATGTAGTAAACAAATGTCCCTGTGAGTCTCAGTTCAATTCTGAGTAAGAGAAGCCCCCACATGCCAAAAGAGGCACTAATAACAGCAGAACCAGTGGTTAGGCTGAGCTTTTTTATTTTAAGAAGCCTCTTTGCAGACCTGTTTGCTTCCCATACCACAGAAAGGCAGAACTGCAGGTACAGCCTTTCCTCTTTCAGCCAGCCCTTGAAAGAGGTTTAATCATTAATTTTTAATCTTGCACAAGTGTCATTTCACTACTGGCATTTGCCATTTTATGGCTGTCATTTGGAGGGAGAATGCACACCAAAAAGGTAAGACTACAGAATAGTGTCTGTTTAGTTTTGGGAAGACTTTAGCTCTTGTTTAAGCTGATGTTCCTGCTCTGCATGTCTAAGCGTGCAATCTGCTGGAGAGATCTTTCTGAGCAGCTCCATGTGCAGCCAGGTGTATTCTGGATGAAGACTGATGGGTCCCCATACAGTTCTTCCATTTTTATTCTTTCTTGTGTAGGTTACCAAGAGAGAGAAAGAAGAGCTTGCACTCGGGATTACTTCTTCTAAATACTGAATTTCTAGGATTTATAGACAGACTTTGCCTAGCATGGCAATTCTTCTTGGTTATTTCTGGTAAGTAAAATAGTTCATACTCTCCTCTAAGCTTTTTTTCCCTATTATAAATTTATCCAGATTAAGTATTAGACAGTGCTCAGCCTCTCATATGACCTTTCAGCAAACCATTTTCCCCTTCATTATTCAGCCAGAAAAAGATGATGTTTGGGAAACTGCCAGGTTGTACCTAGAGATACAAACCCAAAATAACGACCCTTTCCTCAAATGAGATCAACACTTCAACATGTAGATTGAGTCCTATAATACGCCTCCAAACCCAGAAATTTCAAAGATACCTTCTGCTAAGAGCTCTTGGGTTACTTCTAAAAAAAGTGAAGTCCTAATGGATATGAGCCAGCACTCAGAACTAAGGTCCTCAAGGTGGTGGATTCCTAACAAGGATGATAAAATGCAATGTTGTATCACATTTTCATGTTTCCTGACTCCTGACTGATATAAATACACAGCCAGACTCTGTGCAACATGAAACAGTGGAAACACGCAGCCAAACCCCCTCTGACGCTCTTGGCTGCCCACACAAGTCCCCTGACTGTGCTGAGCACCTGGGATCTTTGTGCTGCTGCTCGACATTAGGAACAGACCCTGTCCCAAGCCTTTGCACCCTGCTGCAGCACACAGGAGATCTGCTTTGGCTCTGCTGAAGCAAAGCTAAACCAAAGCCAGAGAGATGACTTTTCAGCTAAACGTATGCTGAAAGCAAATGGTGAAAAATCCGAGGGCAACCTCAATCCACGCTGTGGCTGTGGCCTGCAGCAGTCACTGCAAATGCTGTGGTGTGCCACAAATTCCCCCTGCTCTGCTGCCCTGGGCATGCTGGTAATGTGGTGGATTTATCCACCCTTGGAAAGGCACCCTGCCAACAAAACCATCCTGGATCTTCTCCAGCTGCTTTTGCTCGCTGATTGCCACGGGGCAATTCCGCTCCGCTTAGAAAGAGCATCCTATGCAATGACAGTCACAGTAAAGGCCAAGAGCCACCCTGAATATTTCTGCGTCATGGAAGGGCAAATTTTTCCATTTCTAAAAACAAGAATTCTGCTCTGCTTATTCTAGGTCACTTGTGGAACCACACAGATAACGGATCTCAACAAAATGTCACTAATGATAAAGACTGGGGTTTTCAGAATGTGTTTCTGAAGGCAGGCACTTTATTTAGGTGTCTAAATGCTGGGGGCAATTTTCACACACAATTTCCAAGGCTTACTTTTGAAAGCCCTGGCCCAGATATCACCCAATATAGGCGGATATTGAAAAACTAGGCAGGCTAGTCTGGCTGTTGCACCAGAGCAAGGAAGAGTGCAGTGGTAGTTTCAAACCTTGATTTACTAAATAGGATGGGACCAGCCCCACCACCCTGTGTGCCACAAACATTGCTATTTTCTGCCTCCCTGTGACCACACAGCTCTGAGTCACCTAATTCATAGCTGCCAGTGCAATGCAGCCAGCTCGCAGGCTGGAAACATCAGCCTGGATTTCATCCCAAAGCGCGCTCCTCTGCTCCCTGCTCCACTGGAATCTTTGTTGCAGCTTGCAAATAACTAAGTATAACCACGCACCACGTCCCACACACAAAGGATGATCTTGCAGAATGCAGGGCTGCTCCTTGGCTGCAGCGTGGATTCTGGAGCCTGGCACCTGAATGGTGATTCTCCACCATCTCTCTCCCCTGTGCTCCAACAGCCATGCCCAGGGGAAAATTCAACAAGTCACTATTTTCAGCAGCCAGGCGGTGAAATAATTACTTTTGGCTGACCAAATTAAATGTCACTGAGCCCTAATCAAAACATTGTTTTGTTTTCAGAGAACACTTCAGCTCGAAGGCCACTGAGCCCATCCCTGACCGTGCTGAGGTGGTGGCCACGCTGCGTCTCGACACACAGCGGGGGAAAAACATAGACTTGTTTCCACGTTTCTCTGTTCTCACCTGAATGACTGGATCAAGGTTAAACAACCGCAGACAGAAGGGAAAAGATCCCCGACCAGGGGTGGAAATGTGAAATGCGTCAAATGGGTTCGTTTGTTTCATGCCGTCAGAAGGGCTCAGGGTTGTGGCCAAGCAGGCAAGGGCACACAAGGCTGTCTGCAGGACGGGAGATTTCTGGCGGTGAAGTCCTGTTGGGGTTTTTTTTGGGACAGTTACATATAAAACACAAAGGAATGGCTCAGAACTGCTATCCCCACCTACAGTGTTTCTTTTCCTTTACATTTACGGTAACGATATTTGGGCAACAGTTTGCTTTTTTCAGTTCCCACTTACTATTCATTGTGAAACTTGGTAAGATTGGCCATGTTGTAATGTTACTCCATGAGTATGTGGATAAAGGCATTTTTCTTCAACAGCTTTTTTCTGTATTCATGAACCTATCCCATTGTTTGAGTCATTCCTTAGGGCGTATAATGGAGTTGCCGTTGCTCTGGTAGAAACCTTCTGCTATCCCCTTATCACTGCATGTATGAAATATATGCAGATGGTTTCTGATACTTTATCCAACCACAAAAACATTGAGTTCCAAAATGAATTGCAGAAATTTTCATCACTATGACTTAGGCATGGTTTGGAGCAACGGGCACATCTCTAAGAACAAATGCTGAAGTAAAACACCACATAACACGAACTGCAAACTGCAAAGATCAAGTTACAAATTTAAGTACTCTGAAGTTTTTAGTGGAATTAATTAGTCTGAAATCAAAGTTTCTACCCTAACCCTGACCATGTGTGTAAAGGAAAGGGATTAATTTGATTATACTACGGAACAGCTTTCCAAACTGTACAGTGAGTGCTGCTATTTATTTTCCTTCATAAATATAAAATTCTCATTTTAGGTTATCTAGGCATTCAATTTAAATGTAAATTTAAATTAACTCCACAATTACTGTTAAGTTACTTTATTTAATTAAGTTCAGAACTTCATAAAGTATCTGCATCCTAGTCTGCTTAATAACACTCGACCTTCTACAACAGCAACCAAGTAAAAACCCCTCTTATGCCATTTCCAGTTGCAGGAAATACTAAGGAAATATACTGACAAAGGCTTAGGGAGAAAACATCTTCAGCAGAGAGAATAGCATTTTAAAGGCAATCTTGAATGAGAACCTTTGACACCTGACAGCTTTTCCAGTATCTGAGAATTACCTGCTGCTGGAAAACTCTCAGGTGGCTGAATACTGTTTTGGCAGACAAGTTTGGGTTTGCCCATAATTAAGGCCAGATCTATAAAACATCTGTCTGTTATTGAGGAGCAAATTTTATCCTCAGAAATTCAAATCTATGAGCAAATTGTTGTCAGAATAAAAATCTACTGCTATCACATATGGGATCGCAAAATACAAGGTAAAAAAGTAGAAGTGACAGAAGATCAGCCTCCATTTTTAATATCTCACTTGATTAAAACCAGGTGTCTTTAAATCCCTTATTATGCTGCTTTGTTCTTTCCAAAGCACTGCCTTATTGCTGTTCACATGCGTTATGTTCTTGATGGCCACTACAGCATCCAGGTTTGGTCATGTCTTATTCATCATCTAATGTAAAGGGGTACATTTCTAAGCTAAAGACACCACCTGGGCACCCCCAGAAAGGATGTGTGAATGTCCCCATGTTCCTTCTTGCCACAAGTTTTCACACTGCTGTTTGCTGACAGGGAACAGACTGACACCCACATGTGCCCACGTGTGAGCATCTGTGACCACAGAGCCCAGTGGCACTTCTGAAGGTGCAGGTTTTAACACGTGTAGAGAGAGTTTCTGGATATTCCCAGGTTTCCTCTCACTGAGGAAAGGGGGCATGTGAAGGGCACTACTAGCACCTGGGTGGAAACTGCAGTACTTGTGTTACTGTAGCTGCGATGACCTGTAAGGGTGTGAGTGAATCCACTTTCCTAAAGGGAAGCTGCACCTTGCCAGCCTGACTGAAGCTGTGTGGAAGCCTCTCTCAAATGTCCCCCTAGTTCTTTTCAGGCTAAGAATTATTGCCAGATTTGGATTCCCTGCATATTGGTTCTGACAGCAAACTCCCCAGAACAAAGCATACTAGTTCTCTCTCGTGTGCAACAAAACTTACACACTTCTGCTGCCCCAGGAGTGGTAAATACAGCTAAAATTTGATGAGAATGATGGAGTAGCAAGCAGTCACCAGCTGAAACAAATGACCTTGGTGTGCTGCTCATTTGTGCAGGGCTGAACTGAATGAGGAGTGTTCACAGCTCAGCCAAGCACTGCAACTGCAACCCCTCCCCTGACTGTGCTGTACCCCTTCATGGCAAAACCAGGATACCCACCAAACACTGAACAACATCCAGTATTTTGCCTTCCCAACAGTCCCTGCTTTCTCTGTAAGTAACTTCTGTCCTTTGCAAACTGACTGTGCTCTAAGCAATGCTCACAATTCAAATTCATGTTCATAAGCCTGGTAAAAGCATTGGCTGAGCATTACATTCCAAAGTGGGATTCAGACTTTCATTTCTGCCCCTAAATGATGGTCATTTACTGGTGTGACATCTCATAGACTTGGAATACACCAAAGGCATCAAACATGCATATCTTATTTTCTCTCTGTGATATATTCAGCTTCAAATTCAGTTATGGATAAGGGATTTTAATTTTCCCCCATGTGAACATGATTACTCTCAGTACACCAGAAACAACATCTCTTATAACACTAGGAAAACCAGAAAATTCCCCCAAACAAAGCACACTAGTTAAATCATATGAAATTATTTTTAAATAAATCATAAACAAATCACGTCTACCACTTTTGCTGCCTTATTAGTAAATGTGGCTTATAAGTACATCAAAAGTAGCTCTAAAGTGTGTAGACTGTGAAAATTTGGTTAATAATAAAATCATAGAGTAGTTTGGGTTGGAAGGGACGTTAAAGCTCATGCAGCTCCAATCCCCCTGCCATGGGCAGGGACACCTTCCAGCAGACCAGGTTGCTCAGAGCCCCATCCAACCTGGTCTTGGAACACCTCCACAGGTGGAGAGTCTACAACCTCTCTGGGCAACTGTTACAGTGCCTCACCACCTTTACAGTAAAGAATTTCTTCCTAATATCTAATCTAAACCTACCATCCCTCATCGTGAGGCCATTCCCCCCTGTCTACCACTTCATGCCTTGTGAAAAGTCCCTCTCCAGCTTTCTTGGAACACCTTGAGGTACTGGAAGGTGTTCTAAGGTCACCCCAGAGCCTTCTCTTCTCCAGGCTGAACAGCCCCAACTCTCCCACCCTGTTTTCATAGGAGAGGTGTTCCAGCCCTGTGATCAGCTTAGTGGCTCTGCTCTGGACTCGTTCCAGAGGCAGTTTGTTTGGCAATCCTAACAGAGTCTATCTGGGGAAACTGTCAACATGTCCAGTTTATGTGCAGTTGCAGAACTTGGTACAGAGCTGCTCCATTGTGCCTGTGCCAGCATGGGAAGTGTGTCCTGTCAGCAGCAGTGCTTCTGGCCACACTCACCACTGAGCCGTGTTCGTATCGCCCCCTCCCACCACCTCCACGAGTATTCATTGAAAGTGATTCATAAAAAAGCTTTCACCATGCAGCAGTTTGATTCCTACTCCAGATGGCCCTCAGTGAGGAAGCTGAGGAGCTGGGTCACTTGACCTCATGTGCCCTTTCTTCAGCTTACAGCAAGCATGTCAGCACTGCCATAAACATCACACCTCCTGTGACAGGGCTCCATGGCAGCCTCCGCTGCCTTTTGTCACCCTCTTAATCACACTTCCTCCTGTCATCACCCAGCACTGCACTGACCTACCGGAGCCAGACAAGACGTGAGGGGGCTCAGGAAGGAGGCATGTGCCACTTCTCAGATCCTTTGCTCTCTCCTGGGTGGCAAGGTTTGGTTACTTCACAATCTTTCTTGCAGTAATTTTGAAAAAAGCCTGTTAGGGAAATGGAAAATAAAGAGTATTTCAGTCCCGTTTACTCAGTACCGGACCTACATTTTTTATTTAAATCCAGTGCAATTTGTTGTGAGCTTCAGGAACTTCCCTTACCCTCACGGGCCAATGCCCAAAACACAGCCAGTCCCCTCAGTGCTCCAGAGTGCTCCTGCAGCTGATTGACAACAGCTCAACTTCCACCAAAGCTGTTGTGTGCTGTCCTTCTTTGGGGACAGTGTGATAACACAGAGCAGACATACAAGCAATCTCCATTTTCACCCAGATTACAAAATACTCGTTCTGCTCACCATATGGACATGGAAACACAGACAGGCTAAGGGAACTGCAAGGTTGGATCCTGCTTGAGGGGGCTAAAATCGATCCCCAGCACATACCTGGGGTAGCACTGGCAGCCTGTGGCACCAGGCACTACTCCTGCATGCTAAGGAATGTACAGGAGGCATCACTGTTCCCCAGGTCTGATGTTTTCTTTTTATCCATTTTCTGTAATTTAACTACAGAGGATGCCTAACTGTACTGAATCTCATAAAGGTCTTGCCCTTGATGTTCTTAAGACAAAAGCTTCCACAGTTTTGCGCCTCATAAAAAACCACACAGTCTTACACTGGCTTTAAGTGTGTTATATTTTTATTATACTATTTGTTATGTTTTATTATATATTTACTTAAATTTACTTGAATTTTCTATAGTCCAAATTATGCTTCAAAAGCTTTATAAAAGA
>JAOXXN010000471.1:3790618-3808777 GCA_026770055.1 Myrmophylax atrothorax | reverse complement strand
ATCAAAATACAAACCACCCCACCCTAGTTTCAAAACACCAACATGCAGTGCTAAGGTGGGGTAAGGCAAGGGCATTCCCTCCCTGCTGCATCTCAACAAACCAATTATTGATCTTTATTCAAGAGCAGTTAGACACAGAAACAGTGTCTATCAGACCCACCTCAAAGAAAATCTTTGTTCACATGGAGCATCAAATATATTTGCAAAAGACACAAAAGGGGACATTCCCACTATCCATACATATTTTAGAACCACTAAGGTGCACGATGGAGAATGTAGCTACTGAAATGGTTCTACTGCTGCCTTTCCTGTGCATGGACACTCAAGCATCTCTCCTGGCTTACCTGGAGGGGAGCAGACTGGATTGCACAAAGGTTGGGATGACACCTGGCCTGGTGTGGATCCCTGGGAGGGAAGCTCTGCCAGCTTCTGAAAGCACCAACTCTACTTCTAAAAGGCAACTGAGCTTACTCTGCATTGCTGTACATTCTCTAAAGCAGCAAAGAAACAAAAAAGAATGTGGGGGTTTTTTTTAAATAAATTATTATAAGTTAACTTAGATTTCTAAAGTAAAGTGTTTTTACATGCACAATGCTGTTTGTCATGGGAAACAGTGTCCAAAAAGAAACCTAGTGCCTATCTTGTATCAAGCTAAGTTAAAGCATGGTAAACTCCTAGTGACTTCCCTTGGCTCCTAAGTACACCACCACACTCTTCCCCTGAGCCTCACATCTCCCTAAATCTCAGCCTGAGCAGGAAGGACTATGCATGTATTTTATCTTTTGTAAAAAGATTGCACAGATTTTGAATTTAAAGCCTTCAAGGTATTTCGTGATTTATAAATAACACAATAGTTTGTGTTTTGAGTTACTTCCTACTGTATCCTCTTGATAAAATGAAGGCTATACGCCTGCACAATTTTCCATTTGCACGGAATTCCACCAGTTTAATCAGAGTGAAACATAAGGGGTATTGTTATGGTCCTTGTACCTTCAGATTTCCTTACTGATAACCCACATACTATCCGTTAACCCATTGCATCATTCAGAAGAATAAACAACCTGGGCTCAGCATACAGGAAGCTGAACAAAAAGGAAATAGAAAATATTAGTTTTCATAGACATATTTTCACCTCTGCACAGTTCAGACTGACGTATTTTCATAGATCAAGGTTGTCCTTCAGATGAGCCTGTGAAGTTCCCTATGGAGACAAAACGCATTTCCTATTTTTATTTTTAAAGCCTGAGCCTTTCTTATTTAAACCACTGTTACACCTCAATCCCACTGGACGAAAGGGTGGATCCAGCGGTCAATAAGGGCAGAAAAAGTCAGACTTGCTTTGATATCATCTATACTGCAGCGTTAAGGGTTAGGTGTTAGTGTAGTGCCAAAGATCAGCACCTTAGACACACGTGTTCAAACATACAAACAATGGAAGTGGCAAGGGACAATATACCCATTTACTTGGGCATACAGACTACAAAATCCAGAGTTTTTACTTCTAAAGAGGTAAGGAATTCTTTCCACAGGTTTGAGTAAAAGGAAGGTGTTTAAAACCTCTGCTCAGATGCAGAAGTGGAAACTCTTTCCAGGCTCTCAGCTTAGAACCTCACTTCAGGTATGGAACTAGACACCCACCTCTTTCTAGGGATGTCATGGAACAAGGACTCAGTGAACTCCTTCCCAGCTGGAGATGCAAATAATTATTAGTGAGCAACAGAAATCCTAGACATTGTCACTGCCAGAAAAGAATGAATGTGGTTGAATGTAACCAGAGGATCCACAATCAAACCAGTTTAATCACTGTGGGTGTACTGGATCCAGTTGGGATGAAGTTAATTTTCTTCACAGCAGTGCCTACGATGCAGTAATTTGGACTTGTGACCAGCAGGTGCAGAAAACACACCAGCACTTTGTCTGTGGCTGAGCAGTTCCTGCAGAGCACCAAGGCTTTCTTCACAAGGCTGATCTGGTGCACACACAGTTTTGTTCACAGTATTAAACACTTAACGTTTTCAGTCAGTCCCATAAAACTTCAGTGGGTTTGAGTCACGTTATTTAGTCCTGAAGTTATTTCAGGGGCTGCTTACGAAACCTGTCACTGATTTTGGCTGAAGTCACTGCAATTAAAGAATGTAACAGGTAAGTTTGTTCCAAAATTCTTTTGAAGATTACCTGTCAATAAATCAAAACAGGCAGAAGATTATTTCTGTGGGCATTTTGGTGGACATGAGAGAATTCATTGATGTTCAGTGGACACAGAGCTAAACACTGACCTAGTGAAGCTGCTGGAAAGGTCACGAATGGAAGTGCTGTCCCTGGGGCTGTTTGTAGGCTGAGCACTGCTTGCCACCACACCCTGCTGGGCAGCACCTGGCTGCCCAATGCCCCCTGTGTGGGCATGCTGGCTTCATTTGACCTTGATCCCACGGAAATCACTAGTGTTTCTCCTAAGAACGTCCAAGAGGATCTCACATTCCCAAAAGTGAAGGTCCTCTGTGCAGTTGCTGGTTTTCCCTCTGCTTTCCGTGCTGCCTGAGGAAATAAGCACTTGTACTTTGAACTCCCGTTCTGATAAAATGGTTTTCCTTAGCTCTAAGACACTTGCTGCTCTCACAGGATGCTAAATGGAAACACTGTCACCTGCAAACAAAACTACGACACAGAGACAATGAAATACTGCCCACCACAGCACTGGACAGAAGGTATTTTTAAAGCTGCTCTTGCATTCTGCTGTTTCTGCTATTTCACTGGTGTAAGTCAGCTGCATAAGGAGAGGAGAGATGGCAAGGAAACAAGGAAGCAGCTGAACTCACAGGTGTAGGAAGCTTTCATCTCCTTCTCTCAGCAGAGTATCCACATGATTATTTTCTGGGGCTAAGTGTACCTCTACTGCTGACACTATTCACAAGTCCACTAGAGAGCAGCTATGCCTCACATTTACAGAGGTTCTTTCTTTAATTCGTTTCTCTGACACTCATTGCACTTAACTTAAATGACTAATCAGCCCTGGAAAGCTTTCTCAGTACACGACTGAGAAGTGATGGAGGTGTGGATTCAGGCTGGTCTGATTCATACCAGTGTATGAATGCTTGCTCTTGGCACTGAGCTGTTCTTGTTTGTGCACAGTATTATTCCTAATGAAATCTTGGCTCATCTTAAAACAAAAGTCAATTAAGACCTTGAAGGTTCAGGTTCCCTTGAATCCCTTCAGTAAGGAACGAACAATTTTTTGGGAAGAAGACCAGACCAAAAGGCAGCCAAAGTGACTGTCTTTCCCATCAACAGATAAAACAGAAACTGAAAAATAGCTAAATATGGCACTTTTACCCCATTTTCACAAGGTTCAAAGAAGTGCTGTGTAGGTCTAAAGAACTAGTTGAGGCACAGCAGTCCACCTGAACCCATATTAGGCCATTTTCCACTAACTTATGGAAGACTTTAAATAACACTGGAGAATGAATTACCCTAATGAGAAGACAATGTACTGAATGAAACACACAATTTTATAGAGACCATTTAATGTATAAAATACTGGCTTCTCCCGACCATCCTCCTAATCTCGTAAAAACGTTAAAGTTGTCTTCCTTTAAACACCAAGGAACAGGTTAAATATAAAGACAGAGTTTAAATTGCAAAAGCTTCGCTATGTATTTTTCTGTCAGAGAAAGAGCTAAAAGGAAACTACCACTACATGACAAAATAGCTGGTAAGTCCAGATTCCCTAGCCTGCTCTGGTAAGTCAACAAAGATTGCCCTGGCCCTGTTAGAATTAACGATTGAGGCAGAAGGACATCACCTTGTCTCCAGTCCCCAAACCCAAGCACACACACATTGGCTGCCCAGCCCTTAGTTTAGGTTTAAGTCGTGTCCTTTTACAGTTACTTCTTTGTCCTTCATCATCTGTAATACTGGTTACTCACTGTATATAAACCTGGCACTGTTTGTCACATGGGAAAAAATAAACAAGTTTCAGAGCATGTATAGTCAATCAGAGAAGTCTAACAAAGCACAGACAATAACACTGATAACCTACAAAACAGGGAGTGGCATAAAACACGTTCCAACTATTGAGATAGTCAAGACAAAAAAACCCCCTCACTTCAGGCTGGACATTCTGCACCAAACTATGAAGAAATATTTCATTCCCACCTCTTAAAACTATTTCAAATAAACCAAAACTTCATTATGGAATATCCTAAATGGAAAGTTGAAAAGCTCTATGGAAATGCCAGCATGAGCCATGTTGGTATTTCTTAATTATTTATTTGACAGAAATTGGACAAAATCAATAAAATCACTGAGGATATGATGCAGAATAAAGCTAAAGGGGAAAACCTATGCATGTCAACCCTTAAAAGCACTGAACTAGGTTTTGCAGTAAAGAAGAAAATAAAGCAGCTCAGAGAATGAGTAAGGAGAGTTTCCATGGCATATGATTGTGTCAGAGGATCAAAGTGTTGAATCTTTGCTCAATTTAAGACAATTTAAAGTGAATGGTGACATTTCTCTCAGTGTGGCCAATGCAGACATGCAGAGGACAATGCCAAGAAGAGAGCCAAGAAAAAACCTCCAGGGTCTACTGCCTCTTTGCCACACTCTCTATTTTTCACAGCACCTTTCAAAATAATGCTCTCGTTTAACCTTTCCCTGCAGATCCGCCACAAACAACGTTTTGAAAACTCAACAGCCTCCTTTGATCTCCGGGTATTGTTTTGGAAATTACAGCTTTGTCTCCTTTTTCCTTCAGGCCGTTTCTGACATTCTCGTGAGTTTTCCTGTTCTCAGGTTTAATGTTTCCATTTCCCTTCACGGTTTTGCCCTTTGTGCAGCAGCATCACGCAGAATTATTTTGCAGCCTTTAGAGCGCACCCGGTCCTGTGACTTTTCCGCTGGGTCCTCAACACCGCCCAGGGGTCAAACCTGCAGAAGGGGAGATTTAAGGAGCCGCTTTTGATCCCAACATCTGGGATACAATTGTCCTGGGAGGGAAAGGGGGCGGAACGGGGAGGGCAGAGGTGGAACGCTGGTGCTTCACTGCCTGTCGCTGGCCAGCAACGGGCAGGTCCGTGAGGAGCACAATGAAGTGGGAAATTCAGGTGGAAATGTAGTGGCTAAGAAACCACCTAAAAATGCCACCAACCAGGGATCTGAAGAATTGCAGGCTTAGCTACAACGAGAAAAAGAGGCATTGATAAGACTTTTCCCACGGGCTGGGTAACAAAGTAGTTGTGTAATCCTTACGATAATCAGAACAGTGGGAATTGATCGATATGGAAAGTAATGCTGAAACCTATGATCCTGCTTCTAGGCAAATTCTGGATGCTCCAAAAGAAAGCCCATCCTTGGTTATCTGCATGCCTACATACCTTGGGATATGGGAAAAACGTGGTTTTTAAAAGCCTCCATTGTTTCTGGATAGCACAAGTGCTTCCATGTTTGCATTTTGTTTTTTCCAGAAGTTCAGAAAAAGAGCACTGTGTGCTCAAGGAAGGGATATCAATTGTTAAGTTTGCAACAACCTCATGAATAACAAGAAAAATGTCCTTGCCCAAAAGAGTACTTTTAGATACCAATTTTACTATTGTCTTGTACATTCACCTACAGATGCATTCATTGTGTTTACTGGCTCAGGTTTCCGAAAAGAAAACACAAGCAGGACATGACACCTTAATTTTCCAGTCAAAGGTACAACATTAGACTAAAACTTTTGGTCTGTATTTTTTTTTCCTTGAAAAGGAACAACTCTGCTGGGAGGACCACTGAGATAGTAGCAAGGAATTAAAACCTACGGTCTTCTATTGATGTCTCGATATGGAAATTACTGAAAATTATTAAGAAGAATCTTGTAGTCATCCCACTGAAATAACTGTCAGTGGGTGATCACACTTTCAATCTCTGCTCACACAGCTTTGACTAACGTTTTCAGATTTTTGTACACCTACAAATGCAGAGTAGTTATTTTCACACAAGTAGCCATTTCATTTATATTTCAGCAAGAAACCTCGTATTTTGAATTTTCTTGTTCTTTTCCTTTGTTTTCTGGTCAGAGGTCTTTGCTTGTTTTTAATATGTTTCCATAGGTTTACTAACAGGGAAGGGTGTATATTCTTCTGGGAACTTGCCTGCCAGGGGCAAAACTGTTGTTGGTGGAAACACCAAAATCTGGGCAGTCACTGCTCTCGACAGTGAAAGGAACGGGATCTGCCAATTTAGTGGCTCAGGTGTCCTGTATGGTCACAGCTCAGCTTTGCTGGGAGTTACAGGGTGGGACACATTCACCAGGGCAGAAGGGAGATGAGTGAGGTAAGGAATGAAGGCTAATACAGCTGGGTCCATGGCTGTCCTGGCTCCAGTGAAGTGATGCAGACATGGATGTGTTCCCACCCCAGCTACATAACATAGTGATGCCAAGAAACTTACTCTCCCCTCCTTCCAAATCCTGCTGTGCAGACCTGCCAAATCCCCTGCACCAACATTAGCATGTTCCACCCTTAGGGTGGTGTTGCTTGACAGCTGATGATCTTGAAGGTCTCTTCTAACCTTGATGATTCTGTTAATCCATTCACTGAATGCAGCATAGAACTCAACTATGAAAGCAAAAAGCACATAACTGATCAATTATGTTCTTCTGTGATTCCACCTGCTTCTGCTGCAGCTTTGTCCTACCTTTACATTCTTTAATCTTGGATTTACCTCACATGTAAACGTATTTATTTAGACCACCTGAAAGACAACAGATACTGCTGGTTACTTTAAATGGCACCAGTATCACAGTTTATTCTAAATTACCTTACTTAGTTGTTTGGGCTTTTTAAAATCAAATTCTCGCCTGGAAGATTTTTATTTTACAATGTCTATCTCATTTCCCACAGTTATCTACTCTGTTTGTCTCCACACTTGTCCTCTCACATCTGGCTCTCTGTATTTAATTCTAATTTCCTTCTTAGACCTTCATCATAACCAAGAATATCTTGAATCGTCTCGCTTTTTGAGGTTAAAAGATGCTCACAGTGCATCTTAAAACTATTTCCATTACTGTTTCCACTGAATGCAAGGAAAATATGTTGACTTCATTAAAAAAGGAATAAAATTAAACCAGAGATAATTTTCATAAATTAGATGTACAGATTTCACAGCTCAGAAACAAGGATGTCGAACGTGTCCAGCCTAAACAGCCTCCTACACAGAAACCACAAGGTTTCAACGACAAGTCACTGAAACCACAGCATTCAGCTTTTTATCCAAGACTGCCTTTACCAAATGGGTTCTGCTGCTTCAGTGTGATGACTGATCACACAATAGTTTTTCCAAGGCTCGCTTAAGGTGCTGACCTGTGAAGAGAAATGAAACTCATTATGCAAACAACTGTGCTATATAGCTTCTCAAATCTGGATGTGTGTGCATATAACAGATAAATCTGTATGCACGGGCACATATGCTCATATCTGTTAGATACGTCTAGTCATAGATGAAGACACAAACAGAGACATCTGAAAGCAAAATGTCATAAAGAAAAGCTGTTTTTCCAAAGATGCTAGATTGAAGTTTTATCTGTTAAGAATAGCAGGAGTTAGTCACAGCTCAGTGGCCTCTGACCTGCTCTACACAATTAAACAGATGATCTACTGAAGTGTAAAGTCATAACAAAGTGCATTACATTCACAAAGCAATTCATGGATGAGAAACAGAACAGTTAGCATTCCTATGTAAGAGAATCCTATACTGGTATAGTTACTTCCACATAAGAGATTTTATTGATGTAACAGCCTGAACAGCAACAATTCCTGTTGGGGCGATGCTGCTCTACCTGTGAGAATCTTAAATGTAGACCAGGTTGCAGAGTTAAGATTTCCCTAAATGGTCACCCATAAAATGATTCTGCCAGAAACTGCACTCCAGGCAGGGCTGAAGGGCTGAATGTTGCCTGCACTGGGACCAAACTGCTCTTCCTGGATCAATACTGCTGATCAATACCCACTGACCCCCTCGGCCGTCCGTGCTAAGGAGGCACTCGCTGTGTGGGCAATCAGAGTTTTGTTCAGTAGTAAAGCCAGTAGGAGTGGAGTTTCTGACTTCTAGCAACTCATTGCTATTTGCAAATCTGTCACTCCTGCCAAGGAGAAAGTAAAGGTGACAGTGAAATGATTACAATCAATAAAAAGGTAAACAAATGTTCTCAAGGCCTTCCCAAGAGGGATTTTTAACCTGAATCACTTCAGATCCAAGGTCCTGTAACGGAGGCTCCTCAGATTGCACCAAACTGACACAGGGAAGCAGTGGCTGAAGTAGAAACTTCATGAAATGGCTTTGCTGCTGAAGAAAGCACATGCGTTACTAGATCTAAGGACTGCAGAAGTGCCTTCTGCCTCAGCGCTCCCTTCAGTTCCACAGCAGGACACCAAATCCTGCTCTCTGCCACAGAAGCTGAAGTCCAAGCAGCCTCTGACGGCTGAGCCAGTGGTTTGAGCACAGTTGGTGGGACAGGAAAAGCTGAGGAGCTGATTTGCAAGCAGGAACTTGGGGTCACTCCAAGGGGGCACACTGCATTCTCCAGTGCAATTTCACACTGCTCCTGTCCTCACTTCTTGCTGTGCCAGAGGTACCCCAGCACTGTATTACATGACACTCTTCCTGGGCCTGGGAAGACACAAAAGAAAAGGCAGGAGAACAATGTGAATGAGTTTATGGGACTTGGAACCAACTTTATTATTAAAAAATTAATTCTAATATAAGCTGTGTCTAAACAGCCAACCCATGCATACAGATGAAAGAGGGTACAATCTGTAAACCAGAAACTAATTAGAAATAAAAGCAGTATTCAGTCATCTGCTTCTACCAATAATAACCACAATAAAAAGGAGAAAATTGTGTTTTATTTTGAAGTTTACTTTACATAGCATGTATTGGTAAGGAAGGTAAAATCAGGGCAGATTTGCTGGAGAGGAAGGCAAAGGGGCCACAGCCCCTCACTGGCTGTGCCCTGTGTTTTGCTCTAGACTATTAGGAGGGGAACAGCAGTATTGCTGCAGAGATCCCACAACACAGCAGCCTCATCCAACCCTAGGAGTGACCTCCATTACAATCTGTAGCATCAAATTTATAATTTTGTTATCAAAACTGAGCTGAAGTGTCACACCAACATACAGAATACGTCAAGATGCAGAAGGCCCAGCTGCCAGTGGAATAGTTACCTGTGTAATGCATTCCCACAGGCTGCACAGGACATGAGCATCCTGAGCTTGTAATGGTTTGGAGGTTATTTGTTTTATGCTACTAAATTTGTTAACACAGAAGTAATTCTTCTGACTTTTGTTCTTCCAGTTCATTAACATCAGTACATGAACCAAAGCAGCCTCTTGCCTTGTGCCATTCTGCATCCTCCATTCACTGTCCAACATCTGTGTGTAGCTCTTTGATTTTTCTCTCTCAACATTTTGGATGAACATGACATAAACTGTAGTGTCAGCACTGCCACAGCCCTGCTTTTCACACCACAGGCTGTACTGTCTCTTAGTGGAGCTGTTAGAAATGTGTACTATATACAGACAACACCTGTGTGGTAGAAACCCTGTGCCCTGGGGGCCACATTTCATGAGGGGACCTGCAATGCATCAAGTGCTTGCTTGTCTTGCTTATTGCCCCCACCTCTCCCCACCTGTGGCTTTTAGATGAACATCTCCTTTCTGCCCTCAAATTTTTAAGAGAACTGTGGTAGCCAACTTCCTGTCAGCTGCTGCCTTTTCTTCTGAATGTGGCTGTAGTGGGGAAAGATTATTATTAGTACCGTAAAGAAGAATGAAGCTGCTCTATAGAAGCTGGAACACAGCTCAGGCACGACTCTAAGCTCTCACTGTTAGAGATTGAACTGTTCAGGCCTTCTGCAGGAGTTTTCAGTTGGAGACATGACAGGAACTGCATGACATAGGTACCTGCAGTGCCAAAAGACCAGACTTGGTGACCCAGTGAGGCTTCTTCCCTCTGGCGTGCAGAGAGAGGCGTGAGCCAGGAGGTGGAAGGTTGCTCCAGCATAAAGACTCAAAAGGACATAGTCACAAGTGGACAGCACTGAATATTTGGTTCTGTGCAGAGGGCATAGACTTGTTTCAGGCTCTGGGTGTTGACAGGATGTTTTCTCAGTACAGTTTGTTATTAGTAGCTGATAAGGCTAAAAACTATGTGCTTAACAAGCATCACTGACTGGGTTGACCTAGTATTAGAAAGTCGTTATAGGTTAACTCTGGAGGAACATTATGGAGAATGTCAATGGTTTTATATTGTCTTAAAATATTTCAGTGTCTGTGTCACCATATTCAGAGTTATATTTAGTCTGATTTTTATAGCACATACAATTTAAGGATAGTTCTTTTCCCCAGGTTTGTTTTCCTTCCTAGTGTCCCATTTTCCAGCATAACTCCCTCTCCTTGCTTTCCTACAGTCCCCCCCAGGTCACAGGCTGTACACACATGAAATTTAACGTACCTAATTCACAAAAATTCTTTGAAAGCAGCTCTGTACATTACAGACTTTCTTGGCTGAGCCATAGCAATGACTAAGCAATGGGAAAAGCCTCCATTCAGCTCTACTGTAAAGGAAAATGTGGGTGGGGGAACTGGGCTTTCGGGGTCGAAGTCATTCAGCACTTGGGTGGCACTGTTGCAAAGAGGAAAGAGGAGGACTCGGCCTGGCATGGGAGGTTTCTCAGCTTTCCACTCTCCAGCCATCCCGCTGGGGCTGGGCCAGCGATGGCGCGAGAGAAGGTGTCATTATTTGACTCAGCATGTTCCTAAGCCGCAAGAGAGAAGTGACGTATATAAAAAAACTTGTTGCTTGCTCTTATCTGATAAGAGGGATATCAAGGAGTTTTCTCCACTGCCTAGAC
The DNA here is from genome assembly GCA_026770055.1 of Myrmophylax atrothorax. NCBI lineage: Eukaryota > Metazoa > Chordata > Aves > Passeriformes > Thamnophilidae > Myrmophylax > Myrmophylax atrothorax. Next base: position 3,797,895 of record JAOXXN010000471.1, on the reverse strand, counting down.
ATAGAGGAAGTCCTTCTTTGTCCTTGTATTTCACTTTCTCTGTCAGTATGCCTTCCTTGAAGCAACTATTGTGACCTTACAGTCTCTAACACAAGACAGAAGACTAAACAGTTTTAGAGACATGATACGCAACCACAGGCTACCACATTGCCAAATATCCATTGTTAAGCTTCTCATTTACTCCACCAGTTTTAAAACTGTTTCTGATATAACTGATTTCATTTAGGAGTACCCCAGACAGATCCATCTGACCTCCCATGAATTTGGTGGAAGTGTGTCTCCACCAAATCCATGAAAGCTGCTGCTGGATCAGCTAATGAATGAAGTCTGCTGGTTTTCTGAGATGCTTCTGGCAGAAAATGCCAGCGCTTCACTTACTGCCCAAGCAGGGTCTGGTGTTGCTGTACAGCCATGCTTGGACCATCTTCACCACAATCCATTCTATCTTCCCTACTATCACAGACTGTCTCTTGCACAGCAGTGCTGTACAGTGACACAGACCAATGCACTCTGTGCTGTCCCTTCAAGCCCTGCATTTCTGAAAGCACATGGAGAGTCATACTGTGCATTAGCTGAAGTTTCACAGAGGTTCTGAAGTTGTCTGGACCTGCAAACAATCTGCATGGACGTCTTTGCATGACACAATGCCAGCCAGCAAATGATGTCAGGACTAATGGAGCTACATTACACATCCAAGTGGGAAGTTTTGAACTATCAAACAAAAAAAAATGCATAAAATAAAGGCTGACAGTGCCAGTACAACCACCTACTGTAGCTGGGCTCAAAGGAGCTTCTCAAAAGAATTGAGAGTTAAAATACTGACAATAAAAAGTAGAAGCAGAAATTATTACCAACCCTACCCCTTCACTACCAACACTTCCAAGAGCAGTCAAAAACTGGATTGGGAATAAATGCACATCCATTCAAGTTACTGGGAACCACCTACAGAGAAGATGGATGCTCAGTCCATTAGGAGTTCAACAGGAGCAGAGCTAAGTACACTCTTCATGTAAAGAATACAAGGATCAGAAGGAATCTCTCCATCCTCTCAGCAGCCTCAGGGAGGTGTTGAACAGACAAAATAAAATTTTGCAAAGCTTCACAGGAATGGAATGGAAGGAGGTGGGATGAAAAGAACTATTGGCCACCATAGGGTTTCTCAAACAAAAGATGCTGCTTATTTTCATTAATAAACCTTCACTATAAATTAACACAACTTTTGAATAAGACCTATTGAGATACTCTGTACTTCACAATCCAGCTGTGCTGTGTATCTAAAATGATTTCAAAATGCGTCCACAGGAAAAAAAAAATCACAGTATCTTTTCTTCAAGAAATTACTATATGGTAGAAGAAAATAGTCTTTCTTATTTCAGTTTTCATTTCTCTGGATTTCTGTTCTCTCAGGTGTCATTAGCTATCCCTTTCACCAGGAGAGCTTCTGTGTGTGCATGCATGAGACTGTGAGTACCTACACACACACCTGGAAAGTCTATTTCCTCAAGCAATCCATTTTCTGAAAGATGAAAAATGACTGAAGCATCTAAACAGCAAGCAGTAAGTAATCATTTGTACACAGACAACAAACACCTCAGTCTGCCAAACTCTCCCCAGCTTAAATGCTCATTTGTAAATGAACAAGAAACAGGTGATCCAGCCCGACAGCCCAGATTCACCCACCAGACAGAAACACACAGGTGCATTTTATACAATGGCAGCATTACACAAACTACCAGACACCAAACTGAAGCCCAAACTGTGCAGATTTTGTAAAGCAAAATCTAGATTTTGTAAGCTCCAAAGTCATCTGAAATCTTCAGATTTTCAGAGGCAAAGACTTTCTTTGACGGACACTTGACTATTTTTTTATTCACCACCGTGAAGGTGTTCAAAAGACTTTAACTGCCCTCTACTAATTCCACACAGGAACCTCCTAATGGTAATACCACAATACTGATAATAAGTTATTAATGATAAAACATACAAGCCATTTTTAATTGGTTTTTTTCCTCTTTGTGATGAAATATGAGGAACAGTGATTTTAAAATCAACTGATTCCTAGAGCTGGTGGTAAGTCCCTAGTCCACACAAAACAAATGCACTTCCACATGCCCCAGAGAATTCTCAGGTCTCAGTACCACATCTCCTTTGAAGAGGTTAAATCACAGAACTAAGCTCAAGCTCCACTGCTGAAGAAAGTCACTGAATGTGTTGAGCTTCCATGTGTAATAGTGTCCCTTGGAACTCACACGGATTTACTCCCTGGTCTTCCCGTACTGCTCCCATCCTGGTAACGGGCATGGATCCAGGGATTCACCTCCATCTAGCAATCTGTCTCCCTGAGATTTTCAGCCCCAGTGGGCATGCCCTCCTCAATGCTGTCTGTATATCTGGTACTGGTTCCAAGCAAATACAAAGCAAACTTCATCTGGCTTAATTGCCAAGACAAGCTTTCACTCACAGGTCTAACAAACCAAGCTGAGAGTGTACAAGTGGTGGTTCATAGATATCGGGGGAACTAGCTAACAAACATCCCTTGGAGCTGTAAAGTAAGATAAATACATTTAAATCCTCAAAGGAAGTCCTGTCATATTTCTCCGGAACAGAAGAGCTTCAGATGCATTGGAGAGATTTGTTAAGAACTGCAGCATCTTTGTTTACCTTAGCCTGTGGTTTCTAAGTAGTTGCTTGTTACTAAGTTCATTTCTTGACTCAAAGTGAAAATGGGAATTCACCCTTTTCTCTTTTTTTCCTGCCCAATGTGCAGATGGGGCACATTTTCACTCCATCAATCCCTGCGCCCCCACGCAAAGCTCGCACACATGCACCCAGCCAGTGGAAAAGAAAAAAGGGTTACTCATTAATCCATTCTACAAAGCTTTCCAAACTGAAATGGGTGGGTTCTGCATCTCCAGCAGGGAGCAATATATAGGTAGGTGCAGAGCATACCTGAGCACAGCTCAAACTGGAGTGATAAACTTGAACAGCACAACTTTGCTCCTGGCCCATTTTGAAACAAAACTCGTCAGGATGGAGAGGATGATTATTTTCTTTGTGCTTTCCTTCTGTTCCAGCACAGTGCTGGCTGCAGCTTCACACAGAGCAGTAAAATACAGACAGATCTTCAGGGTAATTGAAGAGTTAGAACTCACAGTGAAAGACAAGGTAAGCAAAGTATTTGTCATAATACTGAATTGTTTCCAAGCATGAAGTGTTGCTTGTATTTATCTTGTGAGGGGCATCACTTTCAAAACTTTCCTAACTTAGATTTATTTTATTGTAGGATGTTGAGCTGCTGCATACACCTGAAAACCCTGGGGTGAGACTGCTTTAACATTTCTTTCTATTAATTTGATGTTGTACTCGTTTATCCTATTGACAAATGGCACATGCAAGAATCTTCAGATCTCTGACCTAGTACCCTAAAAGCAAGCTAGACTGAAAAAGAAAATAGTTTTCTAAAAGTTCCTTATTTCTGAATATTTAATGGCAGAAGTGTTTATATTTTGCTGTCTGAATTACTATTTTACTGTTGCATGTGTATTCTAAGCCACTCACAGATTCAGCGTTGCACGGGATCCATTTATTCAATACTGAAGGGCTCAGTGAGGATTCATACAGGATCCAGATGAGCAGCAGTACTTTTGAGGATGCAGGTTTTGGGAGTGGAAGTGCCTCCAGCTGCCGGGAGCTCCAGCCATGCTGGGAGCAGCACCTGAATCCAAAGGGAGCCCCTTTCCCTCCCACTGAGGCTGAATGCCCATAGTGGCACTGTAAGGCCACAACACAGAGCACTTCCTCTCATTTGCAGTCACACTGGTCTCTCTGAGACTATTTGTGTGCAAGGGTTGTGCTATCAACAGAAAGATAAAACTGCATTCTGCAAATATTCTCTGTGGATTATAGCTAGTTAAAATACAAGAAGAGCCCCTCATGAATCCCTCCTTAATACTGGTATTTACTTATACATTATTTAATGCTGGTATTTTGCATGTTCCAAGGTCAGGGACTTCTTATATGTAGTAAATTTATAATATCAGAGTCACAGAAAGTCTGTGGCATACTCAAAAGTGGCAGGATGCAGGATGTACCACAAAATTAAATGACAATCATAGTAACGTGTCTTAAATGCATCCTGCTTTGATAATTCTCAACATGCAACAAAGGTCTAGAGCAAACTGTGGCTAATCTAATATTATACTTTTGGTATCAGCTGTCTCAAATTTTTGAGCCCTGACAGTTTTTTCATAACACAAACAAACTTGGCTGGCATATAAAAATGATCATTACGTATTATTATACTGTAATGCTACAAGCATTTTTACAAAAACCATCTATCAGGACTGCAAATTCTCTTGTAAAGCAGCTTCAAGGAGAAAGGAAAGGAACTCACCTCATTTCACACAGGTTTTAGTTGCCCTCCTCCCAGGCTTTACAGTTGGGTGCATTTTCTACTTGCCAAAAATATACAGAAGCATGACCAAAACAGAGATATCCCTTTGCATTGCTGGAAACGACTGCAGTGCACAAACTCAATGCACCCCAACTAATTGCTGGGTTTTTTTTTTTCATTAACACTCTTTCTAACTTGAGGTGTCAAAGTGAAAAGGAGGAGATGATTAGCTGTCATTTTACTACAATGTTTGCCTACCTCTGAAACAAAGCAAGTACAACTAGTGACTAATTGCTTCATCAGGTTGTTGGGTTTTTTCTCAAAAAAAAAAAAACACCTCAGGAAGGAAGACAAGAGTTCACTCGCAGCTTAGGGCTTTACAGTCTGATTCTGGGAGGTCCTAAGTACCTCCACTGAATACTAGAGAAGACAGAGAACTCACATATTTAGAAGGTAGGAAGCTGATACAGGTTCAACTTCTGATGAAAAACATTCAAAACATTAGCGTGCTAATAGTAATTATCATCAGCAACCAAACGAACAAGCTTTTCACCCTACAGGGTGACTAAGACATGAATTACAGTTTGCCAAAGCGGCACTGGGGGTGATGAGGTGCCATCACACCCTAATGAAACTTGATTTAATCAGAAATCGTTCATATAACTGTATTTAAATACCAAAAATATTGGGTTTATGGCAACCAGATGTTACCTGGGTTATGCTACCTGCCTTATGCCAGATGTAAATTTGGTCTTGAATATTCAAGCAGAAAACTACCTTTTGTAACACTCAAAATTAGGTGGTTTCTCGTGATCCGTTTTGGCTTCCTTGAGGTTCCTCTGTGTGGACTGTTAGTCCCAATACAATCCCACACAATTTCCTAGGGAGGCAAGGGGACATCAACCCAAGGAAAATCATGCCGAGGCTGAGAAAATAATCTTAGTGCTGAAGTGATTTCAGACTGGAGGAAAGCTAAGCTGAAGTCAGCACCACAGTGCTGATTTACACGGGCTCAGTGTCTAGCCCTGCTGATCACTAATTCCGGAAGCGAGGGCTTTACAGGCTGCTCTGTGAAGTCACTTTGAGTCAGATGCAGAGTACTGCTGCAAATTGCTCTGAGACAAGTATTTCACACGCTTGCCAAGCCCCCCTCAGACATTGCCGGGGGGCTGTGCTTCTAAATGCCTCTTCATCCAAATGCTCAACCCGTGACCTCGCACCAAACCCCACAATCCCCGCGGTCCTCTGACCGTTGGCCTGCCTGCAGCTGACTGTCAACTCAGCAGAAAGAAGAGGCAGCACAGATGAGAAATGCTGGTTTCTCAGCTCATCACGGATGAGACAGAAAATGTTTTCAGTTTCAGCTGGAAAATCGATCTCTCTTTTAAAGACAAATGGGTTTTTTCCAGTAAGCAAAACTGGTTACGGTAAGGTGCTTGAAGTAAACAAAAATGCATGGCTTTTAAGGAAAATAAAATCTTTTCTCTGACCAATATAAAATGTTGCTAGTAAGACTTACTATAAACAACTTCCATGGAGTTTGCCTTGTTCTTGCCCAAGCAGCAACATCTCTTAAACCCAGATGAGCCTCAGCTTGGGCAGCAGTTAGTGTACAACACAGGGGCGATGGCTTTGGAGCCTTTCTAATGTGTCTGATCAGTAGTTCTAAATGTTTCCTTCTTTGGAAGACAGAAAGCAACTTAGAAATTGGCTTCAGAATGTTGCTTTACCTTCTCTGTTGACTGTCAGGTCCGTTTTGGTGGTATTTTCCATATTCCTCTCTCATGCTATTTTGTGAGAACCTTTCAGTAGTTCTATGTCAATTGTAATTATTAAGTAAGCAGTATTAGAAACAGCACAAAAATTAGGAAGGAAAAAGTATATTCCCACATGCAGCACTGACAGATATTTGTAGTTTTTAAAAAGTAAAATGCTCATCTTGTGAAAACTGACTACATGTATTATGATCCACTCTTCAGGAGCAATTTTTTTTCAATTGCTGTCATGATTAACTTTCAAGTGGAAATTTTAGTTAGGATATACTAAGCATTTAATGAAGTAATCAAAGAACAGGTGAAGTAAAGGTTAAAGATCTCTTGCATACCCAAAACTAACTTAAAAAAAAGAGTACAGTTGAATATTCTCAATTAATACTCTGGATACTGACTTTTGCACATGGACTATAACATAACACATTCAGGAAAAAATGCTGCAACACTGGCTTTAAAACAGTTCCTTCTCTCTCTGCCCTAGGAGGGATGTCTGGACACAGCTGTGACCTGCTTCAAGAAGGGCACACTGAAATTACAACCAATGAACAGCCAAGTTAATGCCACATTCACCAAAGCCATTCGAGTCCTCAGCAGATTCACCTTCAGAGGGCCTGGAAAGGTAGGATTTCCCCACAATGCTCATAACCATGATCACTGCTCCTTATTTTCTACAGCAGAGACCACCTGCAATGGTAGAATCGTAGAAAGAAAAGTTGTTAAAAAAAAACAATCTGCCTTTTGTTACTTTGGAACTTAAAAATGTCCAATTTTTGCACTTTTGGGAGGGCCACTCACTGCAATCCTAATCAATCACGTGTATGAACTTGGCAGCCATATCTGTGCTGGCAAAAGGACAGGGATCACTGCAAAAATGTGACTAGAAGTTGCCATTACTAAATTCTCTGCCTTTCTGAAATAGCTTGTGTCTAAGCTTTTCCAGCTGGAAAAGGCTGTGCTTACAACCCTCTGGATTTCTCAGTGAGAAAGCTTATAGGCTGATCTACGATTCTGATATGCTGGTTAGAAGTGGCATCATTTTCTTTATCTTCCAGCAGTGTGAGTTTTCCTGCGAATCTTGCGAGAAGAAAACCCCCAAACAGTTTTTGAAGAGC
>JAOXXN010000471.1:3759159-3780957 GCA_026770055.1 Myrmophylax atrothorax | reverse complement strand
CTGAGGTCACCTCTGAGCCTCCTCTTCTCCAGGCTAAACAACCCCAGCTCCCTCAGCCTCTCCCCATAGGGCTTGTGTTCCAGTCCCTTCACCAGCCTTGTTGCTCTTCTCTGGACCTGCTCCAGCCCCTCAGTATCTTTCCTGAAATGGCCTTTTTATTATCATTTACACAGACTTAATATAGTTTAGCTGCTTCCAACATAAACACAGAATCAGCTTCCCTTTTACTCTACATTACCACTTCTTTTACACTGCATGGATTTTAATTCCTACCTTATCATGAAAGATTTAAATGGAGACAGTAGGTCCTCACTGGCGAAACAGAAGCATCACTGTCAAGATCTCCCCCAGAAGCCTGAGGGCAAATGCTCCTGTGTGTGTCTCCAGCCTGGGGACTGCAGCAGTAAAGCATTTCACTGCCAGAAGGCAGCTCGTTTCTGCCAACAGCCACACTCACAGCAATCAGAACACACAAGTTCTTAGGTTCAGGGTGTCTGGATTTTAGTAAATACTGACAGGTTGGACAGACTGGTATACTGGTATAAAAGCAGTGCCTGTTTCTTGGCTCCTTACATGAAGCAAGGAAGTTTTATGACTTGGGATTTCAAGTTCCACAATTTCAAACATCCCCTCCTGGTACTGCAATCTCATTACAATCATGGCCTGAAGCAGCAATGATTTTGTTATTCTGCTTTGTATCACTATGATTAAAGTCTAACTGGGCAATAAGCTGTGAAGATGAAGTGATACTTTGCAGGACAAAGCTTGGCAAGCTGTTCCTCAGCCCAGGATCACAGCACAGACAGGTATTTGGGAAGGGTCCAGCTGTTACATGAACATGCTGTGACCTACAGTCTCAGGCTAAAGTGCCACAAGAGACAAGTCTTCTGTTCTCTCTCATGTAAACTCACCTAGAAACTATTAAAGCATTAGTGGCATGATACATTAATTGAGTGAAGTGATACACAGTGGCCGTTATTTCTTTGCTGTGGAGCAGACAAGGGCCATGATTACACAAGACAAAGGGTAACATCAACCCTTCACTGAAAGCAGAGGGATCTGAGCCCACAGAAATGTCCTAAGACAGCAGAGAGCACACCTTGTACCTTACACACAGACACCGGAGGAGGCACCAGCAGATGGGGCCTCGCAACAGGTACTGTACCATCTCCTGGGGTTTCCTGAGAACCACACACTGGCTCAGCCTGGGCAGAAATGGCTTCCTCTGCACAGCTCTCTGCACGGTGCTTGTGCCACTCAGTGTCCCTGAAAGACAGGAGCACATCATTGCAGTTTCCATAGTTATCAATTTCCAAAGTACCAATTCACTAATTTAAAAAATACCTTTATTTAAAAAACTAATCACAGGAAAAGCTTACAAACAGCAAAGCTCCTTTACAAGAAATCCTTCAGAGGAATATGACTAATGTACCTGTACTTTTTAAATATAATAAAACATTGAGTCAAGGCCTACTCATATTCTTACTCTGATTATTTATCTTTTTTTCTTTTCTCCTTACAACCTGTCAATCCTTTTCTGGGTGGAAAAAAAACATCACCTCAAGTGAAAGTCCTTTCACTTCTACTTATAATTCAGGATTCTCACAAGTACAGCAGTGCAAGAGGCCCCACACAACCTTTTATCTACAGCAGAAAGGGAAATGCTTTTCCTTTTCAGGGCACTGCATTGTACATCTGGTGTTCTCACTAACACAATGATCTTGAACTTGGTATTTGCTGGGTTGTTTTGTTTTTTTCCCCTCTCTGCTTGTACCGATTTGCAGAGAATGCCCAGGTACAGAGATTTTAAATTTTTATTTAGGCCTGTGTGTCCAAAATCCACACACAGAAAATGGGAAAACCACTGCTAATTGTCTTTGTAGGACAGATTAAGATGTACCAATTAACACTGCTATTCATGAGCTGGGTATTATTGCAGAACATCAAAAATAAGAAGCTACATATACAACACAAACTTCAGATAACATTATTGTTTAAGTTCTCAAAGAGTATACACAACTCCTTTTTTAACACATGTAGCTACAGGACTGGCTGATTTTCTTTCCCCCACGTGTTTGGCAAACACAAAGATTTTTCTCATTATTATTTCTTTTAACATATGTAATTTCCAGTTTAAATGTTAAATTAAGTGGCTTAGATAATTTTAAGTTTCCCAAGAAAAAAACCAGTAATCCTTGGGGAAAAATAAGTGAGAAAATTAACACATGTACATCTGCAGAGTTATTAATAATGTTAACATTTCTGCTGAATATTTGTGCTTCCGGTTTCACATCAGAAATTTGTCTCCCACAGATCTTGGTTCCACTCTTGGTTTTTTCCTTAGGCATTTAAATGGAACCTTTTGACATTTTTGCTCAGCCACACATAGCTAAGAGTTTTGGAGGCAGTAATAACACTGCTCCATGAAATACGTCATAAAATACCCCCTGTCTCATAAAATATTCCTCCAGTTTCTCTCAATGTAGAATCTAAATGCATAGATTTTCATAGATACCAGACAAGTAACCACTTGTACAATTTTACATGGATATAGAAACCAGCATTAGGGAAATATCATTTAGCCCTATAATAGAAAATGATCTGAAAGGAATGTCATAAACACAAGACTACGCTGGGAAGGCAACTGTGCCTGGATGAGGTCTGGAAAAGCCCAGACTGTCTGAAGACAGATATATACAATTGGCTGAATGAGTAGTTTTTACCACAGCAATCCAAGGGTTAATTGTAATAAAGTTGTAAAATTACTGTGGGAATGAAGGGAGATATGCTATGGAGATGAGTGTATTTTTTTCAGAACTGTATGTCACCCTTACTACTATTATTAAGCCAAAGGGCATTATTTTATCACTGATTCCATTGGGGAAAAAAAATGAGCCAATATCAGGAGACAGAATTTGTAATGTAAGTGCTCCAAAGCCATACATCAAAATGGAGAAACTCATCAATGCAAATCACTTCTTGGTTTCTGTGAGATCAGGATTAGGACTGGATTATTCAGGAGGCACAAAGTTCCTGCAAAACATAGCAGTGAAATTTCACTCTCATTTACTCACAAAGATGATTAAAGCAGAGTCAGCAACTTCCCCAGGTAAAGGGGGAAGCAGTGTCATAGCTAGAATGACAACATGGGAGCCTCTAAACCACATCCCTGCTGAAGGTCACACTTCACCACAGCAGGTAATCCTACAAAAACCCAGCAGGATTGGACAGAAAGGAAGAAATTAATATACAGTCTCCTAGGAGAAGAGGAAGAATTAAGACTATGTACCCAACCAAAGAGCCAGGAGAGGGAAAACCCTGCATTACCACATGCAAGGATACACTACAGAGCAGAGGGGGAAACCCCTACGTTCTACATATGAATCACATTTGTTAATAATGAAATTATAACCCAAACCACAACAGGTATGCTGCATTCATCTTTAAAAAAAAAAAAGACAGGAAATGGGGTCAAAAATGCTAGTTCCTCGTGCTGCAAGAGAAATTGTCTCAATCACACAGGCTTTGCACATTAAGTTTGTGAGATGCTGGGGGATCAGGTTGGGCATGGAAAGATAACCTAACATTTGGAATAGTAAGTATTCAAAATGAAGCCCTTGGTCTTCCTCCAGGATTCAAGGTGGCGATTTTCTCTTTGGAAAATGTAGCCTGTGAGAGGAAAGACCCAGTCTCCACACCTGGGTGAAACATCTCACCTGCACTCCATGCTCACACTACCCATATGCACATCCACCTTCTAAAAGAGCCTCCTAAAATTACACTCACTGAATAGCGTAAGATAAACCACAATCTTTTATTTCACAGAGAAATACACCAAATTTTAAGTTCAAACAGATCCTAGCTCAAACTCCACCTAAAATTTGATCCCAATTTCTACTACTACTTAGCATTTCTGCATTTCCACTGCCCTGTGCAACACCAACTAGAATTTCTCAACATAACTGAGCTCCTCCACGAGTCTGGGAACCAAGTCTAGATTTGAAGAGTAGAAAGGCAGTGAACTTTTCCTGAATTCTGGAGCCTCAACCAGTGTTTTCCAAGGAGTGACATTTTTGCTTTGGGAGTAAATGCAAACAAACAAATCTACTATGACCTTTTGTATCAGGCTTCAGAAAAGCCCACTGAAGACTCTTACTACTCTATTTTCCACAGCACTTGAGTCCTGTCTCGCATAAAGCCAAATCACAATGGTTCCAACATCACAGCAACTTCTGATGGTTTTGGCAGCAAATGCAGTAAGAATTTTGCAATTATATCTACAAAAAATGGAAGAAAAGAGGTTTAGTAGTCTCAGTGGCTCATTGTCACACTTCCTAAAAAAGAAATAGGGAAAGAATTCTTGGACTAAAAGAATCAGAGAATCCTCTTGCCATCCTCTGTATGTTGGCATCTCAACAAGTGACATATTCCCAAGAACTCCCTCCTCCTGTTACATTTGCTTCTTGCCTCTACTACTTGGTTTTAGAAAATGGTTCAATTCAGCAGAATTTTGTGAATTCTTAGTATTTTTAAGAGATTTCAACATCTAATATTATCAGCTCATATCATCTCTTTTTCAAAGGGTATAATGACTTGCCTCTGCCATCAGGGGAAGGAATTTGCAGCCATAAAGTGTTTTACTGACTCAGAATTCCAAAAGTAAAGTCATCTCACCAGGAAAAAAAAAAATCACCAAAGCCCACATATAATTCTATCAATAAGCTTCAGTTTTCAGATGTTTGTGCTAACAATGGCTAAGACTTACACTCCACAACCAATTACAGTATCTTGACAGGATCAGAAAGAACCATCAGCATTAAATCTCCTTTTAAAACAGTAGGAAACAACATCTGATGGTAGTTTTGTGTCAAAATATGAAAAAAAAAAGAAAAAATCACATTACACCAAAATATGATCACAAAAGCTTTTGAACAGGAGATGTTCACAGCAATAATGTTTCATTTCTATCTGGAAACATCAAGAGCTTTCTCTGAGGCACTCAAAAGCCAATCAAAGCCTCCCATGCTGCACAGAAAGCTAATCACCAGAAAAGGCTTCTGCAAAGCAGGGATTGGGAACCAGTGACAAAAGTCTGCTGCTTTACTTCAGTATCTGGTTCAAATCTTTACACCTTAACTTGGGAAAAAATGGCTTGTGTTAGATCTGGTCACTAAAGGCCAAAAAAAAGGAGAATGACTTGCAATAAAAAGAATGTATTATATAAATGCAGCATCTAAGGGATAACTATCCTTATTTAAAGTCCTGAAGTGCTCAGGATACTTACACCCTATTTATATGTGCAGTATTAATGGGCTACATCCTGCATCAGACTGAACTCCTTTGCTTTTCCACTGCCCGGAGGTGGACGGTGCATCCACGTTCATCTGTTTTCACGTGGGGTTTTTTGGTCCATCCCCTTCTCCCTTCCCACCCTTGACTCTCCTCTGTGCAGTGTGGCCATTCAGCAAGAACACCTTAACATTTGGATGCAAATGTCATTCCATTGCCAGCAGCACGATCAGGTGACGACAGTCTAAGAGGTCACAGTCATTTTTACACTTTTTTCCACGACTGGTGCTCTCTGTGGTTAAAAAGGGAACTTTTCACTGCTCATAAGTTTACTGTTCACCCCCCTTTACCTCATGGATGCACTACTGTACAACTCACGTGCTCTATTACTAACATACCAAATCCAAAAGATGCTTTTCTTTTGAATAGGCACAAAATGACACGTTCCAAGACTTCTTGGCTATTACATCAACCTCTTTATATTACTAAAACATTTAAACTGGGATTTGAACCCCATGGGGGAATGAAATGCTTACTCTCTCATGCATTTGGTTATGGAATATATGACTGAAGTTGCTATGATGCATTTGCCACCAATAAATCACTGTCAATCTTTCCCTTCAGAGACATGGAAAATGAAAAGTACAGTAATTTGAATAACGGTGGGAAGGCCAATACCCAAAAATTTCTCCATCGCTTTGGCTTCCATTGCCAAATTCGTCACTAAAAAAGTCCAGAGATCAAGTCAGACTTCAGCTCTAAAGATTCAGCCTTGCTTTCCACGGTACTACTGACCATATCTGGCTGTTGAGGCAGAGAGTCATCCAAAGCAAGGCTACACACTGTAGTTGTGTAATTTAAACTTGCACTCTGTGGTTTAATAGACTTCACACACGCTATCAAGATTGCAAAAAAATTGAGCAAAAATAGTATAAAAACTCTAATCAGATCACTGTGGTCCTTTTTGAAACCTCTAACTACATGATCAAAGTTTCAATTTCCTGCACTTTTTATTACTGGTGAGTAAAAGTAAATGGTAATAGGTATGGTGAGTAAACGGTAATAGGTATGATGAGGTGCCAGAGCAAATGGTTTTATAGTATTTGGATACTTGAGTCCACTTTCCTCACATTACAATCCATTGCTTCAAAAGAGCAATTTTGAAAATCAGTCCTATTCTTTCTGCTACTGTTATGTAGTCTTGCCTTTCTGCAAACTGCTTCCAGAGCTGCAGAGATGTAAAAACATCTTTCCCAAATTCCAGAAAACTTTGATGTGCAAGGCTTAACACCTTAATCCTGCTGAACACAAGTTTTCTAGGAACTGTTGTTACCCATCATTACCTGGGAGCATGTTCAATGTAACACAGCAGCAGCTTCTCTCCTTCTGTATTCATACAATTAATGAATCTGGATTTCACTTGTTATGGCTGGGTATTACTGTAACATGAATAACAGTAACAGTGAATGTATTTAAACAGAAAACATGTTCTAGGTCTGGAATAATTCACACCTCTTGCCACTCTGCCACCTAAGCAGTCTGCACTGGTCTGGAATTTAATACTCCAGTGTCCTCACTGGCTGAGTACTACAGAAAATTTACTCTCCCTGTTCCAACAAGGAACACAGAAAAACTTGCTTCTACCAGTATCCATGGATTTTCCAGAGCATTCCACAATGCTCTTGAGGCACTGTGATTTCTGATTTCTGCATTCAGACTGAGAGGGGCGTGAGCTGCACTGACCCTCCCGATAACGAGCGAGCATCTCCTCCCAGCCCACGCACTGCATTTCCTTTCTGAGAAAAGCAGGGCACAGCAGGGAGGGTGACGCACGCCGGGTCCTGCCTGGGCACGGCGTCGTGACGTGGCTGGGGCACACACAGGCACAGCTCAGGTAAGGCTCTTCTGAAATCACCACAGGGCCTGAACTATGAACTGTGCCGTTATCACACACAGACGTGGCTGGGGCACACAGGCACAGCTCAGGTAAGGCTCTTCTGAAATCACCACAGGGCCTGAATGATGAACTGTGCTGTTACCACACTGTGATCTGGCATTTTTATTACATGCTCACACACACTACTGAGACCTTGAGTGAGTGAAAACACAACTCTGATCGCTGTGCTGATGTTCCTATGGCAAATCAAGTGCCTGCGACTTTTCTACACAAAGATTACTTGTGTTTAATTTATGGTTTTTAAATGAACTAGAGATACTGAACTGCTGTGCTCAATAGGAACAAATGCAGAATACACTCATAAATGGCCATCTAGATAGGGAAAAATATTTTTAATAGTAACAAAGCATTGCTGACACATAAAATTCAGCTTGTCTACTACAGCACTTGTGTTAGGACCAAAGATGGCTTTGCTCCATCTATGTTAGGAAAATGATTTTCAGCATGGTCTCTTCTCCCAGGCACTCAGCAATAGGACAAGGGGGCACGGGCTCAAGCTCTGCCAGGGGAGATTGAAGTTGCAAAGCAGAAAAAAATTCTTTCCAGAGAGAGTAATCAGGCATTGGAATGGGCTGCCCAGACAGGGGGTGGATTCACCATCCCTGGAGGTTTTGAAGCTGAGATTGGCCATGGCACTGAGTGCCATGATCTGATAAAGGGACTGGAGTTGGACTTGATGATCTTGGAGGTCTTTTCCAACCCAATTGATTCTACGATTCTATGAAAGGGAAAGAACCAGGAACACACCTTAGCTCTGAATCCCACTGACACCCACAGAGGATTTTCCTAGCAAAAGATATCTTTTCTTCACATTTATGTTCAAATTCATGTCGTGCCAGGTCACCAGTATGGAAATTTGCCCTTGTATTTATTATTTCTGTGTTGTATCCCTTAAAACTCTCACTCTTAAAAATTAATCACATGGCAACTATTAGTTGGTTTTGGTGAATCGGGAAGGGATGCAGTTCCCTCATTTCCAAAGAAGAACAGCAGAACTTCAAAGGGCTCAAGCAAGGACAACAAAACCAACTAAATTTCTGATGTTTTGTACAGCAAACAAGCAGGACAGGAAAAAAGCCTAGAAAAGAGGCAATTCTTGTGGACAAAGTTCCCCATAATTTTGAGTGTCACAGCACAGGTAGACAGGAAGACTCACCACCTTTTCCACTACAAGGACCAAAAGGTAAAACCATCCAATAAGCCAGGATCAAAACATGCAGAGCCACAGGAGGTCGATGTGTGGAACCTGCAAGCCCTTTGGGCTGTGAATGCTAAGAGTGTCTCAAGCCACAGCCTGAACATACCCTGTGGCTTCAGTCAATACAAAGGAACCACTTCCAACTGAGTAATTCCTTAGATCTGAAAAAAACTGGCTTTGGGGAAAGCACTCAAGAGCACCATATGCCTTAAGTTCCTGATTGTGGCTACCTTTGGAGAAAGATCCAAATTAAATGGACTTTTCAGCTGATGAAGTACAGCTCCAGAATTTAGGGAAAACAAACATCCTCCCAGTGCTGTTTAGACTATTTCAAACCAAAACCTTTGTCTCTCCACTGAATTCCACAGACAGAAGGGTTGGCTAATATGGACAGAGCGAGAGGAGCAGAGTCTTGCTCACACACTTCTGCATTAACACTTTGAACACCCAACCAGGACAAGATCCACAGGAAGTACAGGAATACAACACTGCCCCTGGCTATGACAGTAGGCAAAGATGTACATGTGGGGAAGCCCCTGCTCCTCCCCAGGAAATCCCACACAACCAGTGTGAAGCAAGTGGGAAAAGTGAGCCAAGGGAAAATGGAATCAAGAAAGTGAATTGAAGAGAATGGGTACATTGTCACAACAATGCCTATTTACAATTTTGAGCCAGGCAGCACTGAGGTGCCTCACTACCTTTTGTCCCTATCTAGTGACAAATCTAGGCCAGCTGCTTGGCATGTGCACTGTCACAGCCTTCAGGAAGGCGAAACAGCACTCTCTGGTTGTGGTTTGTCAGCATCCTCTATGGTTATAATCTGACACTGGCCTTTTGACCCAGCAGAGCAATTTCAACTTGCATCTTACCGTACATTTCTTAAATCCGACCGCTGAGAGGTCTGGCAGCAGCTTAGCTTGTCAGTTTACATGCCAGTCTCCACCGCCAAACAGTAACACTGAAAAGCAGAAAGCTTTTGCCTTTGAGCTTTTTCTCCACTTCTCATTCCAAAATGAAAACATGTACTGTTCTAATCTGAGCTACCCACAGTATTTGACAGCCCTCAGTTTCCTTCCAACTACAACAAAGCACCCTTTTGTCTGTTAGGTTGACCAGGATGCTCTGATTTGATTTCCTCTCTTCAGGATGTGCTCCCTCTCACAGAACTGGGCCTCAGCAGCACTGTGTTTGTATTGGGCTCTACAGCTCTGCACCTAAAGAGAAGTGTGAAACAAAACTAGTAGAGGTTAACACTTGTATTATTTTGTGGGTATACAAAGAAAATTTTTAGCAGGTTTGGTGCACACTGCGCTAAAGAGGAAATTAGTTTGATACGGGCAGCACTTCACCGTGGAGACAGTCTTAAAAATTCCATTTGGATATAAAAGGAAAACATGAACAGGACCAACCATCCTTGCAAACATATGCTGGACCTAATGAAGACAAAAAGAACTTGCAAAAATTCAACTATTTCCTCTGTAAATACAGCACACCACCTTAAGGTGTGTTACATCCAGGCCTAATCCTTACCCTTTACTGATCAACCTTACCAAGTTGACATTCAGCTGTAACTCTCACAGTAATTAGTTTTCTCATTCAGACTTGCAATCACCCCAAATTTTACCATCAAACAAAAACACTGACTCTGGAGTGCACGAAAAGTAGAGTACAGTGACAGGAAGCACCAAGGCTCCCCATACCTTAACTGAATCCACAGCTATTAAACAATTACCAACAAGATTTCTGGGACGACGAAACTTGTGTCAGACAGTTCTTAAGACATTATTTTCCCCAAGGACAAGCTAGTTTATAGTATTTTTTTCATTTTTAAAGTGCTCCCACTTAATCCTGGTCCTTTCAATGGAAGATGACTTCAAACACAGGTTCTGTGAGGGGATGCCCCATTGCCAACTATTTTCAGATCATTTTAGTTAACTATAGTAATAATCTTTCTTAAAAAAAAAAAACAGTGACATTCTTGCAGGAAAAAAAAATCACTCTAAGAATTACTCACTTTGGAGTTGTTTTTTTGGTCCTTTCTCCTGAAAGAGTGGGTACTTGCCCAAATCAGGCACAACATCCAACTCGTTAAATCCACTGTTCACTCCTATCTCTAAATATCAGTACATTATGGGATCCATTGCAGTTCTCAGGAAGCTGTTCCACTTGTAGCATCTATCAAACAGATACACTAAGAGAATTCCCTGGAAGTGTCCAAGGCCAGGCTGGATGAGGCTCTGAGCAATCTGGTCTAGTGGAAGGTGTCCCTGTCCAGGGAAGGTGGGTTGGAACTAGATGATGTTTAAGGTCCTTTGCAAACCATTGTGTGATTCCATGAAGTACAGACTGCAACACGGAGAGAGACATTACTGGCTTAACTCGGATACTGCCATGGTTATTCTTGCTCAACAAAAACCACAGCAGCCTCCTATTGAGCAGGTTAGAGATTCTGAGTTTTAGGATCACAGAGACTGGGGAAGTTTCCATTTTTAAAATGTGGGCAGGATCATGAGCCTCTGCTAACACTTAACTGAAGAGGAAGACTGAGAAAAGGCTGAAGAAGGAAAGTGGTAAATATCTCCTTCTGATGGCTTAAAATCAAATTAAAAACAACTGCCACTCAACCCTTTATTCAAATCTTCAACATATTTACGTGAGTGTCCCTACTGAGCAGAGTAAGAATACTAAAGGCTTACTTTCTAGAGGTTATTGCTTAGAAGGATGAGATCTGCAACCAGAAGTCACTCAAAAATTCTTTAAAACACAGCTAGAAAGAGTTAAATCAACGGACCAAGATCAAAAATTGATTATCACTTTCATGAGACCATGAACTCTGCCGTGGCTCTATGGGCAGTAATCTTGTACAGGCATGTTACTGTAGTAGGAGTCTGAAAAAAACCCAACAGATAAACTAAAATACCAAACAAGGCATTCACAGTGACTCTGGCTGAACTTTGTTCTGCTGGTGGAGAAAAGAGGCAAGCACCTTGATCAACACGATGCCAAACACCTCAATGAAACCACAACTTGTCTGCAAATTCATCAGTCATCAGGTTTGCAAGGGGAGAAAGAAGAAAAGTGAAAAATAAAGAGATGTAAGCTTTCAGATTAGAAAAACTAGAAAAACACAAAAAATAAGTGTACACTGAGAGGAGTCAGATCCCATGTAAAAACTTTTCCAGGCTTTGAAGTTGCACAGATCAGGTTTAGTCAGCGTGTGTCGTTTACTTTTATTCATTTTCTAAAAGAGAAAATGAGCCCTCATTTTTTATATTAGGCACAAGTACTACCAAAAGGATAAACAATCCACTAAAAAACAACTGCAGGCCACAAATACCCTTCTCCCTTTCCAGCTCCCCGATGCAGAAATACTGTTTGGCTTTAACATGTGTTTTACTGCTTATTAGCCCTTCCTTGAAAATTTGGGTGAGGCTTTTAAACTGTTTCTTAAAGCTTTTCAAGCAGGGTGCATTTCCTTATAACATTGTTTTACTGTAGCAATATTGTATTTAGAAATAAAATGATATATAAATCAACTAACCTTAGTGGTGGATTATTACCAAACAAAAAAACCCCACAGTGTGACATGGCCACCACTACCTGTCCCCACCCCTTTTTTAAAGGCAGGCTTTTGGGAGTTGAGCACTTGTAGCACTACTTTATCCTGTATGATTCCAAGGCAATTTAAAAGAGGAATTTCATTTCCTGTTAAAATGCAATCAGCTCTGTGGTGAAGCTGGAAGGACCATCTAAATGGCTGTACCTCTGAATAAACCCCCAGGTAATTCCTTGCCCAGTTATAAACAGGAGCTCAGACTGTGATTGCCAAAATCTGACCAGCACAGTAAACTGTGTGTTTCCAAATGTATTTCCATGAAATATCTTATAAAGAGAGAAACCTCTGTAGTGTTACAGACCTGACACAGCAAAGATTGAACAGTGCTGAAAACAGTAAGGATAATTACAAACAAAAATATGTCTTGTGCTCATCACTGAGGTATCTTTTACTGCTCTACAGTCTAAAGACAGTAATTTAAACCAAACAACAAAACCCCTGGAATAAAAGGGCCTAACTTTATAAACACCCTGCAGAAACGCTGACTATCAAGTGCTCAGCAGGTCAGCTCGGCAGGCACAACTGCTGGTAGAAATTGGTTACTATAAAAAAAATTAGAAAAGACAAATATAAAGGGTCAGCAAAGCTTCATACTGCACATACACTCTATATTGCAAGCTACAGCAGCCACCACCACTTCTGTAGGACCACACTTCTGGAATGTTTGTACTTATTTCAAACCCAGGAAATTAGCACCTTCTTCAGGAGCTGGGATCACACTGATAATTAGCACCAATTCAATGGTTTATGAGCAGACACATGCTAATAATTACAGCAATGGACTGTATTTAACCCAAGCAAAAGCATATTCTAATCAACTTCCAGCAGCTCCACACCCCTTCCGATGACATGATCAGAACATGTAATGTGGGTTTCACATGCAGCCTTACACATAACAGCAAAGTGAAGCAATTACCCCCACCCCAAGTCCTGCACATCCTAAATGCTACAAAACTTCCAAGGCAGCAGTGTGCAAACCCAGAATTTATTCCACACAGCTGAATTCACTGAGCAAAGGAACCATGTTTCACACAATGTCAGAGACTGCCAGGCAGCAGGGGCAGTATTTGGCTCAGAACTGCACTGAAAATGAAGGAAACCATTAATTTTCAACACTGCACATCACATTCCAAAGGTATCAGCCAACAGACCCCTGAACCACAAAAGAAAAACAATTTAGCAATACTATGCAAGAGTTCAGTGTCAAATGACTGTTTACTTTGAACTTCAGTACTGTGAGACACACCACAAAATGCAGTGGGTTATTTATCAGGAAACAAAATCTGTAAATATTTTAGAGCAGTGCATTTTCATTGTAAGCTGGAGAAAAGTGAAAGTTGCACACAATGAAGAAAAGAACAGCATTAAGATACACAGTAGTAGAGAAAATGGTTTAATATTCCAAATGAAGGAATTCTGCTGGAGTTTTTTTCATGAACGTCTCAAAATTGCTGGTATAAAGACTGATTGGGGCACCTCAGCTCACACTGCCTCTGCAAACCATGACAGGTAAAACCACCTTCAGACAGGAAGCCAACTTTCTTCCTGTTGTTTAATCAACAATTACTAAGATCAGAAGGCTTCCTTCTTCACTTCAATAATGCCCCAGGATTTGTGAGAGGATAGCTATATAGAGATAAACAGAGTGATTAAATTATGCATCTTTAGAACAACATTTTGTAAACTATGGCAGGAGTTTATTCTATGGCATATTCTATGAGGGAGTGGGACAGCCCATGAGGGAAAAAGTGTTTCATGCAGAAAGCACACAGAGAGACAGCAAAAAGTGAGTGTGGGCTTCTCTTACACCAGTGAATATAGGTAAAATCCCTCTTGCTTGATAAAAATTCCAAAGTGTCATCAGGGGAGGAAAAACAAAAGTAATGATTCTTGCCATACAGGTAGAAGACATGAAAAAATGTGTAATAAAACCTCTTCTACATGACGCCCCCATCTTTTTCCCCCCCCACAGAAAGAAGAGTATAAATACACTGAACAGCTTAATGACAACTTATCAGCTCTCATCATACATCACAACTCTAATATTACTACCCAGATAACACTGACATGATGGGCAAAGTCCTGATCTTTAGCTGTATTTCAGCTGTAATTCTTATGTCTGCAGTTTATGGAGCACCTCTTAATACTGAGGCTTGTCAAACACCTCTACCACCTGATGAGAAAAAAGGCCTTCTTACAGCTTTAATTTGGGATTTAGAACTCCTGAAAGACATCAACGATGTAAGTGGTCATTTTCTTTTATTCGAAGATTCTTTTCTATTGATTTTTTTCCATGTAATTTTATTTTTTAGAAAAATTAACTTCCCCCCCCCTCCTCTCTCTACAGGTTGATCATCTTGACTTCTACACACCAAATGACATGGAGGTGAGTTGAAACTTTCTCTTCTCAGAAGGATCTCTAGGGTATGGCTACTTAAAAACAATGTCACATTTACTGAGTTACACTAAAACAATTTGCTTAGGAGATGGTCACATATAAAACAAAAATCTGAGTAGTTTGAATTCATTGTAGAGTACAGTTAAAGAAATTTCTGCTTTCCACTAATAGGCTGATATGCAATATTATCTCATTGCTCTGTGCAGTATGTAAAGCAGAATGAACCCTCCCTACTCATTCTGCTTAATACGTGTTGAATTCACAGGACAAATGTGGTTTATGAATTATTTAAAGATTGTGTAAGATTTGCAGGAGGCAATTCTGTTGTATTAACAAACTCTGAGGATGAAAACAGACCTAGAAATGATTAAATAAAGCAGTATCCATGTAAAATTACCCACATTTATCTAAACTAGATGCAGAGTAGGTTCTGTTTAAGACGTTCTAAATCTTCTATATCCCATCAATGATGAAACTCAGTTAGGCTCTACCTAATTCTTTTCAGGAACAAAACTTTACCAAGCCCTTCTATCACTGTGGTCACTTCTATGTGAAACACTGTACGTCAAAGCCAGATGGCGTTCTAAGTACAGCCTCACTACAGGCAGGCTGCTGACTGTACTGCTTTTCATCCACTATGCAAACACACCAGTAAACAGAAGCATCAATTATTTAGTATGGGGAAGTAGTTAAAATCTGTACATAAGTTACCTGTTAACTCCTTTGAACCTCCGGGCAGGTTTTTAATTCAGAAGAATTCTCACTTAACAGCAATTTTGTTTTGAAGTCAGATCCTGCAACCACTTCCTCATCTACATCACTTTTATGCTGGCAACATCAGGACATAACTATCTCAGCTCCAGTGCTTAAATGCAAGTGCCTGAGCCTGATTACTGCCATGCTGAGTGCCTGATATAGCTATTTATAGCTAATAGTTATTTACCCTGTTCACAAGCCAGATCTGATGCAGACATCAGATAGAGTAACCAAAGTGCATTATTAACTGGAGATGCCTCTAAGGAGGGCCACTTGTGTTTGCCAACACATCATGTTCAGATGGCAAGCAGGAGCAAGGCTCAGCTTAGGAACAAATATCACAGCTTTGTGTTCCAGAGGGATATTCCAGCACTTCAAGTGTCCTGTAAGGATTGCTCATTTTTCAAAAGCTACAACAACCTACCACATATATAGCATCTCACAACACAACTTTAAGGGGAACAAATGAACCACATGTTGTATAAAACAAACAACTCAATTCCTGACATGAGGATAAAACCAACAGATAACTGGGATTTTTAAAATGGAAAGTTATCACCAGGAAACAAGTTACACACGTAACAATTTTGCTGCCTGTTTCAGGAGTGCGGCAATGGAACTCTACACTGTTACCAGAGGGAACTGACACTCCTGGAAAAGGAACTTGAAGGGGAGAACCAGACACATCTAGAAAATATACAGAAGAATCTCAACTGTCTTAAGGTAGGCAATAGTCTTAAGTTGATGTATTATTGTTAAAATCAGCTAGCAAGTGTTATCACCAATGAATAAAATACCTGTATTGCAGAAAAACATCACCCCAGGAACTGGATGCAAGAGGTGTGAAGCTCACGACAAGACCAAGTTTCCTGCATTTCACCAGGAACTGCTCAGTGTTCTGCAATCTATGCTAAAAGAAGTCTTATAATAATTTTTATGTTTACTGCTACATTATTTATTTAAATATTTAATTATGACTAATTTATATATTTTGCCCCAGGGCATACAATTAGCTCGCTGTCCATTTTGGGACCACTGCATGTTCTTAGTGTGGGTGAGAAAATAGTCTGTTTTAAGACAACACGTGATCTTTCTGTAAGCCCTACGGGCTCAAGATGTTCTTTGGAAAACTTGTCAATAAACTGAGAAAGGCAACTATTTATTGAAAAAAAACTATTAAAAGTTACTTGTAGATTATATTTAATAAATTTCAGTAACCTATAACAATATCTAGAGTCTTCTTTGTTAAATGATACTGTCTTTTTTCACTGGTGACTTACTACTCTACTTTGTTTTAAACACACAAAAACCCCCAATGAGGCATTTAGCAGCATATTAAGTGTACTGACTCAATGCAAGACACATGCAGATACTCTTTTTAAAGCAATATAAAATACCAGCCTGTGATGGCATACCAAGCTGCTTTTCCCCAAAAAAGAAGTCTAAAAACTTGGTTTATGGTGAGCTGTACTCCTTTGCTACATGAGCTTTCTACAGGACAAGTTTTTCTCACTGGTGTTAGCAGGACAAGTAGTTCCTAAAATCATTAGAGACAGGGAAACATTATGAAGGCAGTAACACACTTGAAGTAATAACTGTGCAGGTAACTGAGGTCCCGGAACACTAACACAGCACAGCGACAACTGATGTAAAATTGATGATTAATGCATAAATCCACGTAAACTGCCGTAGGTCTTGTCAGCAAACTTTCTGTGGAACCTCAGAAATGTGCTTACTTCAAATGCAGATGGAGTCAGTTATGTGACATTGTAATTTTATGCAGAAAGAAACAAGAGCATCTTTTACAGAGCAAAAGCAACAACTCAATGCTAACAAGGCAGGCTACAATTGATGAAAGTAAGGCTACTACAAAAGTTAACAGCCTATCGTTTAGTCTCTGATGTGTTTTCCTGGTGGGTGTGGTATGGAGTACTTACTCGTAAGAGACTAACAATGGAAAGAACATCAGTTTCCTTGCATGCTGCAAAGAGAAAACAGGCGTTAATGACAGCTTTCTGCCAAAACTGGGAAAATACTTACAGCACTGCTGCCTGCTGCTGTACTTATCGTCTTCCCACGGTGAAGGAGTGCTCTGTCCCCACCCACAAGGACTCAGGAAAGCAAAACACCGTCAGGCACCTCAGTCACCAACACATAAGCTCCACCCTCTTCTCAAATCAGATGACAGAACTAACAAAAATACCTGAATACAGCAGGACACAGAAGACGACAAAACAGCCAAGAAATGTCTTCATACTAATTCGTTCTAACTTGTCCATGTCTGTGGAACAATCCTCTTTACAGATTCCTTCTTACTTGATACATTCCTAAAAGCAGAACGCAAAAATAATGAAAAAACTTTGAACAGAATGAAACTATTAAAAAACTCAGAAAGCACTTAGCCTATGAGATAAACAGAAATCAGTCTTCAAAACGTGTAAGAATATAAGAATTGCATGAACACTACTGACTTCTGACTAGCACTGCCACCTGTGGAAAAGCTCAGTGTGCACAGTCTTGTAAGACATCCCACACACCTAAGTGACCACAATAAAACCAAGTGAGGCTGAGATTTCCCAACACCAACATTAATGGCAGAGCCAAAGCCAGAGACTCCCTTGAAAACACCTGCTGGACTCCCCAT
This sequence comes from Myrmophylax atrothorax, assembly GCA_026770055.1. Lineage (NCBI taxonomy): Eukaryota > Metazoa > Chordata > Aves > Passeriformes > Thamnophilidae > Myrmophylax > Myrmophylax atrothorax. The sequence continues at coordinate 3,763,099 of JAOXXN010000471.1, read as the reverse complement.
CAGGTCTGTCTGAAAGATGTAGTGGGAAGCAGATCCAAGGGGTGCCAACTTGCACTCCAGTGTTCAGTATCAGGGAGGGAATGGAAATAGCATATATACATTTCAACAATAAATACATTGGAAATATATATATTTTGGTTTTAGTCTGCAGATTCCTTTGGAGCTGGGCTATAATAGTCTGAGACAGCGGCACACTTACAGTCATGGGAAGTCGAGGCTGTGGCTCTCCTGGCCCTAGTTTAGGGCTTGACACATGACTTTTGCACAGTAGCCACACTCCACTGAGAATTTTCAAGACGTTTTCAGGCTGGCCTGCTCCCCATATAGCAACTCCAATAAGCACTTCCAAGACACCTTTTCAGGGAAACACTTGTATTAAAGACTGATGACACATACAGCTACCTGAGGTGCGAGGAAATGGCTTGTGTTACACATGGTTGTAGTTGTTTTAGTCTGTTAAACCTAAATTAGAGGCAGTTTCACATATTTTAATAGTATTTGCACAACCAGCACTTTTATGTGCCCAAGCTTTACATGTCTTTAGACAAAAGGGATATTAAAAGCATCTGAAAATGCGTAACAAGGGGAACTTTACTATACATACCTTTCCCCTAGAAGTTGTAAACAAACCTCAGCAGAATCCCTTAAAACATAGTTCCTGAGCTTTCTTCTCCTGCTTGATTACACAACTCCAGTATCAAAGATGTATGACATGCCATGGCACGCACGTGACATGAAAGGTGTGTATGTATGTATGTAGCATGTGACATATATGGAACATGCATCTCACATGTGACCATGTGAAATCGAGATGTGGTGTGACATCGTACACATCACATCTATGTGTCTACGACATGATGTGACACGAGGATGTGACATGTGTGTGGTATGTGACACAAGATCTGTGTGACCTGTGTGGCATGTCAGATTCAACAAGTATAGCACGTTAAGACTTGTGCTACACATATGTCAGATCTGATGTGTGTCCTGGTAGTAGCCAGGGCAGGGTTAACTCTTGCAGTTGCCAGGACAGGGCATGGCTAGAGGGGGGTTGGTTATTTTATACCATCTCACATTGCCAGGGCCAGGGGAAGTGGGACTCTCTTCCCAGGAGAAGGGGCCCCTTTCCATCAAGAGAACATGGCACAGGGAGCTGTCTGGTGTTGTCTATTAGCATTTTTTCATGTACATAATTTCATTTCTTATACCCTCTGTCATTAGCATTGTTGCTCTTACTGTCCATTTTCTTACCTCACAGCTGTTCCCAATGAATAATTCTCAAGCCATGAACTTCTGTTCTTCCAACTCTCCTCTCCATCCCACCACAGCAGGAAGGTGAAAATGGGAGAGTGAGAGAGAGCAGTGTGTGGTTTGCAGAGTCTCGGTGTGGGCACTGAACTGGGCAGTACCAATCCTAAACCACGACAACGTGTGTCACTCACCACGTGTGAGCCGTGTCCAGGTGCAGCAGGTGTGTCTGTGCCTGTGGGTACATACAGGAAGGACACACAAGTGCAGGAAAGGACACCACCCTTTTCCCCATGTGCAGGTGTATTCTCACCCCCTTGTACCTATTTAAGGCTTCTGGGCTAACTACAGGAAACACCTCGGTGCTGATACCTCAGCAAAAGGCCAAGTCCCCGAACAGTCCAGAGGCACACAGAATGCAACACACATGTGGAATGTCACATGCATGTCAGATTTTACAGGTGTGTCACTTCCAGCATGTATATGCACACAGGTGTAAGTAACAGCTAAGACAATATCAAGAAAATTTATTGAATAATACTCCTGAAAAAAATGCAACACTGGGCTCAGCCTGCAATATGATGGCCATTTTCCAGCATTCTTAGAAACAAAACATTACATGGAGCAAACAGCAGGTCAAACAAGTGCATGAAAAAAACCAAACAGCATCAACCTCCCAAGTTAAAGGATACTCACAGAAAACAAGAGCAGATTAGCAAAAAAAAAGTCAAGAACCGAGTAGTAACAAGTCAGTTAAGTTTCAACAGCTTGAAAGTCGGCACAAGAACATTCCAGAAAAGACTCCACATACTAGCCAGAAAAACAGATAAAGGAAAAAAATACCAGGAGAAATTTGTTTTGGAATCCTATAAGAAGCTGAAACATGACAACAGCACTACACTATTATTGATGCATAAGAACACGACATAAATGTAACAGGTTTCCACACTTGCACAGTGTACAAAAACCAAGAACATAATCCAAGTGTATCACCTCACTTAACTGCACTAGGATTTCACAACACCACACAAAACCCAATTATGGCATTTAACAACAGGCTTTTCAACTTCATCCCAATGCTACCATACTCTTATCAGAATTCCCAAGGGAGCAACCTCCCTTGTGACAGGTAACATTTTTCAGACCATTATGTATGCAGACAACTTTGTGAGGACTTGTCATACAGTGATCAAACCATCTGAGGACGCAGGAGTCCAATGCATCTGTGAGCATTAACAGGGAGGGGTTTGGGGGCAGCCCACAAAAGCTGAAGGAGTCTTTTTTCTGGTGGCTTCTGTACCAACATGGCATTGTTTCCTTGTTTACAGCTTTGACACCTGTCACTTTAAATCCACTACCAAAACCAGCATTAGTCACAAAACACTTCAGAGTAACAGTTTCTCATTTCAAGTACACATATTATTTTTTAACCCTTTTACCCCAAACAATATACAGTCAACTACAAGCCACTTGGCAAATCCACAACAAACTCTTGAAAGAGCTAGCAAAGGATGGATGCCTACAGATAAACAACAGACTGCTCATTTTTGTTTCAGAAAGAGATTCTCACATTGGTGTGTTTGTTTGTTTTTAAAATTGAGGCTTTCTTAAAGTTATGAAAAAGGTAGGGGAGAAGAAGAAACCAATATACAGAAATCCTGAAACCATCAGGAAAAACCATGTTTGTAACTCCATGGGGTGAGGGTGTATGGAGGTAGGGGTGAGGGAACTGAAATGAGGTGGCATTGGGGAGGGTAAAGCAAAACAGATTTACAAAGCTGTTGGATACTCCTACCTATAAGAAAACATCAACTTTTTGAAGAGACTGAAGTGCTACAGGTGATTCAATAACTGCATTTAAACTGAAAAGAAGCAGTTCTGGAATTATTTTCTTCCTATAAATACGAACTTACAGTTAAACATTTTACTAATCAGAATTATTACTTTACTGAAATAGATCATCCAAACTGACTTTACGTACAATCCACCTCACAGTTAGTTACTGAACTGCTCAATATGTGGAGACTTGACAATCCAGGATCCGTAATCGTGCTGCTCCAAGGAGCTCTGCAGCAACCTTTTAGCTTCTTGGTACAACTGAGATTCAACCTAAAAAAATTAAAAGGAAGACCCTGAAGAATCTCACAATGATGGGACCAAGATGATGGTTACAGAGACCTGTATTCTTTACCATCAGCATATAATAGGCACAAGCACAAACGTTGTAGGAGACAGGAACTATAGATCTTACAGTTCCCTCAGCTGCTGACAAGGAGAGGAAATTTTAGACTCCAAAAATATACTCCTTTCATATGTCTGGGCATTTACTGGAATGAGAAAACTTCTGATAAACTTTACTTTTTTCAGTGATATCTTTATAGAGAAAATTAACATTCACTATAATTCAATACAAATCTAAACACATGAAGAGTCAATTACTAAGAGATTTCTTTTTGAAGTAGTTTTTGAATCATTAAAAAAAATAATCCCTTGCATGTTTTGACAGGAGAGAAAAATCATAGAATTGCTTGGGTTGGAAAAGACCTCCGAGATCATCACGTCCAACCCTTGCTCCAACTCCAGTCCCTTTACCAGATCATGGCACTCAGGGCCATGGCCAATCTGCGTTTAAAAATCTCCAGGGATGGGGAATCCACCCCCTCTCTGGGCAGCCCATTCCAAGGCCTGAGCA
>JAOXXN010000471.1:3722815-3751200 GCA_026770055.1 Myrmophylax atrothorax | reverse complement strand
CTGAGCGTGGGTTCCAAATGCCAAGTATTGCACATGAACTCCCTCCAGTCCACTGTGGTGTAAGTGATGCCGTCCTCTGCCTCTCTGTCGGCCGAGCTGTCCTCCAGAACACCAGCCGAGCTCTTCTGCCCTGGGCGAGCAGCCAGAATGCGAGGAGGGAAGATTGCTGCAGGGTGGAGAGAGGAAAAACCCCACACTGTCAGTCTCAAGCAGCTCAGCTGAACTCTCTTTGTACATCATTTAAATAAAACAGAGAACCACTCTGAGTTTTAGTTTTACAGAATTGCTGGCAAAGGCCACATACTATTTCAGAATGAACGTGCCAAATTTGAATGCTGCAACTGAACAGCATTCTGAGGTCAGAAAAATGCATGTCTTGAAAGGACTCCCCTGGTGAAAGGATTGCCACTGAAGTAATAAAACTTCCTGAAACAGTTTCCATTTGCCTATAGTATCTTAAAAAAAGGAAGTAAAACTAAGCACCAGGTGTCAAAGTAGGAGAAAGATTATGACTTAAGAGTATATTTACTGTCAAATAGTCTGACAACTGCAGATTGTCAAGACAAGTGCTATGCCATAAACAAGAACTCACCTTTTTCTTTTTCTTTTAAGTAAGCAGACACCAAGTCATGCAGGAACATGATCAGTTCAGCATCCATAGTTACACAGATGTGGTCTGTAAATTCAGTTACTACACTGCATTCCACCTTTGGTTTAACACTTGTATCTACAGTCAGATAAAAATAGTATTAATACACAACAAGCACCTACAGTAGATGTAGAAGTACACAGAATTCGAATACAAATGATTGGAAGATTTGAAGTCTGAAGATACCATTTTGAAAACGAGAGCATAAAATTTAAGCTCCTATCTCATATTGGCTTTTTCAGAATGGCCCTCTAAAATTTTAATAAATATAAGAAAACAAACCCCCTAAGAACAGCCAGTCTAGCTGAAATGTTCATATTCATTCTCTTGCTAAGTTTTTTCTAAAGTGACCGGTCTCTGGACTAGATCTTCACTCTCTCACCAGAATTCCATCTACGTTTTATGTAGAAACATACAATGAAATTTCCCTCTACATGAAATTTTAGCCTGTCCTGCAGATCTACAGTAATTCTTGGATTAAATCCTCTTCCTTACTAGCACAGTACACCTTAGTATTTAACTCCTTATTAGTGAGACATGGGTTTAGACCAAGAAAACCAAATGATGTGTACTGCACCTTGTAATGATGGCTCTTGGGGCTCTTGAACATGAATAGATTTAAAATCCAGCTGCATCCTTGGCAGTGCAAAGATGGTTTCAGTTTCATGGTTGTAACTGGAGCCACCTCTAAAGCCACTGAGCAAGCTGGAGCTTTTCACTGTTGTGCTGCTCTCCGGGTTGTTGGCATCAACATTCCGAAGCAGGTTCAGCTCTACAGGGACAATGGGAAATGTTGAATTGTGACAAGGCAAACAAGTTAAGAAAGGTCATTTGTAAAACTCTATGATTAGTAAGATTATATCTTTTATTCTGCTCCCAAGTGGCTAGAAAAGGTCGAACAACCAGATGTTGTTTATATACTTAAGTCCTTCACAGGGCTTAAAAACATCTGATAGACAGTGCCTCTATTTGTGAGCTTCAACCACTACCTCCTGTTGTGTCTTTTAAAGAATATTAGTATATGAATCATTTGAAAACACTTTTTCAAAACTACCATCTGCTCATTTCTCACTACATGTCATAGATATTTCACTGACATTCTATTAATGTAATTTACTGATTCTACAGACTGTGAAAGAAATGTAATTTAAGATTTAATAGCTTGAAAGCTTTATTTTCTAATTAACAATGATTTAAAGATATGATTCAAAATGTTTTAAGGCCTAGAAATGCTGAAGGTAGAAAAGATTTAGGCAGATGAGTAATGTAAGTGTTAGTCCTAAGTGGTGACAGAAGACTAAAATACATTCCTACTACAACTTAATCCACAAATCCTTCCTATACAGTGAAACATGTCCTCACGTTACAAGATCATAACTGAATGGGAAACAACACTTTTTTGCATATATTGAAAGAGGAATGTCCAGCTGTTCAGCACATTCCTATCCTTCATTCCACTGTTCACCGTAAGGTCCTCAAAAAGAAACAACCTCCATTCTGCCTGTAGCTCTCTTTAAGTTTAGCAGCTTTTAAACAGAATCATCAGCCAGCAGAGCAATGCCCAGACTCCATGCACATGACTCCAACCTTCATTCCTTGTGGCTGTGACGTAATTGAACCACTCCTTCACACTGGCAACTCCGTGGGGTGGGTTTTCGTGGCGCCGCCGTGTTATCTTTGTGATCGTGGCCATGGGGCTCTCCAGGGCTCCACAGGGTTTGGTGACCATTGTGTTGTGGCCCAAGTGGAAGTCCAGGGTTTGCACGATGTATGTGGAGTGTTCACTAGTACCTGGATTGAAGGTGTGGGCAGCATGGGGTGAAAGAGGGGAAAAAAAAGTAAAACCAGCTTAGTGAGTTGTGGGATTTTCTCTCCCTCTCCTCATAGAGATATTTAACATGAATGATTAGTATGCCAGTAGAACCAAAACCAGTATAAAGCTTGCACGCAAGAGAAAAATTAAATGCTCAGTATCTATAGACAGCAAAACTTCTCAATATTAAGACAAATACAAGTAATAAGATCATCAAAATTCATCATACAGAGAGAAGGGACTACATAAACACACATGAGCAATTAACATGGCAGAAAATCCACTTTGTAGGCATGTTATCAGGGACACAGCCCATATATTTGAGAGGGTACTTTGCCTTATTCCAGAGATAAAGCAAATTGTGGTAAAGATGGAGAGGAAACAGATTGTTTTTAGGTAAGTGGTATATTTTTGGGAAACAATCTTGATTCAGACTTAAAGAAAATCAATTTTTCTTTGATATCTTTTTATGTATCAATAAATTTTAAAAACACATTTAAAGGAATTTAGAGAAGTGAAGAGAGGGTTGGTTTAAATTACCATCTTCCAAAACTTTCTGGGCTTCTGTCCAAAATGCAATATTTGGTTCTTCAAGGTGAAATAAAGCCCACGATTTTGAGCGGAAATTCGGCCCATGGAAACAAGCCAGTGTCATGTGGTTTCCATGCAGGCTCATGGATCCTCCAAACTGCATTCCATCTTCTGGCAGTGGCATCTGAAATAGGGATATATGGCACCCAGATACCACTTTCAGAACTCCTGGCCAATGGCGATGATGGGCTGCATCCAACACTGGAAAGTAAACATGAATAACAAACTTCAGGGAAGATACAGAAAAGATCACTGCCATAATTATATTTTCAGTAAAACTTGGAATTATGAGTGATATTTTCTATCTGTTGCTCTGAGGAATTTTTACAATTAAAACACCTGGGAACGATACTATTTTTTGTCCCACTTACACTGCTCGTGGGAGCTTCTCTCCAAATTGTTGGCCATTGTCTTGGGAGGGAGATAAGGAACAGGACCCCATGTGGACAGAGCTCGCTTGCTTGTATCAAACTGCTGAGTAAAGAACTCCTGGAGTTTCATCCCGATTTTTATTAGGTCAGGTGTTGACGATCTTGAAATCATCACTTGGAAGATATCCCATTTCAAGTCCCCATGGACAAATATCTCACTAGATATTAAAAATAACAAGAACATTAGCAGCTAATCTATTTGCTGCTGACAATTAAGAAAACCCAACCCCCAAAAATGAACTGGACAGAAGACATTTGACATTATCAAACATTATACATTTTAAACCCAGAAAACATTGTTACCTTTTATCAGTCATGCTTGAATCCAAAGCATTATACAGATTAATTTTCCATTCATCCTGTAGTTTAAGATCAGCATTACTGAAGATTCCCATTAGGATACTGGACCCCATGTAGTCAACACGTGCTTCGGTAGAACCCATTGTAATTTGAATTTTGTGATTGGGCTGTTGGTTTGGATGCTCAGAAATATGAGCTGAAATAGAACCAAAGCAATATAGAAATACAGTAAGAGGTAAGAAAATCAGTTTTTCCAGGGAAAACACCTTTATGCCACCCACAGGATACAGAGGGGACTGAGAAAGCACTGGGGTTTTTTTTTTCCAGATGCACAGGCAGGTCACGGCTCTGGTGTAGCACCAGAACACCCAGCCTCTTTCCAAAGCCAGTTTTCCATTTCTCTGACCATAAGCACTTGTGAAGGTGTAGGAGGAGCTGAAATGCTGTCAAATCCTTCAGCTGCCATCTCTCCCCACAACTAAGTAGTGTAATTTTAGAGCAACTCTGGGACTGACTCAGGCCCGATCAGAAGGTGAACCCTGCAATTTAAGGTGTGTTTCATAGTCAGAATGCACCAGTAAGAATCCATAGCTTTTCCACACCAGCAGGTTCACAAAGTGAGGGACTGTGTATGTTCTTTGGGGTTTCACATTTATTGACTGGAGCATGTGCTAATACCAGGCAGCTTCCAACTTACCCACCATCTCCAGGGTGTTCACATCTATGGTACCTCCAACCACTCCCCCTCTGGAGTCCAGCTGGGATCTTCCCAAGCCCACAGACATGCTAATTTCCCGATCTCTGCTGCTTCCCACAGACAGACGACCTTGACTTTTCAAACCACTGGTGGTCCACCTAGAACAGAGGTGAAAACAGACAAAAATTTTCCAGGCTGTCAAAAGAGAAACTGAATATTTTACTGGAAAGCAATAAATAATGTGGCATATGTGACTCAGGATTAAGTATTCACGGGGGGATTCACAGTTCCAAACTGGAAAAGTTAGGATTTTAAAGCTAAAAGAAAACAGGTTGTTAACAGTCTGTGGGGAAGAAGTTCTTTTGCCCCCCAAAACAACCCCACCTGTTAAAATATGCTCCACCTTGTTTTATACTTACGTAGTATTGCCCATTACGTTGCTCATATTCATTTGAACATTTAGTTGTTTTAGGTTCATAGCAAACACAACCAGTGTTTCCCACGGTGTTCCTTGCTGGCTTCCAGCTTTATTTGACTTATTAAATGGAGTTGATGTTTTCGAGAGAGTATCTGAACAAAAAAAAAAGGAGCCAAAAATTTAAACTACTCCACATGCCAGGAAAAGAATAAATCCATGGTAAATATTATAAAAGGACTGACAATGAAGAGCACAACAAAACTATGTGTGAGGATAAGTGAGAACTAGAGGATTTGCAATTTCAGTTGTTTCAATTGTTGTAGATATGGAGTCACACATAACAGACAATGTAATTTTATAGGAATTGCTAACAAATTACACCTAAATTCATTCATTTCAGTCATTTTCCTTTCTCTAAGCCATTGACTCTTCACTACCAAGCACTGAGGAAAAGAGTACTTTATGGTTGCTTTTTACAAGGCAGTAATGACCTACTTTTTCACCCAACTGATGGAAATACTACAAAAAACTGAAGAAATCATTGTCCTCTCACCTCTCTGAGGCACCGAAGAGTCAGACACGCTCCTGGATCTTGTAACAGCTGGAGACTTGAGGCTGTGAGATGCTGTCCCAGGTGACATACTGCTGCTTGCACTGTGCTCACTGAAAACATTAGGGGACTGTGCCATGTGAGTGAAGGAGGCAGACTGGCAGGGCTGCTCCCATGTCCTGCAGTAGGCTTTCCGTGAGGATTCAGGAGACAGGTGCTGGCTCACTCCTTCAATGGAATCCGGAGTTCCCGGACCTGATGCTGCTGGAGAAAAAGCAGCACGTGATGCACAGAACAGCTATTTAATTTTTGATTAAACTCCCATTCTCATACAGTAACTATTTGGAGAGTGTTAAAATATATTTAATTTAATGTAACTAAAGGTTTTCTACTGCATTCTTATTAACATAATAGAATCATAGAATGGTTTGGGTTGGAAGGGACCTAAATCGTGTAGTTCCAACCCTGCCATAGGCAGGTTGCTCAGGGCCCCATCCAACTCAGCCTTGAAATAGGCTCTTTAAATTATTCAGTTACCCGCTTTATAAATTTTTAACTTCTTCCTTCTAGGATTTTCTATTAAAGTTCTTCGAATGACTGTGCATGGAGTAAGTTATAATACATTTATATCTAGTCACGCATATAATAAATGCTTATAAAATTCCTGCTGTAACCCAGTGCACAAAAAGGGTTTCTGTGATAAGAAGCAGCCTCTTACCTGGCAGATTTATTGTTTGGTCCCCGAGGAAAAGCCTTCTAGCAATGCTTCTCCTGTACCAAGCCCTGGGAAAGGCCAGAATCTCACTGAGGCGGCGCATGTCGTATTTGAAGGAAGCAGATCCTATATCACAGACAGCTGAAAAAGAAAAAGCATATACACACAACTGTACATTCTCCATAGTAACAGGTTTTTGTAAGCAAATGTAATTAAAAGGCATTCATACAGTCAAATTCTTCTTCACTCAGCAGTATTGTCTCTGCTGTCACGAAAATATAGTCTGCCCGAGGTGTTGCCATTTCTCCAAATCAAGACAGATACAAATATATTCCATAAATGCAAGATGGAACCTAAGAATAAAAATGATGCTGGGTCCTCCTTGTGTTGGATGTGCCTCAGACTCCTCATGTGAGGGCTTCAATGGCAGATTAATCACAACCATTCTGCTGTTTGCCCAGTAAGTCAGGGACAGAAAATAAATAAATAAAACTTCAAACTCCACTTTTACTTAAAGGTTCCTTGAGTATTCAGGAGTCCAGGTCTCACTGTTGCTTCACAGGCACCAGGTAGCAAGGGATGGACTGATGCCAGAGATGTGTTTGAGCCAGTCCATTTAGTTACATTAAATGACTCAGGAAGCTAAAAAGGCACACTTGGCAAGCAGATACTCCAAGCACCATTCAATTTAATGTATCAAACCCAATTCACTCGGAAAGAGCAAAAATTTTACTACACACTGCAAGTAGATGGCTCTCAATACCAGCTACAAAAGCTGCCGAGAATGAAGTTCTCTGATTAGATGAGCAGATTAAACTGGAAGAAGCATTTACCAGATATGTTTATCAGTGTGGTATCTATCTTGCTGGTAGCTTTGCTGGCAGACTGGCTCTCAAAGAAGGAGGAGCCTCCCGAGCGCCGTATTCGGGACAGGCTGACCTTCACAAACTCCAGGTTAATGCTCAAAGAATCCTTGCGGCCGGTGACCGAGGTGGGCTCCTCGTCCACATTCCCTACAGGGAGGCAAGAAAAGAACTGAATCTTCTGTGACTTTTTCCACTCTCCAGTTCAGAAAACCATTCCAAACTTGAGAAGTGTTTGTTGAGGCAAACCAAAAGGTGTCACATACCTAAGGCTCCTGATCCAGGGGTCAGCACAGTAACAGCTGACTTCTGCTTCCCTGCTCCGTAGGGATGGAACACGTACAGGGAGAAGTCGGACATGCAGGCGGTGAAGCTCAGGCCTGAGGAGCTGCTGCTGGAAGTTGTCAGGTCTGACTGGCTGCTGCTGTGCCGTGTCCTGCCCAGGGGGCTGCCCAGGCCAGGGGATGAGCCTGAGGGCAATTTTTGGGGGGCAAAAGTTAGATTTTTGAAAGCATTTTCAAATGTGAAATAATACTTAATATTAACAGCAATACTAAATACACCAAGTGCACTTCAAATTATGCCATTTAGCAGCAACACAGCTTAAATATTCTGGGTGTTGATGCAATCCATAGTACAGAATCAACATTCCCACACAAATTACCTGGTGCTCCAGATTTACTGACTGAATTCTTTGAGCCGCTCTGTGAGGCACTGCCACCAACAGACACGCTTTCTGAGGGGTATGTTGTGCCTAAAGTTTCCAGTTCTCCTCGGTTTGAAGAGAAAACAAGATCCAGGGAAGGTAACTTCAGCATGCACTCAACTCTGGACACTGGCAAGCAGCTGAATTTGATCTGAGAGGGCTGAAACACAGAAAGAAAGTAAAGCCTTCAATGAACAAATATGAAGCACTGAAAACATCCCAAATCTGGATTTATAACATGCTGTGGATTGATTTTTTAAATCAGACTGGCTTTAGAATTAGTAAGGTAACAAGTTGATATAGATTCCTTAATTTCACCAGGGAAAACATTCTTGGCCAAATGAGTTTGCAAGTAAAAGCTGAGAGAGGCTATAGATTGTTGTGGCTAATTTTCACAGGTAAAAAAAAAAAAGTGTTAGAATATGTTCTTTAATTTGGCAGCATAATCAAATTGATGCCAGGAAAAAATGTTGTTTGAGCAAAGTGGAAAAAATAGCAACATTCAGATCAGGCTCAAGTGCTCTGAATCACTCCACAGAAGCACTTTTTTCTCTTACACATTTAAAAATCCCGGACAAATCAAATATTAAGCAGTCTGGACAACGTCCTGTAGCTCATAACTGTACATTCCTACATTTTCCACATAAACTGAGAAAATCTTAAATTACTATTTTTGGTTTGCAATGGTACCTATAAAGAAAGGACAGAAAAAGTAGCTATGAAAGATACTTTCAGAAAAAATCCAAAACACAAGGAAGAAGTAATGACACAAAATGCTCAGAACTTTTCTGACTTCTCAAAATAGGAGTAAAATATGTCAAAACTTGTATTTTATCGTCACACTAGACATGAATATCTCAGAAAAGACACTTGAAATTATTTTTAGAAAGCAAACTCAGATGCATGGATTGTTTTAAAGGCTGTGACTACAGTTACTATCCTGAAAGTTGAGTTAAAACCTCACCTGAACTCGTACATAAACCACCACATCTACAGGGAAGGATGAATATGCTGATGTTGAGGATGACACTAATGATGTTGTAGACTCTTCCAAGGGATCCTGTATATCAAACTGTCCCATATCTTCATCCTGGGAACTAACAGCTTTTAACAACACAAGAACCCATTAGAAAGTGAAATTCAAAGAGAAAAAAGCAGTATAATCCGTCAGAACACACAGAAAAGCCCAGAGTACCAGAATACAAGTGTGCAGTGTACCTGTGTAATTTCTTTCAATGGGTGTGATGGGAATGGTTTCAAGAGCTTTCTCCAGGAAGTCCAGCAGGCAGGGGCTGATCACCATCTCCTCGGGCAGCGACTGCAGCGCAACCCACGCATAGAGTTTAGCGGTTTTGACTCCGCCACTTCCTTTCCCTTTGGCTGCAACATTTGAAAGGTAAATTTTTCTAATCTAATACTACCAAACAGTAACTAATACACATAGAAGAAACTTCATGATTATCAGCTGTTTCCTCTCATTTTCTGTCATCTGAAGAGACATAGATCAGTTAGAAAAAATTAAGTCATTAAATTTTCACCCAGAGAACTGTGCAAGAACAACTATTAGTCTGTGATCCTCAATTGTAGTAATTCCACTGCTCAAATTCTTGACCGAGCACTCTGATGTCGTTGTCACCACCTCACTTTTTAAAAATTAGCACTGAAAGCAGACACAATCCTTCTCCAAATACCCAATGCAAAGTACCCACAGCTGACCGGAAATCAGAGCAGAGCCAGGAAAAATAAATGCACAGGTCTGCAAAGAATGCCAGTTTAAACAGAGAAAAATGCATCAAAAAAATTAAAACTGGAAATGGTAAGCCTACTTGTAAGTATTTATGCAAAGAATAACTGAAGATTCTAAACCAGCACTTTGAAAAGCTTGGAACTAGCCAGAGTATAAACTAATAAAAAGGTTACTATCTTCTAAATCTGTGGAAGAAGCTTGAATCCATGCTCACCAAAATATAAACATGCAGAGGAGCTGTTGGTACCAGCTCCATTACTGTCTCTATGAAATACAGAATGGACAGAAATGGAGATATGGATTTTAAATTCTCCAAGAAAACTATAAAATTTACCCGAACTACTAAAACGGAGCCTAAAAATCCTTCTATTTGCTAAAAAGAACCAAGCACTGAATTTTCCTTCTATGCAAAGTATTCTGTCTAATGCCTCCGACCACATTGTGCCATTTGTTGTTCCCTCTTACTGGAAACCAAAGACAACAAGACAAGGTGGTTTCCATTCCAGAAAAATGGTTTCCAGAGGTAAAGTACTATTAAAAAAAAGTAGTATAAGTGACAATAAATGTGTTTTAAAAAAATAAGAACTAATAAATAAGTCTAGAAATACATTGCATAAAGAAATAAAGTCATTCCAATCCAATCCCTAGTTTGGGGAGACATTTATATTATCATACAAGTGCAATTCCTGTAAGTCCCCCACCAAGTGAAGAGCTTATAGCCATAAAACCAGCAAGACTGTAACTGGTGTGGTGAAAAGTCAAAGGCAAAGATTAGAAAGAAGACAGGGAAGTAGAGAACTAAACTGAAAAGAAGTAGTATAAACCATTACACAACATCTGGTAATCATAAAGAGGATGGCCACTTAAAGAATTAACAGCTAATGGTTCAAGAGCATGGAAAATTGAGGAAGGAGTCCCCATTCCACTGGTCTCTCCCAGCATCTCTGGTGATTTCATAAGACAAAAGCCACACACACAACTTTCAGTTATTAATTTTGCCTGCTCATCAAATTCTGGCAGAATTTCAGCCTTGTATTTAAAGCCAAATGCCAAAGGAGAGAAGAGTGAATGTCTCAGGAACTGGAGGTGCAATCTACACACCTCTGGATCTGACATGATGTAACAACAGACTCCTGCTTGAAAACAGGAATCACTGGAGATAAAACACAACTTTTTAGCATGAGAACCCATGTTACTCCAAATCATGGTTATTCAAGACTTTACAGACATTCAAACTTTGCTTCCCAGCATTCTTTTTTTAAAATGAAAACAGGAAAAGGCAGTGACAGCCCCTCTCTGGGATGTGGTGACTATAACAGAAATATTAAGAGACTGGTTTGGCAAACAATGTCTAAAAATGCAGCTTTATGAACTGGGTTCTTGCTTCTGGAATCAGCTTTCTGCAGCCAAAGTTAAGACTGGATAAATACAGAGCTTCAGGTAACATGCAGCCAGATCCAGAGCCAGTAGATTACACCAAGGAAAGATTCATATCCATGACAGATTCAGAAAGTTTGTCTGTAAGTACCTGATGGGATGGGTGGGGGTTGGGGAGGAAGTAAGGTGTTAGTCTTGCTGTGGATAGTGCTAGATAAAGGAGGAGATGTGGCAGTGTCTTTCATACCATACAGCTTGGACTCTTTGGAAAGGGTTCTTGGCAAAGAGGATCCTCGGGAAGTGTTTGGCGATTCAGTCTTTAGAGTCTTAGAGTTGTAGTGCAGCTGGAAAGCAAAGAAAGATCATTTACGTCCCACTCAATTTCCACACAGCCTTTTGGTGTCACTCCTTCCCTTCCAAACTTATTTGTTCTCATTATTTCCATATATACCACTGTAAGATACATTACATTCCAATTCGTGTCCTACAAATATTAAGATCTGAAAACTTAGTACAGAAAAGGAAGATCAGTTAATAAAGTATAAAAAATGAAATGCAGAGAAACAGAGTAAAGTAATTATTTAGGAGCAATGTCTAAAGCTTGTTCCTCTGCTCTGCTATGTCTCATGCATCCTGTGCCACCAGCTGTTTGTTCCTGTGCACACAGCTGTCTTTCTGTCTTGCTGCATGGCGGAACTGTTCCACTGCTAAACACAGGAATACAGAAACTTGCCTAAAAAAATAAAAATAGTAAGATATTCCAAGAGTTCACACCCTCCTCTATGTGCATAATATACTATCAGTGAAAATAAAGCTGTAGAAAATGTTTAGTTCTTCCTAAATTTGGCTAAGAGCAATGGACAGGACACAAGGATAACTGTTACCTCCAAAGACAACCTGGAATCCTGGAAAATGGATACACACTGAAAGACTAGAAAAGCCAAGCTGTTTCAGGTGAACAGCATTTGATTTATGGCATTGCCTCAACTGAATTGCATGGTGTTTTTTTTCCATACAGCAGTAACTGAACTTGTCCTGTTCTCACTCCATAGGATTTCAAATCACAAAACACAAGAACATTTCTGTTGAGACCCTTTCTGGCCAAGTTCTAGAAAAAGTAAAACAAAGGAGTGTATGGTGTTTGAGAGGAAACACTGCAACTACCTCCCTGCTGAGTTATACCCTCCTTTTACCTTTACATCCACCCCTGGAATATAAAACACTGTTGTTTCCACATCACTAGGTTTTGTCTGTAGAGATGATGGCACTTTCTTGCCAGCAAGTAAGTGAGTAGTAGATGCATAATTAGTTTGAAATTTCTTCTTTTTGGAAGGAGACTCTTGATCCAAACTTCTGGAACTCCGATCATAGCTCCTAAAATAAACATACCCATGTTATTAAAGGAATTTCCCATGCTCTACACAGCCAGAACAACTGCAACTCATGATGCTGCTATCAAGTGACAATTACAATAAATAAAGTGATGGTAATGAACTAATGCACACATCTATGTTTTGCAAAAAGGTCAGTGATTAGGAGTCATTAATTATTATGCAGGTGGCTCTAAATTAAATGATGGAAATATCAGAGGGACTCAGCAGCTAAAGCAGAATGAAGAACTTACACCCTGTTGCTCACAAGGCAACACGTTTCTTACCTTCGTAAACTAATGTCATCATGCTCTTGCTGGAGCATCGTAGGGTGCAGCACACACTTCCCACAATCAATTTCAACCCTGATGTCAAGTTCAAAGTCGATGTTTCTCTCCGTGGTCGTGCCAGTGACGCTCCTGTTGGTGGGAGTGGTTGGCCAGCGCTCAGTGAAGAGCTGCTGCACCGCAGCAAAGCCCGTGGTCTTCTTGCGAGAGGTGCCCCTGCACAGGATCAGACAGGACAGCACAGTTACCTGCACAGGTGGCAGGAGGCAGCCTCAAACTGTGCCCACACTCACTGCAGCACCTTCTAAAAACTTGTTTGGAAAGGGCCTCATCTAGCAACACATTACATTTCTTAATATACCAGATACATACATATACAAGAGACATTTCTTAAAACAAAAAGCTAAACCTTTCTTAAATTCTCAGTCAAAAAAGGAACTATATACGGTAATTTTCATATTTGTAAATATCTACATTGTTGCATGCACTTTGTGGAAGTGTAATCGCTGGATAAAACTGAAGGTTTTGCTGTATTTGACTCATCTCTCACTTGGTCCCACTAAAACCTGTTTGGTGCCGCAAAAATCACTTTCCAAGTTCTTTTGTTCTGTTGCAAGCCCTGAAATTTCCAGCAGTTGCCTCCTTTTCAGGTCAGAATTCCTCCCTCCCACACAGTCCCCCCTCCCCTGCCTTTCACATACACACTTGAGGCACAATTCAATACTTCATCAGTAACAGATCTTACAGCTTTAAATGCAGTATTTCAAGTTTGAAAGTATAGAAAGTGTATTCAAGTATTTTCTTCATGTCTGTGTTCTCCCTTAGGGCTGTCACTTACGGTGGTTTCCTATAAAAATATGTCCTCTCCCTGTCATGGTCCTCTTCCTTGTCCGAGTCTTCCGTGCTCGATGACAAGCTGTCATCCCGGCGTCCTTCTTCAGGCTGGAAGGGAATGCCGGGTGAGAAGGCTAGTGGAGTTTTGGGTGAAGCAAATACCGAGCATGAGCCTTCACTAGCAGATGAGTAATGGGAGGGACCATCAATAGTTACAGACAAAAGGTCCATTTCTGTCTCCTCGGGAAACTGATTGTAAAAAGACAAAAAGATATTAAGTTTCCACAGGTAAGATTTCCATCAAGAACGCAGTAGATAGATCTGGAAATAAAGAAGCACGAGTGCTATGAGAAACTCTCACTCTTGAGTTCCTCATAACAGGGAGAGAGCAGGTAAAGAATTGCCAGACGGATTATGAAAAAGGAAGCAAGGAAAGCTTGGTGGGGAGATGTTTGCCATTGGCTAGTGATTGATCTGGCAGCTAAAGACATATCATGCTCTTAGCAATTTCCACGATCAGAAGGAATGGAAGCACTTCATTTAAATTTAATGAATATTTCAACAGAAAAGAACAGAAGCCAGCCCAAATCAGCATGACTTGCAGAGGGTGATGCATCCTGGAGGGTTAGTGAGGTGGCAGTGCAGGATGCTACTCAGAATGTACGGCACCGCTCTGGGCTGCGCTCCCGGCCACATTCCCAAAGGGAGCCTCCTGCCTCTCCCACAAAGCACACCACCAGCACCACACAGGCAATTTTGCAACATTCAGCTCTTAAAATGCCTCTGCAAAGGACCTGCAAGGGGTGAACACCAGCACTGCCTACACAAAGTTACTACAGAGCTACACAGTTGTTGTCTGCAAATTCAAATTACAGTTCTGCTGAAGAACTGGCTTTATAAGGTCAGAAAAAGAAATTTTTTTATTATTCAACAATTTGTACCTCTAAGTGTTTGACAGCATTTTGCTATGCCAAAAAACCCCTAATCCAACTGAGCTTATACATAACAACAACAGGTAGGAGAGCTTTTAAATGTGCACATACTGAACTGTGCAAAGCACATTTCCAGCTTCCATTTCCCCCTTTCTCTCAGAAACAGGGATTTATTTCCTGGGAGCATGAGGTGAGTTAGAAGGGAGAAAAAGTGCATTACTGTCTCTACAGTTAGTTTTTTTTTTTAAATTTGTCTTTTTTGGTATGTTTTGTGTTTGCTTGTTTATTTTTTTAAGGAAAAAAAATTGTTATTGTTTTCCTTAAACATGTTTTTGAAAGCAGTTAAAAAACTTCTCCATCTGTTCTCAGAGCATTGGGGTTTTGGTGCATTCCCTACTTGCTGTTATTTGAAAATATCTTATTCTGCATTAAATATAGGGATTTCATCCTCCCATGTGGCAATTATTTTGTACTGGTGTTGATTGCTGCAAACTTGGAACACGATGTAACAGATGAAGGCACACACACACACACACACACTAAAATCCTCTCCTAAAGCACATTTCAAGGCTAGACTTAGGTCACTTTACATCAGCCTCGATCAGTCTCCAAGCAAAATCCCAATAATTCATTTTACAAACAGGTTTTGGTCTACATAAGGGCACAGAAGCACTTTGATTGTTCATCTCAAGTAAGCTCTTCTGCTTACCTGACATACTTAGATTTAAATGGTTTCAAATTGGATATACATTCTGTTTAGCTGAGTGCAAAAGAGATGAAATATTGAAAAGCAGCTCCCTTGTGAGAGGAATTAGTTCTCTGGCAAAGAATACTTGTTTCTGCTCAGAAATACCTGAAAATACCCTTCCCCTGGACAGCTGGATTGTTGTGCAATCCCCAAAGATGTTTGATTCAACTTAATTAGAAATGAAAAAAAAATACGTAAATTAAAACAATTACAATAAACTCAGCCATGCAAAACAACATTTTAAAAATGAGAAAATACAGCAACAAAAAAAAAACAAAAACCAACGATTCAACAATCCATTTCAAACAGTCAGGAGGATACACCTGTAGGCTACAGCAAACTGACTGATACCCATTTTCAAAAATCTCCTGATTAAATTAATTTCTGTGTTAAGGAACAAAATTACATCTGTCTTCTCACAAAACAAGTCCTTCTTCCAAAAACACATCCACATTTTGAGGCACAGACTAACACAGAGACACACAAAACCATCCAAGCAAGTCAGGTTTGCCTAGATATTCCTGTCTCAGGGACTTATGACCGACTGGCACAAGTCATAAGAAGAAATATAATTGTATGGTGCATATTTCTGGCATAAGAAATAATATTATATGGCATATAAAGTAATTCTTACAGAATCTTGGATGTTGAAGGTGACTCTTGGCCCAGGAGATGCAGCATCTACACGGATATCTGGGAGTTCTTCACTGTCTCCCAGTCGAGAGCTGTAAGAAAAATCAAATCAAAACAGCTTGCTGAGTTTTACTACAGGATTTCAGGGTCATGCAAACATTTAGCCACAAAAATGTAAGGTAATACTCACAAGTTTGTCATGGGACAAAGTATAAAATCATAAGTGAAGCCCTTAAGGTACATGAAATACTTCTATAGAAGTACTCCAACGTAAAGCAAATTTCTATTAAGAGCTTCTGTTCTCATAGAAAAAGTCCAAAGAATTTGAACACTTGTCTCCACCTTTTTAATTTTCAAATCTTTTATATATAATAGTTAATAATACAGCACATTTTTCATTCCAAACTTGGACTGCTTCAGCTGGGTGTGCAGCAGCAATAAATACTTGACTAGGAGGCATCATTATACAACTACAGTTTGCTCAGCACCCACTAAACGATGACACAAAACCAACGCAGGTTATACAGATGAAGAAGTGAAATAAAAATTGTCATTCTCACACAAATAAGCATCTCCCTTTCTTCTTTTCATTACAACAGCCCTTTTAAAAGGCACATGACTGCAAATCAAGTGTAGAAATCAGAATTATTACACTTTGTCCTTTTTCCTTTATACATTTCATCAGAATGTCTTGAAAGCAGGATTCGGTAGAAAACCTTAAGTTGCTGTAGAAGTGAAATCTTCTCAGAGTTTCCAAAAAAATGGAGAAAAAAACTCTTTAGAACAGGCCTGTCTTGCAAAATTACCTCCTCCTATCCAGTTCCAACACACACAGCTGCTGCTGCAGAGCACAAGGGCTCTTAGAGCTGAAGTCCAGTGTTTCCTCTGTTCCCTATGGTGTTTACCAGCATAGATCCCAAATTCCCAGCAGCTCACCTTGCCCTGTCCATTCTCTTCAGAGGTGGCCTTCCTGAAGCAGAAATACTCTTGGACCGGCTATAGCTTGGTTTGTAGCTGAGACCCCATTTGTCTTTCAGGGAGGCAGCCTAAAACAGAAATAACATTTGAATGCAACAACTGAGCACACAGAGAAAAACTCTGTCAAGCTACAATATTATTTTATGTGGATGTGCCAGTAAAGCAAAAAAGTCTAAAATGGATTCATCAGTCCAGTAAGGAATTATTTTAAAATCTCTTAAAATATGACACCTTCAAATACACACTTTATATTTCTTGTGAGTGTGCAAATAGCCAATTTACATTATACTATCTGTGAAATATCAATTTTTCTATCATTATTATTAAGGGAAAAAACCTTTCCCTGCCCCTCCTAAAGGTAAAGGTGGTGCTGAACTATTTGATCCTCTTAACCTTCCTTTTCCATTACTAACATTTTCCCAGCTTTAATCAACATGCAGAAAAGGAATATTCATCACAAGTGCTGAAGGATTTCTAAAGGATTTGAAATCCTCCTCACCCTCATGCTGGATCTCCGTAGCTTCTTCCGGACGTCCCGGCGGATATCGTTCACAGCCACCGACTCCAGCTGCTGGTAGCGCTGGATTTCTTGGTTTATAGTTCCTTCACTTGCCCCTAATTTTCTGGACATAAATCATGGTTCAGTTATCTTACAAGCCATTCCAAAATCAGGGTTGTAACAACGCTTGGCCTGGGAATTTTCCCATTTTTCTAGAGGCTCCATATGACCAGTGCCAAACACAGCTGCAGAAGTATTAGGATAAACACTGAACCTTAAATCCCAAGCTGGGATACAACTGCCCTCTGAATGGGGGCAGCAATTTCATTACAAGTACAAGCAGTAGAACATGTCTCCTCTTCATTATTTAACATGTGATTACCAAGCTCTGTATTCCCACCCCTGACAGATCCCTTTATAGTAAGTCTGTCGAGGAGAAAGGGGAAAAAAAAGCCAAGCCCACCAACCCATGCTGGTGAAAAACTATCAATAAAGTTCAATGAAGTTCAGATGAAATTTGTGGCATCTGAAAAAGCTTTTCTTCAGGGTTTTCTCAATTACAGCACAGGAGATTAAAATACCATGTCCAAGAAGCAAGAAGCAACTTACTTTAAGTCATCAATAACTTTAGCTTGCTCATTGAGTTCTCTAATATCGACCAAACGTTTCATGAATTTCCTTCCTCGCTGTTCCCCAGTTTGGATGCTGGAAGCTCCCTGCCGTCGGTGATCAACAATCTCCTATTTAAAAATAAACCTTTAATTAATGCCCTCATCAAAAAATCGCCATTAGCACGATTTAACAATTGGTAAAGTGAATTTGACACCTCAGAATTTGAACTAGTGCATGCAAAGGAATCAGTTTCATCTCACAAGGCAGCTGATTGGTTTTTTTTGCAGTGATCCAAAGCCCATCATTCAGTTCAGGTAAGACACGCTGTGACTGCTACATACATGTCCCCACGAGCAGGATCTGCCTGCTTTCATATGTGATCTGCTAGACTGGAGCCAATCCCGCTTCGCTGACCCCAAAAGATACTCTACAGGAACAGAGTGCCGGTGGTTTGGGGGGCTCAAGCCCAGCAGGTGATTTACAATCCGCTGCCCAAACGTGAGCTTGGGTGCATCTCCACACAGGGCACCTCCACCTGATCTCTGAACAACAAACAGCAATGTTAGTGCTCTGGGAGGAGGTTTTCACAGCTGGCAGGCAAGAGGCATGTTAGGTACACACGAAGGAACATTCTTAGGTAAAACGAAAAACCAAAGTCAGCAGAATGTTGTGCAGAAGTACCAAAATAGACTTTTTTCTAATTTGCTGATGTTAGTAACTTACTCTCCTGTGAAGAAAACCCATGCCCTGCCACAGCTTTACAATTCAGGAACCTACAGTGAGGTGCTGTGTCTCCATAGGTTCCAATCCAGATCCGTATTCCCACAAAACAGCAGAAATAGGATCTGTGATTGCTTGCCTTTGAATATGGAGTTAGAAAACACACACACAGAGACATTTTTGATTTGCAACAAGACTAATATGAGTTATAAGGAGTAACACGCTGGACTCAGGTCAAGACTAAGATCCTTCCATTTGCCTGAAGACTCTGTCACACCTTTTCCAATTAGTAGCACCTATTTTGGTTGATTCACTTACTGCATGTATGGTGGGAGACATCGTATCCACTTCATCCTCGTCCGAAAGGTCAGCGATGTTTACAGAGTTGAGGTCAGCAATGTCATCAATATCTTCCTCTCCTGTCAATGTTGTGAGGGTGTTCCCCAAAGCATTCAGTCTTTTCCCAATGTTTGGATCCATGTGGACATCAATACCACACATCTTCCACAACACATTCAGGGTCCAGGTTCCAGCACTACTACTTTCTGTATTAAAAAAAAAAAAAAAGATTTAACCATTTAACTGCTAAGACAGGGCTTGAGGTAGAACTGCACAAGATACTGGTTTGCTTTCTAAATGGATTCTGCCTGTTTTTCATCACTCACAATTCCATGTGAGCTAATTTTTTAATTGTTTGAGCACGTGTTTCTTTTTTTTTTCTCCTCAGCACAAAAGAGTGGGGGACAAGGAGTAAAACTAATGGGACAGGGAACACTGTAGTTGGCACAGTTGGGTACAGAGATGAAGAACCAAGCAGCAGGTCTGGTGACCAATACAGGGACTGCCAGCTGCTTTTGAGGCCTCTGGAGAATGTCCAAACTACTCAGACTGGGGAGAGAGGAAGTCTGGGAAAAATAGAAGCTTTCTGTGAGAAAGGTGAGGGTGGAATGGGAGCTCAGGGTGCAAAGCCTCAGCACTGGGAGGTCTGGAAGATTTAACAGTCTCTAGGACAGGAGGCAATAGGACAACATTACTGTTATTGCAAGTGTTGCTGATTCTTCTGCCCCCAAGGAACAAACACATCTACACTGTGTTTTCCTGCAGGTAGTAACCTAAACCCAGCATTGCTGATGTGACTCAAATCCTAGAACATATTGGAAAGGTGGAGCAGATAAAAAAATTGAGGATTTTACCAGAAAAACAAGACACTAAACAAAACAAAACCAAATCCCAAACCACCAATTAAATTAAAATACAGTTAAAGAATTTAAACTTGATATTTTATGAATGCTTTATTTATGTAGGACTTGATATATTTAAAAAAGCGTATTACCTGCTGCAGCTTGTCCTGTTGTCCTAGAACATACCTCATAGGTACCATCTGGCACAACACCTGTACAAAGGGTACAAAGCAGACACTCTGCTTAGGGAGGCAGTTCCTTTAGACCAGCCCTCCCAAATCCCACCCTCATTCTCTTGCCCTCCATAATTAAAGCATGAGTGGTGTTGGACAGGAGATTCAGTTTGAATTCCCACTGAATGATTCCTCTTATTTAATAAAGTGAAACTACCTGGTTACATCCAAGTTTATAACAACCTAAAATTCCACAGAAATTCTAGAATTTTCACTGTAACAAAATTATATAGATATCTATATAAAAATCAAAATAATCTATATTAAACTATTATTAAAAGCATACTGGGATCTTATGAAATTGTATAAAAGCAACACATCCAACATCGCTCAGACAAAAACTATTAAAACGAGACATAAAGCAATAAAGTTTGTTAATAAAGGAAAACAACAAAGGAATACAACATTTTTGATCCATATGGTTTTGCTTTAAAAAAAGTCTTTTGTTTTTTTGGGAAAGTTCAGAAGTTTTTACAGTCAAAGGGAAGGGCAAAAGCACATTTGTATCTGACATACTCTTGTCCAGTGGGAAACCACCCCCACTTACACGCATTCATGACGAGATCTCCTCTGATTTCTGGTTTCCAATCATCCCAACTCGTCTCAAAGCCATCAGCAAAGCGGATACAGAAGTTTTTGAAGTGACCTTTGCTGACTAAGGACTCTGAGGAGCAGGCAGTGATTAAGGTGCTTTCAATGGTCAGCACCAAAGCAGAGCCAGTGTCCAGATCTGCACTGTGGTTAGACTGGAAAACACAATCACAGAGAGAATCCACTGCTCAGTGCAGTGTCTGAGTAATGCTGCACATGGACTAAATGCCATTTATCCTTCCCCACTGGAAAACTGATCCCATGTTTGTATCTCCACGTGGCCCATGACCACAGAACACAGGACAGATGCTTTTCTCTCAGAAGGGTCATGTGTGAGTTGATTAACAATGACAAAAAAGTAGCTTTAACTTGAATGTGATTTTTTGGTGTCTACAATTACATCCAGTCTTACACACACAGGTTGACTGATTATTTTCCAATCTGGATATGAAGCTCTATAATTACGTTTACCTGCAAAAAAAGCCCCCATATTCCATTATATAAAGCTGGACTTCCTTTGATCACATGTTGTAAACATGCTATTCTATATATAGAGCTTAAGACTCCACAAGACAGAACAGATTTTTCATAATTTACTATAATTTGTTACACATAAGAGCATAAAATGCCATCTGCTTTGTCCACAGCTGCCAGATAGAAGATCAAAATGTTATGTCAATGTGACTTCTAGGTTATTGCCTCATTACTCCTTCACAGTTCTATGTATTGTGGCTATTTCCTCCTACAGCATTAAAATGATTCATTCCTCTTCTGGAATTATTCCCCATTAAAATACTCCCAGTTCAGTGTTCCCTTACAGAACAATTTGCATTAACACACTGCACAATGCACTGTGTAGCCATTACTTTAATACAGAAATTGTATTAAATTTAACTGCACATTAAGGAATACATAATCCTGTGTAACATATTAAGATTTACCCTGTTCTACAGTGACATACTTTTTGTCTGCATCTTAAATATATTTTTTAACCCAGTCTGAGTTCCTAAATAAAACTGTTTGAAAAACCTGTGTATATCTCAAATAGTTATTTACACTCCCTTTCCTTACTTTTTAATTAAACAAACAAAAGAGACAAAACATGATGTGAAAGCCAAGTTTTGGAGTTTCTCCATTTATAACAATAGGAAAAGCAAAGGATTCATGGGAATTTGTGATGGAAGCTTTCAAGAAATATATTCCATGCAGAGCATTTCCAAGGACTTTGCAGACTGCTGAGCTCATAATATGGTATAAACAAGAATCCATGACATTACCCCAAAACACACACAACTTCATTCTTCTATAAACAAAAACATCATTTCTATGGACATAAACGCCATGTAGCACACACAAAATTGGTATTTTAACAGACTTCTCATAGTCAGAGCACTGACATTCTGCTTACCTGAGGGGTGTTTGTGATGGGCAGGCAAATCCCCAGGTCATTGACAGTCAGCTGAAGGAACAGGGTCCCAAAAGCCTGGGCAGAGGTTTGTTGGATCCCAGGCAGCATATCCACTACTTCCTTTGTGGCCATGTGAATATCTTTATGCAAAGCCATTCTCTGTTCATTCCAGTTGTCATAAGCAGCCTTGTAGTTCAGCCAAAACAGCACAGCTTCAGAAGGAAACCAGAAATGCTTCATTGAAATCAAGACATGCCAAAAAATAATGCACATTCACTAAATGAAGTTGGTTTTTTTTTCATTTTTTTACAGTTTCTCCATTGCTTTAAGGCTGTGGATGTGTAACAATGGACACACACATTCAGGATGTGTGATCAGGCTCGTGCTGCAAAGGACCAGATGGACAAATCTGATCATTTAGCATTGGAGTTAAAATGCAGAAAGTGCTGCTGTTTTAAGCATTACTCATTTGTGGGGATTTGCAACAGCAACTTCCTCCAAACCATCTGAAAACCAATCACCTCAGCAAATCGAACTTTTGATGTTTGGACTTATCAACCTGTTGGCATGGGGTAGATCTCCCAAACTTTTCAGCTACTCAACATTCTGACTTAATATGAAATATGGATTTTGAATAATCAAGAAAAAAATTTCTTTAGTACAAGGACAAATCTGCAGCAATTGTCTCTTCAATACCTCTGTCAAAGGCCACAGGCTGAGCAAAAACAATTGGTCTGTTCAGGGTAATGAGCACAGCTTCTCTGTCTGAGGAGCCACTGATTTCTTCTCTGAGAGCATTTCTTAATCCAATTCTTGTCTTGAAATAGGCAACTTGATGAAAGTCTGAGCCAGCTTCTTCATATACCTTAAAATATTCCAAAAAAATGGGATGAGGGAGAAGTTTGCAGCAGGGAGGAGTTCAAGGACAGGGAGTTGGGAGAAAAAAATAATCCAATTATTGCATTTGGCAAAATATAAAATTAAAACAGCAAGTTAAGATGTCTGCTTTCCCCTCCTCTTCCTCGAGCCAAAACACCTTTGAGGATATTCAGTATTCTTGCATTAAATTCTGATCACAGTATTATTTTCCCTATTTATCATAAATTGTTAACTAAATTAACTATATATCCAGATCCTCTATTATGACAGTACATTAACAGGTTCTAAGATTTGTATTTGTTTGTTTCCAGGCATCACAAAATCCTTCCATATCAGAGAACTAGTGATTCCAGGTAACAGCAGGTTTAGGAACACAAGAGGTACAACTGCCAAACTAAGACAGACAAACTAGGTCAAAAAGTAGGTCTAGCCAAGTTTGGGTCTTCTCTGATCTTATTATTCCATTCAAATACCCTAAAAATAAACGCAAAAATCAACAAAAATGTTGAGTTTGACCCAGTAGAAAGGCTATCACTGTTCTAAAGGGCTATTAAGTTCTAAGACATTAATAATATGGGGGAAAAAACAATACCCCCATCCATACCTGACTCCTTCCACCTTTTATGCATCCACACAATCAGTGACCACTCCACAGCCAGATTAGATAAAAACAGCAGTGCAAAACAACCTCTTAGCTTGGTTATGTATTTTTTTAATCACACACTCGTAAGAACACAACATGCAAAGATGTTGAGCACTAACCTGATGTTTAACAATCTGCCCTAGTGCCAGATTTAAATCCACCTGGCACTTCCCAAACAGTTTGAGGTAGCTGCTACTTCCAGGCATTGCTTTGGTTTGCAGTCTGTTTGAGAGCTCGAGTTCTATCAATCCCGTTTCGAATCTCACGGCGCGCATTGAGGGCGTTGTGGCTGTCACTTGAATTCCCTAAGGAATAAGGAAGGTGCAAAGTTATCAGCATCTGGTTCATAGATGTAAGGAGAAGGCAACAAAAATCCACCAGCAAAACCAATTAAAAACCCTTTTCACCGTGCAGCAAAAAACCCAAGCAGACAATAATTTTTAACACCTGATGCCACAAAGCTATTTAAAAATATTACAGGAACCAAACTCAATGTCTTTAGGTCTTTTTCTTCACACAGAGTAGTTCTGATTTAATAACTTGGAGATCAAACATCCAAAAGCCACTTATATCATCTAGGACCACTGTTCTGTCATCATAAGATTACCTTAAACTGTAGGCTCAGCGAGTAAAGAAGGATTTTTGGTTTGTCTCCATCTGTGGTGCCGTCGTGCTCGTTCCAGAGAGGAATTGGCTGCTCCCCTCCTGTGCACGTTAAACAGACACATGCACAGTTTTTACAAGGAAAACATTGTGAAAACAACAGATAAAAAAAGGTGAAAGTGAACTAAGCCTCATTTTGAGCAGTGACCAGTTGAAGATTGATACAAACAAAGGAAGGTTGAATGTAAGACACCAGCGCAGGTTCATCTTCTTATATATAATTAATAGCTCTCTACTAAGAATCAAGGCAGAGAGGCACGTTCCTTCCTCCTGGGAAACTCTCCACAGGAAGGCTCAAAGCCTGTAAGGAATAATAACTAGTTTCCAAGAAGATATGATTTGTCCCCCTCAGCAATGTATCTCCTAATTATCTTACAATAAAAATCAAACACTGGACTGAGTACCATGAAAATTGCATGAAAAGAAGAACTGAAGTTTTATCAGTATTTTTCAATGAGAGGAAGGAAAGAGTATTCTGCAGTTCTTTTATTTTTGGGTTTAATTCCTCATCCTGGCACATTTCATCCCAAGTTACCTATCCCCATAGGCTGTAACTTGGAGGAGCAATCCTGGTTTTAATTCTTGAGATCTGATCTATATTCCATCTTAGTTTATAGGAAGGGGTTGCTGTTGGAAAAGGCTAAGCCATTAATTCTCTCCATACAAGCCAATTCTTCTAATTACAAGTTATTTGGTGGTAAGAATAGGCAGTTCAATCATGGATTACAAAAAAAACCGAGTAAGAAGAGTGAATTTTTATCACTCCATTTTGTGTCTGGGTAATTTTCTCCTTTTAATCCACACTGCCTTCAGCTTCAAGATGCCATTGTTATGGACTCCTCTGTATATTAATTAGCTTTCAATCTGTGCAATTTCACCTGAAATAATTGGTAATCACTCAGTTTTATGTAAGGATAACATGCAAACAGTATTTCAGTGCAACATAAACCCTAATTAGAAAACCCACTGGAGTATCTTACACTAGTTGGTATTTTCAAGCTATGGCAATCATTTTGCTCCAAGGCAGGAGGATAAAGCTATTTTCTGCCCCTGCTGTTCTGCATTCCTCACCCAGAGCCACAGATTGCTGACTCCTGGGGGATTCCCACAGTATGGAAGGTAACAGCCACATTTCAAAAGCCATCAGGCTGCAACACAGATTTACAGTCTGGAAAAGCGAAGAATGGTAATAAATTCCTCACATAAAAACACAGGGGAGACCAAACTCCAGAGACTGAGAAATGTTGTAAAAGCTAATACAGGTTTCCTGGTTTACCTCTGTCTGTTCCTCTATAAAAAATATTCTAATAGAATAATGACAGCTGCTGAAGGTTTATTGGTCCCTTAAGCCTTTTCTTACCACCCAATACTAATATATTCTGGAGGAAACAAATATCAGGGTGTTTAAAATTTGTTTCTTTTTATCCTTTAGGGAATTTGACATTTTCCATTTTCTCCACTGCAACTTTTAACTGCCTTTAGGGCATATCACCTAAACCTGAGTATTTTTTTAATTACAAAGGTATACATAAATATATATATATATATACACACAGACTTAGATGAAAGGAAGTAGATGGACACACAGACACTCATTTCACTTAGTTACCACTTTAACATTTTTTTGCTCACAATGTTCCCAGCTACTGATGAATCTTTCCACTAAAAATTAGCCATAGATCTGTAACAGCCTTTTAGGATAACTCACAAAGTGTTCAAATCAAGTAAAGGTGAACAAAGTGAACACAGAAAGTGACCCAGCTAAGACCACATCATGGATAGAGACACAGGGACTGGTGTCCAGAATGCCAAATTATTCTGCTTCCCACTAAAAAGTCTGGTTTATGGTAGAACTAGAATAATTTCCAGAGCTTCTGTTATTATTTCATGCTCCAGCTCTGCTTCTTGCTGCTCTGGGAGAGAGCAGTGGAAGAATTTTCAGGTGTCCCTGAAATCAGGAGCTGACCCTGCCAGCTTTATGATGCTGCCCTCAAACAAGGTTTAAGGATCTTACTCAAAGGTGGTTTTAAGTGTTCTGCTTACCTGAAACCTTCTGTATGACTTCATTTACCTCCTTCATGAACACTTTTTGCACAAATACTAAGTGGTTTAAAAGGTCAGTGGTGAGATTATGTTCAAAGGAACCAACCTGCAGAAACAGAAATTTTTAGAACAAAATTTAAGTTTTCAAAACAGTGGATTTTCAGTCTTCAGGCAGATCTTCTCAAGTCAAATTACATTGTTATTGATACAAGAAAAAAGACAATTATATAGTTTTGTATTGCAATTTTTCTGCTCTGAGTATCTGTCCAAAAAATGAAGGACATACATTACTATGTGAGAAAGTTTATTCTCCTGGTTAAGTTCTTCAGTAGTAAACTTGCTATGTGTCCAGTTTAATCTTAAAGAGCTGGAGTCTGCCTAAAACTGTTTAAATTTGCCAATAAGACTTTTTAAATACAATTAAAATACAGACATTTTCTAAAACTACCTGCACTTGGCTTTTGCCTTGGCTAGGCAGACCCTCCCTTTAGTTTTACAAGTTGAACAAAGTCAAAGACTGAAATAATTCTCTTCAGCCAGGAAACAAGTGGGCTGAAAAATGAGCAGCACCTGATTAAAATAGAGATGCAAACATCAGAAGTCTCAATTACAAACATGCCAGACTACTTTTCTGACTAAATAGGTTGAGTTGGTAACAAAAGCCCCACTTTTGCCCAGCAGGTAGGTTTCTTTTAAGCAGCATCACTTTTCTCCCTGTGAAAACCAACTGCAGAATTGGTACACAAATAGAACTTGTGAGTAGGACAGAAAATTTAGTATCATTTACTAAGGTTGTATATATAAGGTTATATATGGCTTCTGTCTATGGAGCTGTCTAATCATGAAAAAATAAACCAGCTAAATAAAACTTTCTTTCAATTTTGCAGTATTGGTATTGAACCTGTAAACATCAGAGTTCCGCAGCAGGCAGATGATTAAAATAATGTGAAGATGCAAACAGAGAAGTGTCACAGATGGCAATAACAAGTTCTCCAGGATGTTTTCAGCACCCACCTCAGCCACACAGCGCAGGTAGTTCCCCTGTAGGTAGTAGCCTTGTTTGGCAGGCAGTTCATCGATGCTCCAGATTTGGTCTGAGTAAGTGTCATGTTCTTCCATGATATATTTCCCTGACATGGTGACAGGGGGAAGGTTGAGACTCGCAGAAGGGGGAATGGTTGACATGTCAGTGGCAGAGACTTTGGAAGTGAAGCGCAATCTGTGGTTTGGAAGCTCAAAATTAAATCTGGTTTGGGCACCTGTGAAAGGAAGGTGGGGAAAGGAAAGGTATGAACTGGCAAAAGAATCTTTCTTACATCCTCAAATTTAACAACATTTTTGGAATTTAAAAAAAATAAAATATTTAAAGTGTTACTGACGTGCACAGACCTAAAGAGCTATAAATATCCACCCACATGATTCTGTGTTTTCTTAATTTTTAAAGAAAATCAAGACTCCACTGTAATGAGATAGAGAAGGGAGTCATACAAACCATCTCAGGTGTACTGAGGCCCTGTAAGGGCATTCTCAGGTCACTTTATGAATCAGAATTTAATTAATAAAGGATTATAAACTGATTTTAGCAGTCAGAGGAAAGCTTCTTGGAAGAAAGCTATAAACGCACATATGCCTCTGTCTTTTTCTGTCTGTCTCTGCATCTGCTCTTGTACTCTCCCTCTGGCAATTGTGTAGAACAACCACAGTGTAAATTCTCTATATGGCTCCACCTTATCAAAAAAAATAAGCTGATAGCCACAGATTCCAAGCTCTAGCCATAACTCAACAGGACGGGCAAACTAAAAGCAATGATGTTTTTAAAGTTTCAGAGCACTGTTACCTGTCATTCCATGACTCCTCATTCTTCCCATCTTGTATTCCGCCTTCAGGGAGGGCAGGAGGGCTGCTCCAATGGCTATGCCATCTATCATGGCACTGAATTTGAGCACTATGGGCTTCTTCTCCAAGCCCTCTGGCAGCTGCGGGAATTCATTGGTTTCAACGGGTGTTTGGTTAATGCTCGTCGGAGTCTTTTCGGAAGGCAAAGGAGTCGCAACGTCCTCCTTGGTGGGCTGGGGCCTGTTTGGCAAGACAGAGAACAGAGAACCCTTGTTATATCTTGAGAGATGGGCTGATTCCAATGGGATGAAGTTCAATAAGGACAAGTGCTGGGTCCTGCACTTTGGCCACAACAACCCCATGCAGCGCTACAGGCTGGGGACAGAGTGGCTGGAGAGCAGCCAGGCAGAAAGGGACCTGGGGGTACTAATTGACAGG
>JAOXXN010000471.1:3650469-3661147 GCA_026770055.1 Myrmophylax atrothorax | reverse complement strand
TCTCCAGGCTAAACACCCCCAGCTCCCTCAGCCTCTCCCCATAGGACTTGTGCTCCAGTCCCTTCACCAGCCTCGTTAGAAGATATACAGCACCTCCGTGGGTAAGGTAGAAAATATATCCTCCTAAATATCCTCTTAAAGCTGCGTCCTCAGGAGACTTGAATTCTGACGAGCAGATTTGTGGCGAACCCGAGCCAAGCCCTTTGCCGGCTGCAGCTCGGTGGGGTGTTGTGGCCTCGCTCAGGCTGCAGGTGGCATCGTTGCTGCGCAGGAAAAGCCGTGCTCTTTCCATCATTCCACAGAGCATGTTATCCCACAGGCTTTTGGAAGCGTGAGGTTGATGGTCGGGTTTGGTAAGGGTTTGCTGAGCGTTCCTCCTTCCCTAGGATTAGTGTTAGGAAGAAACATGGACAAAGGTGCTGGATTACTTATTTTTTTTCTTTGTGATGTGGTGCCTTGAAAAGCATTGGTTACACAGCTCTGTTCCCCTGACAGTGCTAATACAGACTGGGTCTCATTTCACTGTCCCATGTGACAAGGAATTTCTGGAAGGATTTCCTTATTTTCATCTTTATTGTTTCTGTGCTGTTTTCTGGGACACAGCTTACAAGGCTGCTGTAGCCATGTTGTGTTTGGGCTGGCAGCCTATACTTCTCTGGTTTTGTCAGCTTAAACATCTCAATCCACTCTTGGTTGTTTAAAATGATGCTTTTCCCTGCAGGAAGAGGATATTCCTGGCAGGAAAGGGGGCGGGTCTGCTCTGATAGGAGAGAGGGTGCAGTAAGAGGTCCTTTGGGCTCACACAGTGGGAAGATGAAAAGCTCAGCTAATGAGTTGGAGCTCCTGAGTGACTAAGGATCAATGGTATAAATAATCCAATCAGAGTTGGTTTTGTTTGGTTTTTTTTTTAGTCTTGTCTTAGATGTTTTAAGTTTTCATCTAAAAGTTATCCTGTTTGCTTTGCAAAACTTCTGTTTTCCAAAACAAACAACTACCACACTTAAGTCTATCTTGTTTTTGAAGCTGAGCACTTGAAACATAAATTACTGAATGGATCTACCAAAAAAAAAAAAAAAGAAAAAAATAGAGATGAAGGCTCTCTGAAATCCTTCAGACAACTCATTTCCAGACTCCCTGGAGTGTACTAAAAGGCCCATAGCTGTAGGCATCCCACTTCCCAGATCTGGTGATATAGTGGAGGGAAGCCAAAGGGAAATGGGAAGGAGAGAGAATAAAGAGTTATGTATTAGCAAACAGGAGAAATCTTAGTTCCTCAGTGGTGAACTTAAAAATGTAAAGGGTCTCAAGAAGAGATCTGTTTTTGTTAGTCTTCAAAGATACTCATTTAAATATTTTATGCACAAAAAAAACCCCTCTAAAATCTCAAAGGGAGAGGGAAAACATTGCTATTAAAGTTGAAGAAAAGCAAAAAAATGACCCTTGTACAGGGAAACAAGTTTAGCAGCTTGTCAGGATCAGCTGTAAAATACAAGCCTGGCCATAGTGGCTTAAGTTAAAGCTCCATAAATACAAGAGCAAATGATCAAATTCTTATTTGAACTGAAGAGTGGAAATGGGGAATAAGAATCCTGGCTATCCAAGGTAACACAAGCCATGAGAAAAAGTGGAAAGTGTCTGTCATAATTTGCTCTGTGTTCATGAAATGGTGAAGTTTTTTGATGAGTTACTGATGTGTGTTCATAAAGTCTGCAGTGGAATAAACCCACTTTCCTCATGGGGGAGGAGCAGAGAGGGCCTTGGCCACAAAAGTGGTTTGTTTGCAAAGTGACCTGAACTTGCTGAGTTTACAGTAATCAGCTATTTCAAATGGAGACAGTTGACAATCATGTGAAAAAAAGGCAAACAGTTTATTTTCTTTCTTTTTTTTTTTTTAGGAACATATTAAAGAAATGTTACTTTTCTTAGCCTGTGGTATTTTCTTCTCCAAAGTAAACTTACAGAGTTTTGAGATTAAAGAAGAAAATCTCAAGAAAGCCATTAATTCATTCAGCAGCTATAAAGAAGATCCAAAACACAAACAGCAGGAAGGGAAGTTTTAGTCCCACGAGTTTGGTGTAAATTTGGGTTGGATGTTCTTGGAAAGCAATGGTACTGCAGTTTGTCACAGTTGCCTGTTCCAGTGGTTATGGGCAGTGCTGTTCTGCTTCTGCTGCCTTTGCAGTAGCCATCTTATTCCCTCCTGGTTTTTAATGCCTTCTAGAGATCCCAAATGCTTCTGGAATGTTTGTTCCTAGAAGCTGTGCTGCACTTGTTGGTATCTGGTTCACTTATGTCTGACACATGATCCTGAGCTGTTGAGAAACTACCTCTGCATAAAATACATGAAGTCTTGTGCTAAATAGTCTTGTTTTCACTTATCCCTGCAAAGCAGCTCAATAGGCCTGTTATTCATAGGCTATTCTGAGTTGGAAGGGACCGACAAGGATCATCGAGTCCAACCCTTAAGTCAATGGCCCACACAGGGGATTGAACCCATGACCTTGGCATTATTACAGCCACGTTTTAACCAACTGAGCCAATCTCAGGGTCTCAAGTAACAAACCCCCAAACTCTACTCATTTCATGGTTATATTCTTGATTTTTAAAGCCTGTTCACTGGAACCACGTTTTGGAAATCAC
Organism: Myrmophylax atrothorax; assembly: GCA_026770055.1. Taxonomy (NCBI): domain Eukaryota; kingdom Metazoa; phylum Chordata; class Aves; order Passeriformes; family Thamnophilidae; genus Myrmophylax; species Myrmophylax atrothorax. The sequence goes on along the minus strand of JAOXXN010000471.1, from coordinate 3,658,507 downwards.
ACTTGGAAAGTTTTATTGCCTGTGATTTTTAGAAATTATTTGAACAGCAGCTCTTAGAGGGATGTGTTCATTTCTGGAATTCATCACCACTTTTACTGGAATCAATAGCTGTTCCAGCATTCAGGAGAAGAAATTGCTGATGTCTTTTTATGTTCTCTTACAACAGGATGCAGACAAAAGCAAAGGAGGAATGGCTGGTTGAAACTGGGTCAGTTAATAAACATCACTTTATAGATTTCTATCCAAACCTCATAATAACAGGAGCCAAGTCAAAGCTTCTGGAGACAAATATTTCAGTTTTGTTCCCCTCTGTTCCACCTTTTACCATGAGCCACCATCAATGACTTCCCTTATCTTCACCTTGATTACACTGAGAATTTTATGTTGAGTACAAACTTTCCATGTCAACATATTAAAAGTGAAAGGAGTAGTATTTAGAGAGCACTCTCCTCCTACTTTGTCTATGTTTTTTTCATTCAGCTTGGCCTACTGAAAAATAATTCCAGTAAGTCAATAGCCAACAGACTGTTTTAAGTTGACAGAAGTGAAAAACTGAAGTTATTTTTCCTGTGCTGCACTTCCACCCAGGTCCAAGAGTCAAGGCTAAAAAGCAGCATTATCTACCTTTGGGAAAGTCTGAATTTATTGCCCAGCTCTAGTACTCACCTGGACACAAATACAACTTAATACTTATTTTGCTGTCCTTCATCCACCTGAATAGATTCAAAAAATAAAAGTACCTACACAAATACAGGGCAATAGCACTAATGTTATAAAAAAAATGAGCATACCTAAATTAGGCATGTTTGCAAAGCCAGCTCATAATTGATTACCCAATAATTTGGCTTAAAGGCTTATTGTGGCAGACAATTCAGTGCAGAAGTTGTGTCATTAAACACAACAGCCTTGAGATCACTTTTCAAACTATACCCCATTAAATGGCAGGCATGGCCATACTGGTATAATGAGGTTACTGTATCTGCCTCTCATGCTAATTCCTTTCTATGGTTTGATAAAAGAAATTCAGCCAGGACAGAATAGATGGACCTTACCTACTAACAGCCAAACCACGTTGGAGTCATGTTCTGTTAGGAAGTCTTCCAATTGTGTGATACTTGGGACAAAACTATCATTTTTTCTTTGATCCATTGCTACACTGTTTTTGCACCAGCACTTATAGAACTAAAAGAGAAAAAAAAAACACACACACATCAAAACCAAAATGAGTAACAAGCACAGTACAGAACTATGAATTCACTCATTTTATTCCTTTAGTAGCATCTTCATGATTCCCAGCTGCCTCCTCTTCTGCTCCAGAGCTCCAGGAACACCTCCATTCATCTCTGCTAGAGCAGTTGCCAGGCACAAGCCTCCCCAAAACAAATCACAGATCAACAGAATGCCAGGATATGCTCCCCAGATTTAGTAGCATGAATGTCCTGGACTGCATATAAAAGCAAATATATGTACAGAACTGTTGTGCTACAGCAGTGTGGCAAAATAGAACTGCACAGACAAGTGAAAATGAGTCTCCATTAAGCCTTTTAACAGGCAATAAGAGACTAAACCCCTGCAAAGGAAAGGCCAAAGCAGAGAGTTTCAGGAGTTATGGAAAATTCCCTTAACCTCCTAGTCCACTGTCCATCAACTCTTCTGCTTTCTCATGGATTTGCATCATGTGACTACATGGTGCCTGTGTTACAGGGAGCAGAAAACCAGTCCTTCTGATCTTACACTTACTCAAACCACCCATTAATCACCTTGCAACTGGGTTATATTAATTAAATGTGATTAACAGGGTGTTGCTCAACTCCACAACATCTCTAATTACACAGCAATATTTTCCTTGCATTAGTTTCATTGGAATTCTCCTCCCTTGTCAAGCTTTCTTACAGGAAGAAAAGCATTAATTCTGCTTTTTCTTTTTTGCCATGGCTTTTTAACACCTTCCAGCTCCTGGTAGCCTGTCTTCCTGTCAGTACTCAGGCCTCAAAGAATATGAGCAGACTTTACTCCCTTTCTTTATCAAGCCTCTGATGCTCTTCATCAAGGGCTCTGAAACACAAAACTAAGTAACATCAGCAGCATAACAGCTTTGGGATAGTCAGCATTGAGAAATGTTAGCAATAAAAGTAACAATTCATCTAGTTTTTATTGTAATATCCATAAAATACTGTCATTATTGGAAAACAAAATGTAGAAGTTAAAAAAAACTGCCTTTGGTGCACTTGTTTCTCTTGTTGTACCTCAAACCAAGAGCCTGTGTTTTGAACTAAAATATGAGTAAAGCCCCAAGAAAGTGCTAACAATTTGTTAATTACCTCTTCTTTAAGAAGGAGCAAAATGGGAAGAAAATTAAAGCAGTAAACAGAAGCAAAGGAACAACACCAAAAAAACCAACCAACCAACCCGTTTCCAGCAGTGATGATAAAGAAGCTACTAACAAAAGGGAATAATAAGTATCTCACACACCTACAGAGACTTCCAAGAAGAAGCTGCTGTTTTAGAAGGGATGTTAGACCAGCAAATTAAACCACATAATGGCACTGTGATTTGCTTTGAGACATCCACAGTGCCTTAATAAAAAAGCCACAGGTCAGCTTGTGTTCTGAAGCAGATGATGCCCCTGTGGGCAGGCTCTGGGAGCCTTCAACCCGTGAATCACAGACAGGGTAACGGGAGAAACCCAAACCAACACTTCCAACAGAAAGGAAGGAACGACTTCTTTCCTCCCTGTCTTACCAAGGGACAACAGGCTCACTCTGCTGTGATCAAGACCACTGTGGAAGTGCTGCCAGTAGGTGAGGAGTGCCAATCTACTGCCTCAAACACCACTATTTAATTCCTCAAGGAAGAAACCTGCAGCTTTTCCCAAAGAAATTATCACCCAACTTTCTTTCCATGATTTTGAGACAGGACACTGAAAATTGTGATGCTCTAAATAGGATTGTGGCAACACAATTCAGAGGCTGAAAGTACTGGATCCTGACAGTGCTCATCATTCTTTGTCATCACTATCCATAACCCCAAACAGGACAGCTTTTGAATTTCTCCTCTGGAATACATTTGCTATTGGCATGCAAACAAACCCAGGATCTCCCATCAGTCACCATGTGTCCATACAGCATATTAGAGCTTCACAGATGAGCCTGGAACACCCCACCCTACCCCACTGATTTTTGGTTTGGGTCGTCTTTGCCCTTGATCAAGTCACCTGAGGAGGAGTATGTTGGCAATGAAAGTGTCACCACCCCAAAACAGGCAGTGGCAACACCTGCACCAGATGTGAGCTCTCAGTGTGCATCTCAGAGGAAGCACGGGCTGAACCCTCTTAGACAATTAATTAACTTTGGCCATGTGAATTGGTGTAATAGAAAGGGGATGCCAGCAGAGACTTCAGGAGTACACACTGTTTATCATGTGCATTTATATGGCCCAAAGGATGGAGCAGCAGGATCTGGATCACCAGGATGGTTAAGACGAAGAGATGTAGCCCTATCAGGACAGGTATTTGCTGCTTTCAGGAACCAGCATTTCTTTCTGTGGACAGTCCTGCACTTTCCAGCATTCATCTCCCAGGTTCTCTGTGCTTTAACCATATTTAAATCCTGCACACCTCTCACTTCCCTCACTCTGTTACATTTATTCCTGTGTGCAATCTTACTTTGCAGTCAGACCAAACGGGAACTGTTGCACCCTCCAGGAACACTGACCCAAGAGCTTCCTGAGCCCCTCATTTTCTTTCATCCTCCTGCTGTTTTCTTCTGAAGGAACAGTACACTTTGCAAACTGCTCTTTGAAGGATGAGAGCCAAGTCTGGGTGTGAAACTGAGTCTTACCAACCGTGCTAGCACACAAAAGAAAATGCAACAAAGAGGAAGAGAAACCCAGAACCTCTCATTTACATCTCTGCCTTTATTTATAATCTTTTCCCAAGGTCTCCGCTGTTTTGTGATGAAGAGCTCAATTACCATGTTGAAATACAGTCCAAAACCATGACAAGTGTTTGGATTTATTTGCCTTTCCTCTGCCTTATTTTTTTAAGCAGTATTAAGCATTTCATTCATGGCTCTCATTTACCAAATACCACATTAATAAATACATGTATTAGTTTTCTTCTGGGAAGGGGACAGGAGAATAGGAAGATTCCATGGCACTGAGGTGACAGAATCCTCATACTCCTATTTATCTTCACAGCAGTCCCTCAGGGCATCATGCAGTTATCATTCTGCAGGGGAATATGTGAAGCAAGGAGAAGATAAAGGCCAAATCCTTCATTTTGATGCCCAAACTGAAATACTTGGGGCCTGTTTTTCAGGCTGTGCATGTCCAGAGCCCCCAGCAAGCTCAAAGCAGACACTGGACTGGATTGAAGATGTGAGGGTTCAATATTGGTGTAGAGTTGCAGCTCCAGGCCAGCCAGGCTGCCTTTATAGCAGACACATTTTAATTACTCATGTCACACATTAATCCATTCTCCACAGTACCAAAAAGATGCAAGGGAAGTTACAATCCACAGGGGATGCACTTCATTTCCAGCCTCCTTCCACTGTTACACACTCAATCCGATTTTCACTGCAAGTATCCCATCCCTAAAAAGCCAAATACTCCCAAGCAGCTGCTCCAAAGCTTTATAAACCCATTTCAATCGCATCAAACAGGCAAACTAGTTCTAACCTCAGCCTGGCAAATTAACACAACACTGAGAACAAACCTGTGCTTGAACTGAGTCATTAACAATTTACAGAAGGCATGAATATATGCAGGAGCTGGCAGTAAAGAAACCAGCAGCTCGGTCAGCAGGCTCTGGGTCACCAGAGTGCAGTCACTGGGCAGAGACAGCAGCAGCCCAGGGACAAATATCCCACCTGGAAAAGGCCTGTCCTGTACCTACAGCTCAGGGCAAAGGCACCAAATGTTTTACTCGGTGTCTGGGAGCATCAGGATAATGTGAGACTGGAGCTGTGTAAGAAAAGGAGTAAGAAAAAGGAATGTCTGTTTATCTGTAACACCTTTTTCCTGGCACACTCCATAGAGACAGCTGAATAAAATGGGTGTCCAAAGGTGGAGGAAAAAACCAGCATTTGATATTGAGAAGAAATACTTTTACATGGTTATGAAGCAGGTAGGGACATGAGGGACACTGCCCATTCCCTTTTGATCGTTTAGAATTATGGTGGGAATAAACCAGGAGTTTAAATTTGTCAGACATATTTCTCAGACCTTCACAACAGAAAAAAAGTGCTTATTGAATGTAAGTTAACTGCTGTTATTAGAGGTTAAATACCCTTCTGAGGATACCCAAGTCCAAACTTTCACAACAGTTACAAGTCAGTGGAGTCACAACTACACCAAAATGACACATTAAACAAAAGGAGGCAAATGTATAAAAAAAATGAAGATAGATCATAGGCCTGGACGCTTCACATCACCATAAAGAAGCCATACCCAGAGGAGTTCCTTAGAGAAAAGGAAAGAAGAGGCATTTTTGTATTTTATTCACTCCATCACTGTCTTTCAAAGGGTCTCCAGTAACAGCTGCCATGAAATCAAAGCTTTAGATACTTAAGTGGTGTTATAAAGGAGCCTCTCAAGGGTAGACACAACTGGACTGAACTCTCCTCTAAGGGAATCCTCACCCTGTCAGCACCCAGACACACATCGGGCACGTTGCACAAAACAAAAAGCTGCCAACCTTGGCGCCTTTCCCAAAACACTCCACACAGCCCCGAAGCCTTCCAACCCATCCCAGCACCGCTTAGGAAGCTCAGCTACTCTTTAATCAACAAGCAAGGCAAAGAGGAAGGAAGAAAAGGAAAGCTTTTCTCAAAACACACGTACACAAACCCAAATGAAGTGACAGCACCCGCACAGCAATTCTGCCACGTGACAACTGCATCGCCGTCATACCCGACACCAAATCAAACACTGGCAGATCTTTTTTTTATTAAAGAAAAAACCTAAAATTCAGGCCTATTTTCCTCCCTGTCTGCTGGTGCTGAAGTCCCACTAGTGGCAAACTGTAAACAAACTAAACTAGTACTTTAATTACACTAATGAAGTCTTGCTACAACCTCCAGCAAGAACAGCTGAGCTGGAAACAGAGCCCGGCAGAGTCACACCTGGTTGAACCGGTGCCTGGAGAGCCCGAGTTAAACTAAATTTGCACTACAGTGGCTTGGCAAATAACACCTTTGCTTCAAAATTAATTAACCCAAAATGAAAGTATATCCAAAGCCACTGTAAGATGTAAGATAAAAGCAATTCTCACAGTAGCCCAGCTGAGGAGGTTGAACTTAACGGCACAAGTGATGTCTTTTATTTATCTCTTTTATAGTACAGGACATGAGTTTTGATACAGAAGGAATCAAAACCAAACTCCTGCCATGGCAACCAACAGCACTCCCTGCAACACTCCACTGCAAGCCTAGGAGTGCCTAATTCAACTTTAAAAATTAAAATCAAGTGAAAAATCATCCAAAAAGTAAAACTATATTGTTTCACTCCACCTCCCAGACTTGCTCAGAGGAGAAGGTTCATTCCCTGCTTACATTGCCAGGTTTTGATGCTGCAAAAGGGAAAAAAAAAACCACAAATGACAGAACCTAAAGGCTCCCATCAGCAGAAATAATTCAGAACTTCCCTGATGCACACTCCTCTAATCAGAGAAAAAAATTAAAATAGTCCTTTTTGGGGCTGGTCTCAACATTAAGGCAATGCCTCTTTTTCCAGAAATGTACTTCCTCTAAATTTCTCCTCTGACACATCACCACAATTTGGGGAAATGGAAGGTCTGCCATAAATCAACCTCAACATCACTCCTGTGGCCACATACACCATCATCCTTAAGGGAACCACGTATAGATCTCCATCAGTGTCCATCCCAGCCTGAAGTCAGCACAAAGGTTTTGGCACTGCAACAAGTGCTGTAATCAGTTATATAAGGAGATAAGGAGTTACCAGGAGAAGGTCTCACATTTCACAGCAAACACAGGATAATTCTGCACACTGCTAACTAAGAGCACTAAACCCTCACTCATTTACCACAGGATAAAGTTACGCAAAAGGGCAATTACCAAAGAGCAGCTGTGCACATTTCACCTGCCGGTTTTCTAACAGCACAGCAAGAGGGTGAGTGACTCCAACATGCCACATAAGGGACGAGAGCTCTCCCTGAGCACGTCCAGACCTTCACCCAACCAATCCCAGACAATCCACCACAAGCAACATCTACTCCTGAACACTGTCAAATGGTGCAAGTTCAGGCCACAATCCTAAGCAAACATCCCTGAACATCCATCCCTCAACACTGGTTTTATCAATGACTCTTTGAATAACCTACTGACACACTTTCACAAACAAGAGGAATACTCCCTCACACATTCCAGTTTTTCTTCTCAGTTGCCAACATTTCAGGCCCAGTTGTTTATCAGGTCGCTACACATAAAAAGTAGAAACAAAAACCCTGCACAGCCACAATAATATATATTTTTTTAAAAAAAGCCAGAAAAGCAAAATTAATAGATTAAATGACAGAACAGCAGAACTCAAATGGCAACAACTGTGGCGCGTTCAATATGAAACCTGATAATATGTTGCAGCAAAATACCAACTCTGGAAGTGTTCACAAAGTTGCATGAAGGCTGCTGTGGAGATGTGTCTTAACATGGTGAAATCAATCCAGGCATAGGTTGTGACTGGGAATTGGCCACATCTAATCTCCAAAGCACACCTCCACCGCATCAGGGTTATGTTATATATTATATATGTTATATTGATAGAGTAGTTCAGGGTTTTTATTGACAGCACAAAGTGCAAGCACGTTATCATTACACCATTACGTATTCCACCACTGCAGCTTCAGACAGGCCAAAAAGCAGGTGCACTTCGTGTAACACCCTGCACGGTGCGTTAAACCCTCCCGGGGCCGCGGGCACGGGCAGCGACCGCACCGGGAAACTCCCCCGCAGGCCGGAGCAGCCGCCCCGCGGGCTCGCACTCTGCCCCGCCGAGGGGGCCCCGCCGAGCCCGGCACGGC
>JAOXXN010000471.1:3624460-3635930 GCA_026770055.1 Myrmophylax atrothorax | reverse complement strand
GCACAAGCATCTGGTCAACTGATGCACATTTCTGTACAGTGCTGGACTGTGTATTCTGTGCAAAGTATTTGGAAGGGATCACACACTGTCAGTATCCCTTGTTTAGTTATTCCAAATATTCCTCCTGTTCTCTGCTCTTATAAACTATTCCCATTGGAGACTCCCATCTTCCACCCTGCAGGAAGCAGAATTAAAGCAAGAGAAAGTGTGTTTAGTTTGGGCAAACACACACACAAACACATTTGTGCACACACCTGGACAGGAAAGGGTTACTTTGAAGACCAACAGCAGTGCCTTTGTAAAGAATATCCAAGCTCTTATCAGAAAATTCCACTTTCAACTGTGTATAATTCTATTAAACTTGGTAATACAACATTCTAATTTTAAAAGCAATTTTAAAGCATTTTCCCAGAGAGATTTCTCCTCAGATCCCTTAGTAAGATGTTTGTTTAAAGGAATCTCATGAGAACTTTTTTCTGTTCTTGTATTGCAGGGAAGGCCTATTAGAAATTAATTTAAAACATATTTTCCTAAATGGAGCTGTATATTAGCAGCTGTTGCTAGTGCAAGTAATACTCCAATGTGCCACCAGTGAATGTCTGATTACAGCACTTGGGATGTCCACGACTGGAGAAAATCCTTAAATTAAACATACCTTCTTTCCTACCTTCAGTGTAGGACCTGATCCTCCAGCAAAATTTTGACCCTTCTTTATTTGTGAGGCAGTGTAAGATTTGTCTGTACTGACTTTATTATGATATTAGTTCTCACCTGTAACTCTCAGAGGGGTTTGAAAGCTTAAAAAGTGAGGGGAAATAATCTGCCCTTTGCTTCCTCATTGCACTCTCAAGTAGAATTGCTGGCAGGAAACCTGCAATGCCAATAATTTTTCAAATACTCCCATCTTGTTCAGAATTTTCGTGGAATGAGTGTCCTTTTCCCACACATACATATGAAGGAAACTCAGTAAAATCTGGTAAAGGAAACAAAATTATGACCAAAAAACTTATCACTTGGGAAAATACCTGTTTTTCAGAGTCCTGGAATTCATGTGGGAACACAACCTTGGGAAACATTATGGCAAAACCCAAAGAATGCATCCTCTTTCTATGTAACAGCACAGGGAATATTCTTTTCCTCCTAGGATTTACACATGCCTCAGGAGAGTGAAGAACAGCAGAGAATTACCTTATTAACCAGTCCTGCTCCCAAGTAGTACGTGCACTCTTAGTGGGACATCATGGACGAGACTTGAGTGAGCCAACAGGAAAGATGGAGAGGGACTCTTTGCAAGAGCTCGTAGTGACAGGACAAGGGGGAATGGATTCAAACTGAAAGACAGCAGCTTTAGATAAGATAGTAGGAGGAAAATCTTTGCTTTGAGTATGGTGAGGTCCTGGCACAGGCTGCCCAGAGAAATTGTGGATGCTCCACCCCAAAAGTGTCCAAGGCCAGGTTGGACAGGGCTTGGAGCAGCCTGGGCCAGTGGAAGGTGTCCCTGACCATGGCAGGGGGTTGGAACTGGGTGACCTTTAAGGTCCCTTTCAACACAAACCATTCTATGATTCTATGAGTGAGCCTGGTGAAACAAATTGTATAGCAAAGGCTTCATTGTTCCCCCCTTACAGAGACTCTGAGGGTCTCTGCTCCAATTTTCCTGCTTCTTTGTTCCCAAAGGCACATTAGAGAAGAGGGAGCATTTATCTGTGCCTGTTTCTTTCTGAATAATGAGCAATGCTTTCTATTATCTGATTAGGGGTTGCTACTGTCCAAATTAATTAAAAATTAAAGGAGAAAAGAAAAAGAGGAAAATAATTATTTTAGTATTCCACAGTGTTGAATACCTTGGACAACACAGCTGTTTGACTGCCTGGTTTGGGTCAACTCCACTTGGCTCCTGCAGCATGTGGAGGACAGGAGTGGTGGCTCTGAACAAGCATATTCTCGGGATAAAACCCATTGCTTGTGCAGTTCTTTGGGGTTATGTTTGCAGGAGCCAAGGTACTGCAGGTGCCTGTTCTCTGAGGCAAAACTCCTTTGGAAAAGTACATTACTCTGCTTGAGGTGTTTTGTTAACAGCATTCAAGCACACAGGTAGGATGTAGCTTTCCTCCCACAAAGCAAAAGTACAAGAACAATTAATAAAAGGTCTCCAATTCAGGGGATTATTCTGCCTGTGACTTAAGCCTGAGGAGGATCATTATCACCAGCCAGCAGAGGATCTATAAATAACCCACGGAGCTGAGTTTAAAGCATTAGTTTAGCCTCTCAGTGGAAATTCAGAGCATTGTCTAAGTGTGGTTAGAGGCAAATATTATCATAAAACAACTTATTATTTGCCTTCACAGCAGCAAGGAAATAAGCATTTCTCATTATCAGGACAACTGACATTATTCCAGCCTGTCCCTAAGACTTGTTACAGGAAGAAAGAATGAGGCAAAGCCCCAGTTCCCCAGAATTCCCCTTTTTCTCAGAAATTGGAAGAAGTAGATATCCTAAGTCAAAGTAGTTTTGCATGGAGGATTAAACAACCATTCAAAACTTTTGGCAGCAATGACTTGAGCCAAACTGGAGCAGGTGACAGCACTCAGAGGCCTCTCTCATTCTGTGGATCAGTCTGTACAGGCAGTCTCCTCTTCCACACCACATTCTGAAGAAATGCTGTTTAAAAAAAAGGGTTTTTTATGTGTTTCTATAAAGGGTGTGCCCTCATTCTATTTGGCCAAGCATTTTGCATCTCCTTCAGCTGGCTGGCTGGAATATGAGGGCTTGCAAGCTTTATTGGGTGTTAAAGTTGTGTTGTTGAGCTTATTTTCTGGATTGAACCTCATGCCTGGTAATGTGGCCCTTACATCTTCAGTGAAAAAATGTTGCACACCTGCCAGTGAAAACAGGCAATATTTTCCTTGCTAAAACAGTGATATTACCTCCAAAACGGTTGATAAATCCATGTACAAAAGCAAAGCAGTGCAGCACCATGCTGCTAGAACTGTGACCACTTAAAAATAATGCTTGAATAGGTTAGATCTTCTATTTTTATCCATTCAACATATTTACTTATTATTAATGGCTACAAAAATTGTTTCATTGTTCTTAAGAACACACACAACCTCTCTCTTTATATTATCTGTCTAGAGACATTGAAACAGCCTGATACCTCCCTTCCTTAGGAGATGAGTTGCAGGCAAGAGGTAACTGGTGGGGGGAAAAAGGAGATTTAAAAATGGATGCCACATCCTTGGGAATGTTCAAGGCCAGGTTGGATGGAATCCTGAGGAACCTGGTCTGTGAAAGTGTGAAGTGCCCATGGCAGGGGGTTGGAACAAAATGATCTTTGAGGCCCCTTCAAACCCACACCATTCTGTGGTTCTATGAAAAATACATCTTTTTACATCTAAAAGCTGTATCACTGACTTGGATAATAAAAGTCCATACAGTGTGAATGTAATTATGTATATCCCAGCCCATGGAAATAAGTGGATAAGCACTATCAGTGGGAGCTCTTTGTAAGGAAACTGTCCTTGAAGCCTGTGCTTCACAGAACTGCAGTGGCACTGGTGTGAAGGTGCCATGGCTGCACTCAGATGGAGCCAAATTAGGTCAGAATGGTTTCAGTCAAAGAATCCATTCTCAAGCTACACCTTGTACAATGAGATTAGTCATAGAGAAGTCATTTTGTAAATTAAATCTCCTTTTTCATGGCAAGGGAAAAATAATTTTAAATATTAGGAATAACTTCCTAACTACATTTTAATAATAAAGACATCATTTACAGGATTTGTGGAATCTGGGCATGCCTAAGGACAGGCTTTACAAATATCCATGAGAGTCACTACACTTGATCCCAGAGAATGGAATTGATGGCTGGGATTATACCCAGTTCTGCATGTCTGTGGTTTCTGAGTCTATTATAGTAAAGTAGATCTTCATTTAAATGTGGTATCCTATAATCACCTATAATCAACTCCTGCTACACTATAATATTACCTTAAATTGGTCAGTTGAATAGTTTTCTAGATAAGAAAGGTCAATGCATAATTTATAAGTTGTTTTGTACACTACTAATGGATGCACATTAATAAACATCTTCCGCAGCCTGGCTAAGAAACTCTCATCACATTTGGCCAACCTATTGACCTCACTGTCTGAAAAGGCAGGAAAGAAAATGCATTTTAAAAGCAGCCAGGGTAAGTGGAGTGACCTGTATACATCCAGTACTTCATAATCTGGAAGGCCAGTTGTATTTACTGCTACTGCAATCACAGCACAAAAATGTATTCCCAGAAGCATTCTCTGGAGCAGAGCACAGTGACTGCTCACACAGCAGCAAAATGGCCAATCCAAATTCAGGGCAAAGGGGCTGGGCAATGACCCAAAACTATTTGCCTGAGCTGTGACTTGGTGAATGAGAAATGAACATTTCTGTTGTTTGAGAGCAGCTCTCAAACAGAATGTTTTATTTTACTTGTCTCCAGCCTGTCCTCAATTTAAATGTATGTCAAAGTTAGTTTTTATCCTTGAAAATTAATGAAAATTATTTAATTTCTCACGCACGGATAAAGATGTATGCATGTTTCATATCAACTACTATTTTTTGCTTTTTGCCAATGCTTTACTTAAAAGCTCATAAAAGTAATGGGTTTGTCCTAATAAAAAGGAAAGCCCTTGAGACCTCCTATTCCCTGGCTGCACAGAGCAGCACAGATGAGGGCAAGCTGCTCATAAATCCCTTCAGCCTGAAAGATGTAGTAAAACTTGGGTTTCACCATGTCCTGGTAGCCAGGAGGCGTTTGCAGACCCAGGCAGCAGCCAGGGATGGAACTGTTTGCCTACATGATCCAGGGAAACACGCTCAGAAAGCAGCAGGAATCATCAGAGCCTGCAGCTTGAGAAGGAACCTCTTCATGTAACTGTCTTGTCTCGGCTTATTACCCACTATCTTCTGTGTCATCTCCACTTTCAGGCTCCTCAGAAACAACCTCACTTTGTGCCCAAGCTGTCACCGGTGTGGAAAGCTACTACTTTGCACATCATTTTCCACCTCTCCCAAAATCCTGCATGTGCTGTGACAGGGAAGTTGTTATTTGTGACAGCTTATGCCTTTTCAGTGTCTTCCCTGGCTGCCTCAAAGTGAAGAAATTACCATCATCTCCTCACAGCTGCCAGCTATGGCTGCTTTGGAAAGCACTTCCAAGCCTTTCCTGAGGTGGAGGCAGATGATCTGGCCCTGAACTTGTTCTGAACTCAGGTTCTGCTTAACCTTTGAGTGGTGGGTACACCACAGCAATTATTTATGTTCTTTAAGCTCTATGGAAAGATAAAGCACTCTGTAAGCATCAAACATCTGTTCATATGGCAACCTGACCATTCCCAGGCGAGTACTGGCACAACGTAGAAAGGGCTAAAATGAAAACACTTCTAAGAAGCACGAAATTCAGGTAAACTCAAGTGTCCTTTCTGCACTTTGCTGAGAGCCTTGCAAAGCAATGCCCAGTTGTCCTGCTCACATCACTCCTCACAAGTGAAGCTCTTTGGACAAGTTGGGATTACCAGGATGGAGGAACCTGAACCCTGCAAACTGTGAATGGAAAGCAGAAGTAGCTTTTGTATTTGGGACCTTTCCACCTTCTTCCTCATGTCTTCTACCAATGTCTTCCTTGCATCCTTCTCCCAGGGAAGTGTCCAAATCTGACAGGAGTCAGAGCAAATCTTGAAATAATCTATTTGGCATTTAAATCTCCATTCCCAGCAATGGATTCCAGTGGACTGGGGGTCCCAAAGTGCTTAATACACCTCTAATGTGCCTGTGATAACACAGAAAACTTGGATAAAGCTGGTAAACCAAACATTCTGTTCTTGTGTTCTGTATGGCTTGGAAAGTTCAAGCACCATTGGCAATAGCTGGTTTTAATTCACTCCTGAGAGCCTTTGACCTCTTTCTCTCCATGTTTGTAAATTCTTTTCTTCAGTTTCTGTAAAAACCCCAAGAACTCATTTTGACAACAAACAAACCAAAACTAAAACCAAACAAGAGTTACCAAATGTAATTGCTCCTCATCCCAACAAGGACATTGTGAAGATCTCAGACAGTCCAGAGGCTGTTAGGCAAAACTGCTGTTTTAGTTTATATATGTTTATATATGGCATATTTTGGAAAAGCATATATACAATTTTAAAGAAGAAAAAGGAAAGCAGAGAGGAAATGGGAAATATTCAGGAGTAATATACATTTTTTTAGTTGAATTTTTTTCTTCTTTTTATCTTGCTAAAAGATGGTTGGCATTGGTAACGACATTCTAAGAGAAGAGAAACCAAATGTTTGCTAAGTGAGCTCTGGACCTAAAGAATTGCCTTGGTCTCTCACTTATGGCTTTATTTCTGTCTCTATTTCAAGGTCTTAAAATGTTATTTGTCAGGAGAAGAACCAATTTGCAATTTTAAGTTGAGTATTAGGAGTTGTGAACGATCTCTGTTAGTCTAGTTAGGATATCACACAAAATCCGTGTTAAAATACAGCGATCTTGGCACTTCTGTGTTTCACAAAATTCTGGGATTCTCCCATCTCTGTTTGGTTGCCAATATAAAACATCCTCTGCCATAGCAAGGATTTCCAGTTCCTTTTAGAGCTTCTGCTTTCTGGCCACAATGCATGGCCTGACTTTAGCTATCAAACGTAGGTGGCTAAACTGGAAAACTTTTGTTATATTCCCTAATACAGGCATTTAGAATGACTGGAAAAGCTCCTTTACTCCATTGATACATAAAGACACCAGGAAGACTCTTAATTCCTTACTTAATTTAGAAGTTAGATAGTGTGATAGTCTCCCTTGCTCCCATTACTGCTCACTGGAGGATGTTCACCCCGAGGTAATTTAATAATTATGAAGTAAATGACTTGGAGGTAGAAGCATTTTAAAAGCTCTTTGCCTTTATCACTGTGGAAAGGTTCTACAATAGCTTTCGAACAAAGGACAAGAGAGAAACAGGTAAAACATCCAATCACTTTCAAGAGTAGTCCCTTTAAACTTTAAATTTTTGTAGCACTAATGGGCAGCCAGGCAACAACAGCAGATGCCCTGCCTTGCCCTTTTCCTAAGGGTGTGGACCTGGCACAAAGAAGAACGATGTAATTCTGAGGTACTTATCCATTCCAGCCCTCCCTTCGCCTGCAAAAATGTTTAAATGGTTTTTTATTTCTTAATTCTGGGTTAATTCTGATAAGAGGTTTTATGGCCATGGGCTGAGTAGGTTTGTTACTTTATTCTGGCTGAAAGGGAATAAAGTCAGAGATCACTGAATTGTATCTCTGCTTTCCCAAGACTACTCCCTTCATCTCAGCTAGAGGTACTTCTGTCACAAGACCACCACATTTCTCAGCTACACAAATTTTTACACCTTACATTATTGTAATAAACTATATCTCATAAATAAATCTGTAAATCAGATTTTTTTAAAAAATCAAACTATATGAAATTATTCAGTTTTAACTGAAATCATGCTACTTGTAATTTTTTATTAGAGGGACGGCTCAGAAGAATATATACATTTACTTTTAATCCCAAATTTGTGTTTGGAGCAATGCCCTCTGCCAGTCAGTTTTAATGGGAACATAGGACGTGCCATGCTCCATTAAGCCAATGATCCATCACATCCAATATTCTCCACTCTGCCTGGCAAATGCAAGATGCTTCAAAGGAAGGCAAATTGCCCGTCATGCACTTGGCCAATTTTTCAATTTGAATAGTCCATTGTGCAAAAGCCATTCCATTCTTCATGTCAAGTCCCTGTCCCATGCGGTTACAAATGTTAAAGTAATCAAATGGCATGAATGACCCAATGTACCGTTTTAATAACATTTAAGGCTGTGTTTATGCTCTGGTTGGGTCTGTTTCTCTTGAACTGTCAATTGTTTTTGTGCACAATGCTCCTCACATCCATTCTCATTATGTCTCCCATTTCTACTTCAATTCAGCAGCCAAATAAATCAATAGTGTTCACAAATCCCCACCATTTTGTGTCAGTGTTAAAAAATCAGTTATGATTTTAAATAGATGTTAGAGGATATTTCTATTGAACAGCTACTTGGTGTAATAAACACAATGCACAATGGTACCCCACTGAATTTCCTGCATTTTTTGAGTCTTATTCTGTTGCTGCACAGGAGGATCTTTTATTTTCTGAGGTGTTTGCCAAACCATCTCAGACTTGTTGGTCAGGCCACCCTCCCACACCAAGAGTATCCTGGGCACCAGGAGCATCCGAGTCTTCCCTGGGCAGTGCAGAGGTGCCAAAAGGCAGAGCAGTGGGAGAGAACTGGAAAATAAGGGCAGAAGCAGCACTGTAGTGACTGGCATGTTTTATATATACATTTATAGCCTAGAATTATGTTGTATGTTCTGTGCTGTTGTGCTCTGAGACTCTGCAACAAGGGAAAAGGAACTCTCTGACACAGGGACTGTCTATAAAAATTAGAAGGAAAAACTTTCAAAATAAGCACACGAAAAAGGACAAGCAATGGATATTATAAAATGCAGATTTTGCTTTTCTTATCTAGGCTAGTTTGGGTAGAGCTTCTCTTTTTCTGCACTAAGCAGGGAGTATCCAAGGGATCTGATAGCTCTAAGGGACCATGGGAGCAAAGAAATATAAGAATAAAATACAAGGGGGAGAAAATATAGAGGGGACAAATGGAAAAAACCTCATCCATGCAGAACACAGAGGACAGAAGAGAACAATCACAACTCTGCCTGAAGTCCAGTAAAACAGTTTCTGAAATGCAGCAGGGATTGATCCAAAATGCCCAGGTACCATTTCTCTTGGCATTTCCTTACCCAGATTCAGACAGAATCCATGGTGGTGACAGGCAATTCTCTGCCAGGGCTTTGCTGCTAAACTGGCTCCAGCTTCTGAGAGTTGTTGCTCCATTGCATGGGGGTGGCAGCACAGGGAAAAGAAGGAAGATGGAAGCAGTAAAGGAATATAAGCAGGGAACTTATATTGGAAAAAGCAGCTTCATATGCCTTGGTACATCAGATTTCCTGCTTATTTTTCCTTGTGGGGTGTGGAGTCAGGTCTCACATATCAGTTTGTCACAGGGACTGCAGAAGTCAAGGGCAGGCTTGTGCCCTTTATCTGGACTTTATTCATGGTTTCCACAAAACTGGATGCTGATTATTTAATTGACTCTGCATATCTGATCTAATAGGGCCACAGGGAGACACTGCTCAGGAAAGTGCCTACCAGTCCTTCCATGGACTAATGAGCTGTGCTGTGTTAATTGAGGGGATGTCACAGGGAGAAAAGAGTGAAAATGCCAATACACTCCTGCTCTCTTCCTTCCATTCCACCTCCATATCTACCCCACTTCTGCTGGGATGCCACCCCTGAAAATGCCGAAACAAACTCTTCCTCCTCCCAAAAACCTTTTTAATTTTCTCCTGTGTATCTCACTGGGTTTGGGACAAGTCAGTGCATCACTGCTGCCCTTCTTAGAACTTTGCTTGTGTTGCAAATAATTTCCACCCTCCCCTTTTTATAATGCAAATGTCTGCAATTTGGGACATCTTTTCTGTGAAAAAAGGATCTTCCTAACAAAGTGTCAAGAAGGAAGAACAGACAAGTTGCATTTCTGTCCCTCCTGTGTGGCAGAGACACCATTTCTACAAGAGAGTCCTGTGCCATCAGTCCTTTCCATTTCTCAGTGTTGGACAGAACAGGCAACGTAACAGAGTCCCTCTTGCTAAAAGGTTTGCTGAAATTACACTGAGTTCTGTTAAGCACCATCTGAATCTGAAAATGTACTGATCAAAAATGGACAAAGCTAATAGCCTGTTTTATAGTGACAGGTAAGCTCTTAAAGGGTTCCCCTCTGATGGTTTATAACTTCAAAAATAGAAAGTTTAATTGTGTTAGGCTCTTGAATTTTTTTTATCTAACGCTGCCTGTCAGTTATTTTTTGATTATTACATACGTAAAAGGGATTTTATTAATTTGAGAAACCAATTTTGGCCACAGTTTTATTTTTGCAACTTCTATTAAATGGTTCTCCAAGTCTTTTAACACATTGGGTTTACACACAAGATGTATGTTTACACATCTGATTTCAACAAGCCCTTGAATAACCTTCAGATCTCTTCAAATGAACTCCATGCCCACATCAAAGCCCAGAAGGTGCAGGTTCCCAATTTTCCCAAATCTCAGCTTGGCAGGCATATATTTCTGTCAACACCTGTTTCATCTGATAAGGAGACAGTTTGTATCACTTTTCCCTTACAGACTGATTTCGATGCTCAGCATTTCAATTTTTCAGGGTTTACTCTACCTGTTCTGGTTAAGAGGAATTTTCTTTGAGCTCTCTATCAGTATCAAATCCCTATTGGCTGAATCTGGAAGCTGAGGGGGTGGGATTCCTGGATAAAGACTTCATTGTTGCAGGCAGTTTCCACACAGCAGCTGTGGCACCCTAATGAAAAATATTGAGGGAGATGGAAATACATCTATTACAGTCATATAAATGTTTTCTGCATGAAAGACATTTCCTTCTGTCTGTCTGTCATGTTACCACAAAATACTTTGCCTTCTACTGCTCTTCTGCTGAATAAGCACCTCTGGTCTCATTTTCTAAGGTTTAGTGGGAGCTGTATTTGCTCCTAAAAATCAGGACATGGATGTTTTAAAAATTAATGCAACCTATGAGGGTCTCCTGAGATTCACCTTTTCTCCTTAATTTGTCTGAGGTACCAGTCCAGCTGCCTTTGGCTGTGTCCTGAAACCCTGGGAAATCTTCTCCCAGCTTTTCATGGGTTAGTATTTTTATTAAAAGCTAAACATGAATCTCAAATTCCACTGAAAGTCATTGGAATTTGATTGACAGAATTGACCTGAACTCACTCAAAAAAAAAAAAAAAAATAAAAAGAAAAGAGAATATCCTTAAAAGATTTTTTGCTTTCCTTAATTTGGAAGGTGAAGTGGGAAATGTGACCTCCACACCTTTGTGTGAGCACCTGGTCACACATACCAGGACACCAGAGGCACTGGTGAAAGGCAGGAATGCTGAGGATCTTTACCCTTTCACCTCTACAACCATCCTCCTCCCCAAAACTTATTAATTCAATATGACATCTACCTGTTAGTGACAACAGAAGAGTTATTCTAATTTTCATGGCAAAAGATATTGTACCTTCAGTGTATTTCAAATTGGCTTCAGGGAATAATTTTAAGTACTGTCATATCTCCCTTTTTCCACACGTTCCCATCTTCCCGCTCAGCTGCTTTGCAGATTATAACAGAAAGTGTGACAGCAATAGTCTCTTTCACAGAAATATCCTGTTTGTTTGGGGGTTTTCCATTCTTTTTTGTTATTGAACCCTGATTAAAACTTGGTTGCAATAACGCCAAGGTCATGGGTTCAATCCCCTGTATGGGCCATTGACTTAAGAGTTGGACTCGATGATCCTTGTGGGTCCCTTC
>JAOXXN010000471.1:3609997-3624236 GCA_026770055.1 Myrmophylax atrothorax | reverse complement strand
TCCCCTGTATGGGCCATTGACTTAAGAGTTGGACTCGATGATCCTTGTGGGTCCCTTCCAACTCAGAACAGTCTGGGATTCTGAACACCTCTCAATTACTGGAAACTTTGGCATTTTCTCACTCCTTTTCCTGAAGAACTCCTTTTCTTACATACAAGGCAGGAAAACTGCAGCAAAACTCTACATAGGTGTTTTAATTCCATAACACAACATGTATATGGGATTCCCAACCTTGTGAACACCTGAACTTGTCATAAGTTAAACATGTTATTTGCAGTGGAAAGGCAGAGTGTTGGCACTTGTCCTGCCCCTGTAGCTGCCCATTCCTCCAGCACAGCAAAGCAGTGGTCTGGGATGAGCCACAGTGAGCATTATCACCTATTCCACAGCAGCCCATGGAAGCAGAGATTGTATTTTCAGTCCACACCACACACTGTGCTGTTTACTCCTCCTCCAACCAGAGGGATTTAATGCTCTGAGGTATGGCAAGTAGTTAGCACCACATGGTATTTATTCAAGGGTTCTGATGTGATTTAGGAAAAGTAGGCTCTGAACTATGACAGAATCAGGCAATCTTTCAGTCAGAATCACCAGAAATCCTGGATAAGGGAGCTTTGAATGATGTAAACCAGGATGAAGGATTTTGTCCTCCTCAGGGAGCCTCGCTTGTCACTCAGATTTCTCTTTTACACCACTAAGCTGCTGCTTAAATTTCTTTCTGCTAAGGTGTCACAAGTGAGAATGTGCCTACGAAATAAAATATGTTACAGCATCAATTCACAAAACAACATGAAAAATCCACTTGTTTCTGTGTTTAAAAATCCCTGTGAACTGTTTTAATTCATCACTTGGCCTGTTTGTCTCTTGCTATTATTTTTATTATGTTCTTCTGAACCCCACAGTGACTCAAATCCTGCTCCCCCAACTAAAGAAAGATCAAACTGTGTCCAAAAATACTCAGACTTAATTACTTGCACAGGATGGAAATCATTGACAACTTTCTAAAATAAGAGCTCCTCTGCACTCCATACATCCAATGCAACTCTCAAGCTCATTAGTTGAAACACTGGATTTATCCATGCAATAATTTTTGCTATCAGCCAGGAAGGGGACAGGACATATTGCATTTACCCACCCAATGTCTGAACCACTGCCAAAACACAAAATTACTTGTTAAAGGTGGTGTTTTGTGACAATAGATTTACCTATCTCGTGGTTCCCTGCACTCAGCAATAGGCCAAGCTTCATGTTTACATTTCCCAGGAGTATTGACTGACACAGGGACTTACAAATCAATGTAAGGAAGAAAACGCAGCCTTATGTATAAACAACAAGCAAATCTTACAAAAGTGTACCTTTTAAGGGTTATGAGCTACCTACAGCCCCCAGGGCAGTGCAGGGATAAGGGAATGGATTCTGTAGCCCCTTTCGTAGTAGCAGTTTTGTTATCCTCCAATTTCTACTAGTGTGAGCGAAAAGAGAGGAATAAAAGTTAATTGGAATAGGCTCAGGATCCTGTGGATTTGTTCAAACACGTGCAAAGACATTGGATTTGTCTAAAGACATACCTGGCTTGCCTTAGGATAAAAAGGAACTAAGAGATGCAAACATGAGTGTACAAACAGTTGCCACTTCATGCCATAGAGAAGGAGTGTTTGCCCATTTCCTGGGAGCCATTTTGCAGACCTTGGAAAGTGTAGCCGAGTGTCCACCTGATGGTTTCACTGGCAGGAGACCTGAGCAGCCTTTTAATATCATAAAGTAGACCACATTATTCAGCTGCAGCACACAGCTCTGAGGGCCTGGTTTGCAGCAGGGGATTTGACAGCATTTTGTACCCACTCACTTCACGTGGGCCTGAATGGCTGCACGTTGTGCCTGGAATTACAGGCTCCAGTCTCAGGAATGTGTCTTTTCATCTCTTTTAAAAGCCTTAAACCATAATATTAGTTCTGAGGCCGAGATCTGCTTACAGATCAGTGACATCACATCACTCCTCCTTTTTTCTTCATGCTGATTAACCTGTTTAGACTTTCATAGAAGTCCTTCATGTAGGAGCTAAATGTCCTTGAAAACACTGGGTTCTTGGCAAGTAGGCAAATTCCCAGTATGAGGCAAAGAAGGCCAATTTTCCTTTTATTACACTGTTGCTATTCCCACTAACTTCCCAATTTTTATGAAAGTAGTGCACACACACTTAGAGAAGGGTTCAATGTACTGCACGACCTGGATTCTATTTCTAGCATTACCAGGAGTGTCTTTTTACTTCTCTTCACCCATCACTTCAAGCAAATAAAAACTAGTTTTGTCTCTTGAGAAAAGATACTCTTACTTTTTTTTTTTAAATAACACAGGAAAATAATAATGTGGTATACACAACATACAAAGTTGTTTTGCAAGGGAAATTGGTACTACAAGTTTCTGGAATCTCGCTGGTTCTTAAATCGAAATCACTTAGTTTCAACAAGGAGGTTTTAGTGTCAGCAATCCAGTTTTTAGCAAACAGGTTAGATTTATTTCCAAATTAACACTGTTAATGTACCTCTCAGAGAAGGAAATCCTCAGGGCATCATTCACTAAATGGTCTTCTTCTCCATCACTTTTCCCAGTCTTACTGGAGTGCAGATCCACTCCTTTGGGTGCCTCATGGATCTGGAAGGCCTTACTGCTACACTAGTTCAGTCTAAGAATCTGAATGTATTTCCTGATATTTTGTTATACTGAATGCAAGCTGTGCTATCTATTTGCATATTTCAGATCTTTACTTCGTTCAGTCTGAATGCTGAAAAAAAGAATGAGAGAGAGAAATCTTTTTGACGATATTTCAGGGAAATTTGTTGCTGTGGTTTCATAAGAGGTGCTTTAGTTCAGTTTAGAAAAGCTATTTTTGATCACTCCCTTCCAGTTGAAGAATAGTGCCAATAGAAATTTTTAAATTTGAATTGTATAATTCTCATAGTTTTGAGGAGGACAGATAAATTCTGCCAGAGCAGGCAATTCATAAAAACAGAATCCTATTCCACTCTAATTCTACCATGTCTTGATCGAGTCAGTCAGGAGAAAAGAATGAGGGACTGATTCTGATTATTACCTTACACATTTCAGTTAGAAATATGAAATACTTCTAAGACTGTAACCACAGAAAACACATTTGAGATTTGTATTGGATTCCTTTGTTGCCATCCTGGCTGTTTTTCAGGATGGATCTCACGGAAATAAACAAAGGGGAAGATTTCTCCACTATTATTTTGCTGTAGGGCTCAAATGCAAACAAGTGCTGGCCAAAATTGTCCAAACAAGTAAAGCAGGAAGAGCAGGATGAAGGAACACATACCAGGACTTCAATAAGGTTTTTTTGCTACTGTCTCACAGGGCATTCTCAGAATCAAAATACAGAAACAGCTTAGGTGAAAGGCAGGAAATATATACTGTAATTTGTAGTATTGTAATTACTTGGGCAGTTACCATTTTACCCCTTGAAATGGAGGGATGTATCATGGAGGCTTCTGCAAGGAAACAGCAAAGCAATCTCTACTTACACGATACCCAAATCATGAAAAACACAGCCCAAAGAACACATAACTCAAATTAGCGATGGGAAGCATAATGGAAAACGCAAGAATGTGACCTTCTTAAAACAAAGAACCAATATTAAACCCCTTTTCTGACTACTTCTGAAAAGAAAATAAGCCTTAATATGTGGAAACCTGGCTCTGAGCATACATTTGGGAAGCAAGAGAATTTCTCTTCAACTTTGAGCTGTACTTTTATGGTTTTTTCTCAAGGGAAATTCTCAAGGCAACTGGAAGCCCATTTCTGTAGCCCACTGTAAAAACAGTGGGATTTTTTTTAAAAAAGGGTATTGGCAGTATAATTTTTTTAAGTTAAAGGACCCTGCAAGAATACAAGGTCTGATGCAGACTGCTGCATGGTTGTGCTCCAAAATGTATCCCACCTACAGTATGTTTATTTAGGTAAGGCACCTAGACTGTCCTAAATGAATAACCCTCAGTGCTTCAAAGTTGCAGCAGCTACACAATGTATTAGTTTCTTAGAGAGCAAAATTTCCCCCATCACATACATAATTCCACTCAAAGGGCTTTTGCACAGGATGAAAGGCATAAAAACCCACTTCCCTAAGCAATTCAAGATACAAGTTAGTTAAACTGACAAAAACAAAACCCAATTATTTCCTCAAAGCTATAGCTGAGTAAATTATCTCCACGAAACTCTTGTTTGGCTTTTCCTGTGTTTCATGAGGACAACTTTTGCACATATGGAAACACCAAAGATAAAACCGTGGATGACACTGGTAACAGTGTGAGCTAATGAGTTACTACCTAATTATACTAAGAGATTACTTGATAATGCTCACAAGTGAGAACTCCATCTAAGCAGTCCTGTGTGGATCCAAAGTCCAGTTTCTCGAAAGAAATTGGAACACTTACATGGATTTCAACTTCATCAGGACCTGAATAGATTTTGAATGCAAGTTCATGCAAATGTACACTCATAGGCACATAATACTTAAAAAAAGTTTAAAGCAATAGAAAAATGGCATCTCAGCATAGACAGAACAAGATTTATGATGTATAAATTGACATATACAGTCTGTGTGCACCTCTTGTTCTGCATGCTCTGCCTTGATTTTAACGGGGCTGCAGTTTTGCCACAGAATAATTTCTCCCATGGCATAACACACCAAAACCCCCCACATAATAAGAGAAGAGGTAATACATCTCTGCAAAGCAGGAATCTTTGTGACTGGTATCTATAGAGCATAATTAGCTCTGATTACATGCCTTGGGCGCCTCAGCATCCTCCCACTGTTTTGCAGCTTGGCACCACACAAATCACTCAAGTCTAAGGCAGAAACACCTGGAACACTTTGGGAACCTTGGCTCGCTTTTACCCTCGGTAAGTCAGTCAAAAATGCCTCTTTTTACCTGAAAATTTCAACTTCAACTGTTTCAGGAGCGGGGCTGAGTATTTCTCTAAGTAACGACCGAGCTTTGTGAGGGCTTGACGGGGTTGGACACAGCTTTTAGGCCATTTCAGTCAAAATTACCTTGCTGCTGGCAGCCCACCGCCTCACCTTAGCACGGGAGCCGGGATTTGGTGCTGAGGGTTCTCAGCAGTGCCAACACCTGGAGCTGGGGCGGGAAAAAGCTGTCCCTCAGCTCTGCGGGGGCGGGAAAAGGCTGTCCCTCAGCTCTGCGGGGGCGGCTCAGGGGCATTTGTAGCGGCGCGGGGATAACGCGCCTCCCCCGCACGATGATGGAGGTGGGACGGGCGCGTCCCCTCCTCTCCTCTCCGGAGCGCCCGCTGCGGGAGGCGGCCGTGCTATCCCCGGCCCCGCTGCCTCCGTGACGATGCTGTCCTAGCGAGGGATGATGACAGGGAGAGGAGGAGAGGGGCAGAGCCGGGAGCCGCGTTTCTTGCTCGCCTCCCCGGTACTTCCCGGCTCCCGCTGCCGGGCTGCGCATCGCGCCGCCTTCCCCGCGGGCGGCAGGAGAGCGCGGAGAGGCGGCCGCGGCTTCGTGGCGAGGGGCTTGTCCTCTCCAGGTGCTCTGTGCCCCGCCGCGCAGGGCTTGCCTCCTCCTCCTCTTTCTCCCGCCTCCTTCCCCGCCGCACACGCTGCAGGACGAGGCCGGCCGGGAGCGGGAGCAGCCGCCGCCACCGCTGCCTGAGGGGACCCTGACCATGTCGAGCAAGAGCAGGAAGAGCAAGGAGCAGGGGAGAGTGACCTTCCCCCCGCAGCAGGAGGAGGAAGAGGAGGGGGCAGAGGAAGAGGAGCAGCAGCGCCGGCGCCGCGGCTGGAGAGGCGTCAATGGGGGACCGGAGCCCCCTCCGCCACCCCAAAGGGCTGTCAAAACCCTCCGGGAGCCCTATGGCTACTACCCGCCCCCCCCTTTTGCCAGCACCATGTAAGTGGGGCCCGCGGTGGGGTATTTGCAGGATGCCGGCCGCCAACTTCCCCGGGGCAGGCGCGGGGATGCGGCTCCCGGCAAGTTGCGGCTCCAGGAAGGAGCCGGGAAGCGCCGCCAGCCCCGGCCCGTCCGCGCCGTCCGCCCGCGGGGCTCGGGGGCACTGCCCGAGGGCACCGCCCGGTCCCTGCCTGCCCTCCCCGGCCCCTCGGCTCTGCCTCTTCGGTGTGCGCCGGGACACAGGACATTCCACCTCTTTCTTCCCCCTCCTTCCCTTTTTTTTTTTTCCGCCTGGATACAAGTGTAGCGGCCGAGAAATCGCCTGTTTATTGGCTCAGTTGAGGTCCAGAGGACCCATTGCACCCGTTTGTACTCGAGATGCTGCTGCATCCCTTTTGTATCTGTGTATTTTTTAAGTCCATGCTATGATAAAAAGCCGGATTTCCCACAGAGATCTGGGATACCTGTGCACAAAATCCTTGGCACTTGAGATGCACCTTATCCTGTTTGATGTGCTCTTCCAAAATTTATTTCCAAAGATGCAATCATATATATATATATATGGGATACTTCATATATATATGTGGGATACTTTATATACATATATATATAGGATTCTTTACATATATATATATAAAGATACTAACCATGACTAAACTTACTGCAAGACAAGTGTATTCAATTTTACTAGTAGGGATGTTAACTTTTCTTTTCCTTGACTTGCAAAATGTAGGTTGTCCATGAATTATTCACTTATTTTTATAACATGCTGCGATTTAGAAAGACTTACCTCTGAGGATTACTTGAGTATTTTATGCTTTCAGGATAATATTTAGTTTTTAATTAAATACTTTAATTACCAGATAGCAAACATGCTGAGTTTTAAGATAAGATATTCAGCATTTATAGAAGAAGCTTTAATTAAAATCACCCTAGAGACAATTGTAAAGTACAGAAATAATTAGGGTAGGGTGTACAATGGGATGATCACAAATAAAAGTGGATTTCACCATCGCAGTGCAGAAATTCTTCACAAATACCCTGTGCCCAGCAATCTGGACTTCAAGTGAATTGGTCCTTCACATGTCTTTACCTGTCAGAAAGTTAGTTGTGCTTGAGTTGCTTGTCTAGGCTCTCTTGTAGTTGATGGAATGGGAGAGGAAATAGCAGTGGGAAAAGCAGCCTAGTCATTTATCTTCTTTCTTGAGGCGCCTGTCTTTATCCACCATAAAAAGAGCCTGGAGGATTAGTTTAGACTTGGACACTTTATTTTTAGGCAGTTGAAGCTATGTCAGATGAATTATAAGTTGAGTCCTAAACTTCTGGATCCCTGGTGTCCTTCTAGAATGGTTGGCATGTCCCTTTCTTTAAGAAATGGGTATTATGTCACCAGGGGATCAAACTGGAATTCAGTTGACGCAGCTATAGGTATTTGAGCCTGGAGTGCGCTCTGTCTCTGGGAATTGCTTCCTGGTACATAATTCCTGTGGCCCTGTCCTGGGAGTCTGTGCTTGCAAGCCACTGCCTGATAGATTGGCAAAAGGGCTGACATCGATTAATGTCACAGGAGTGTATTGAACTATTGGGGCATTGAGGAAAAGACCTAGAACTGCCATTTTCCCTGCTATGTGCCCATGGTCATCCTCGGCATAGCCATGGGACTTTTCTTCTGGACTAACATTTTGTGCTTGGTGCTAATGCCTGAAATTGAAGGGTGTGCTAATGAAATAAAGATGAGTTTATTTCTGAGTATCACTTTGCTCATAGTGCACTCAGATTGACATGAGTAAGGCTTTAGGGTGCACAAAGCAATTGTGAGAATCCTTGGCTGAAAGAATTTGCGGTCTAAATATTCACTACGAGGTGCAAGGGAGAGAGGCAGGAAGATGTGAAGTAGTTTGCACAAGCAAACGCTTAGCTGGTATTTCAGAGGTCTCCTCTAAAAGCTGAAACCTGTGTAAGGTACCAGTCAGTGTACAGCTGGCTCCCTCCTGTGCCAAAAATTGCTGGCAAAAAGTAATTAACCTCAGATTCCCACTAAGATTGCAGACTGTATGTAATACTTGTTTCACAAGGTACTGGATGTCCCAGTGGGGAAAAGGTGGACAGAACCCATAAATGAAATGTAGTAGGAATCGGATGCCTGATTTCCTGGTTATCTCTGAAAATCACAGCAGGGTTTTGTGACTGGAACAACAGAACACACTGAGCTTTAAAATTCTTTGTTGCTGCAGTGCTGTTAACTTGGTTTGTGTCTGGTGAGATGTTTTCCTTGGTCTCTGTGTATAGAGATGCCCTCCTGTCACCAAGATATGATCTTCTTTTTCCCACAGGAATTCAGGGGGTTGGTTTTCTGCTTTGAGGAGTTAGTGAAGAGTAATGGTAGGAAAAAGCTCTGCATAGTTTGTGGGGCAGGAGAGGATGGAACAAACTTAAGTGTACACCTCCTCCTGATACCCCCTTGTATTTTGTTCCAATTTTTTTTTTTGACTAATTCTTTCCATTTGGGAGCCAGAACTTCTGTGAGCTGACATGAGGGCATTTTGGTTGATGGATTGTGTCGTTTCAGACCAGTGGGAGAGTACAGACCCAAGTCAGACCTTGCAGCTGGCCTGATTTATGTTCTGCTGTTCAGCTGAATTCGCCTCCCTCTTCTGGAAAGCCCAGGCAGTAGTTCTCAGAAGGGAGAAGGAACCTCTCCTTTAATGCATTTTGGATTTGCTGCAGGGACTCCCAGGTTGTGTGGAACATGTGCAAGCTTCCATGCAAACAGATAGGAAGGTGACACTCTTCTTACTGGTGAAGGAACAAACTTAACCAGCGGCCTCTTCTGGCACATGGCTGTAGCAGAGCCTGGAGGGATGGGAAAGTCTTCCTTTGGGAGCAGGAATGAGGCTGGGGGATTGCCCCCACAACACCTCTGTGGCCCTGCAGTGAGCAAGGAGCTGCTTCCTCACATGGAACAGCACAGACTTTTCCTGGGACAGCAACAAGACATTTGAGGTCTCTTGATTTAAGAGATCTTGGGAGTCATGAGCTACAATGCTGCTCTTATGTATGTGCATGTCTGAGCACTTAGTTTTTAAGGCAATTATCATCTTTAATTTTAAAACTGGAGCCTTAGAGGTTACTTTTAGCAGACCAAGAGGCACAGTCCTCATCTCCTGTGTGGCTGACTCTGGTGGTGTTGCTTTTAAGTGCTCTTGGAATGATGTACTCCTCTGTTCTGTCTGTAATCACTGGGCTGCATTTCCTTTTTCAGGGCTAGAATAGAATCAGGATCACTAATGTGTTGTAGTTCAGCAGTGGGGTAAACTGCTTGTAAATTGTTGATGCCATCTTTTATTGCATTTAGTAGTTCAGGGAGAATAACAGCCCATTCTTCAGCACAAATGTTAGAAAATTGCTCTATGGATCTGGGAAGGCCCAGAATGGAAACTCTGTTTCTCCAGCTACTCTCCTTTTCTTTTAAAATTGCTTTTGCATTTTGCAATGTTAAAAAAACATACTTAGAAACAAGATTACAAATCTCTTGTATTGGTGTAGATGAGCTAATGAGCAGGACAAGGAATAAGGAATTCTTGTGTCAACTATTTGCCCCACTTTTCTGTTCTGCTGCAATTCTGCAAGTTTGAATGTGAAAAGGGATAGGTAAGTACCAGAGAAGGAACCTATGACTGAAACAGTCCATGGTAGAAGCAGAGGGATCATCAGGCTTTCTCCAGCCCTTTGCAGCTGCTGTGTTGCTCAAATATCTTGCCTTGTGTGTAGGAGTAACTCTGTCCAGACCATATGATGCAGGGTAAGGTCATAGTAAATCTGATTTGTGCAAAATACAAGAGGCAAGTGGGCATTGTTTGTTCAGTGGAAAAATTCTTAAATAATTTTTAATTTCCCATATGAAGGTCACACATTTTAGATGAAAATAGTTAAGGTAAACAGAAATATGTTATAATGTAGGATAGTTTGTCTTATCTACCTGGTGTGTAATGAGCCAGCTGGTTGTTCAGTGTTCATAACATTGCTCTGTCTGAAAGCTTGTGATGCTTATCATTAGGTAAAGGTTTTCGGGGTGCTGTGCTCCTCTCTGTGGCCTGTCACTGATGTGAGGGTTGTGTTGGAGAGCAGGGTGGGTGAAGGGATGATCCCGCGGGCTGGGGTTCAGTCCCCGAGGGATGATCCCGCAGGCTGGGGTTCAGTTCCCGAGGGATGGTCCCGCAGGCTGGGGTTCAGTCCCCGAGGGATGATCCCGCAGGCTGGGGTTCAGTTCCTGATGTTCTTCCTCCTTGCCAGTGAAGCTTTTCAGTTCCTCCAACAGCTGTGCTTGGGGCCAAGTAAAACATATCCAGCTGTGGTGAAACAGGTGTGCTTCAGTTAACATGACTGATCTCCAATTCCATCCTCTTTTATCTCCACTGAATAATTAAAATAGAGTAATTGAGCATTTTTCTTGGTGCTTTTGTGGGGTTTTTTGCTATGCATTTTTTTTGGTGTGTGTTCTTTCAGCTATTTGGAACAGCTGGGAAGAGAAGCACCATGATTTCCAGCTCTCCTTCCCTCTTTTAATGTCAGGTGTCAGCTCCTTACAGAGACAAGGTTGAGAATCTGAACTTTAAAGGCTTTGGAAATAGAACACAAGTAATTAATGCACACCTAGTTCTATTTTAACCATATTTTTAAGCCAGTCTAATGATATTTAGAGGCACAACTTGAGGTTTTGTTGTTTTGATTATTTCAGTTACATATACAATTTGCTGAAAATGGTTAAATGCTTAAAACTGAAATTTTAACTATTTCCTTAATGCTTTGGGATAGCTTAAAATATTAGATGTAAGAAGAGGCAAGCAGAAAATGGAATAGGAGACCTTGTACCTGATGCTTCTTGCATACAGGACTCTGCCCAGGGCTGTGCTGGCTTCAAGGTATTGGAATTTGCTGAGGGAAAAGGGGAAGAAGAGAGGGAAGAGGTGTGGATGAACCTAAAAACTTTCTCTGTGTGGTGCTGTACAAGATTTTTTGCTTTTTATTTTCTTTTTTTTTTGATGTCTTGGCAATATTTTAGTCACTAAAATAGCAAACAACATTCATCTTTATTTTGAGAAGATACTGCAGTCACTTCAAATACATCTTCTGTCACAAGATTTATGGTTATCTTCCTTATTGGAAAGATACTCTAATATAACATTTTTGGAAGGATATATCTCTCTTTATGGAAGTCAGATGAGTCACCTCAGTCTGACAGTGGGTTCTGAAAGGAAGGCAGATGAAATGAAAATAAATGTCATAGTTCAAAATATTCTGAAAAAATTAAACTGAATATATAGGGGGAAAATCCATTGTTATGTATTTCATGAAAGATAAACGGGATTCAGAGTGGCAGTTTAGAGTCTTAAGAAGTCAAAATGAGTCAATTTGTTCTCTTTTTTACGTTTCACTTTTGTTTTCCCTTCATAACATTACAGTGAACAACTGTATTTCTGTATCTGTGTGGTTTTGGATGTGGAGGAAGAACAGAAATATAACAGCATAGCAGGCAATAAGATCTTGTTTAAAAGGAAACTGTGAGGAAAAAAAATGTGGTTTTACTTCTGATTATGCATCGTGTGGCTGCTCACCCTGAGCACTCAAATCTTTGTCTGAGTACTCCTAAATTGGAAATAAGCCTGAGCTTTAAGGCATCAAATCAACAGTATGTTTGAGTCACAAATCCTCTCTGTTATCCTGTCTTTTTTGTAGACTTAAGGAAAGTGGTACAGAAGGGAAAGAAGGAAAAAAAAAGGATCCTGTCCTGTTTGCCAAAGTGGTTTTGCCACATATTTCAAAAAGCAAATAGCAGTCAGCATTGCTTATCCTGCAGTGCCACTCAGGCCACTGCAGGTAGTCCAGAAATACCAACCACAGATGGAAATGTAAAAAGATCAAATTCTTCATCCCAGGAGAGACCTGCCCTTGACAATGAGCATCACAGTTCTCTTGGTGCGCTCTGGAGCTGCCTGTTTGTGTCAGTGGGAATGTTCAGAGCTTGGACTTGCTTTTGGGATCTTTGGAGCTGTGATCAAGTGATAAAGATTTTAGGTTTTGCTGAATTTATCCCAACTGATGCAGATAGCTGGAAGGCCACACATATTTACCCAACCTGAATGGAATTAGTTATGCCCAATGAAAGCTGCATCCAGTGATGGCAATGGGTGCATGTTGTGCTGTGTTAATAAAGCAAAGCTCGCTGTTGGAAAGTCACACCCGCAAAAACCAATCCCCACAGCACAGGTTGTTCCTCTGCCTGTGGGGATGAACTGGAAGGCATCAGGATATTTATCCTTTGGAGCTGCCCATGCAGGTTCCACTATGCCACTTTACTGCGTAGTCCTTGTGTGCCCAAAGGTGCGTGTGGCATTTTTCCCTTGGTTCTGTCCTTTCTCAGCCTGACAGGATTTGCTTAAAAAGGGCACTTTAATATTTTGGTTTGCCCTTAGCATTCATTACACGGGCCCACATCTCTTCTAATGCACTGAGGGCAGAAGGATTAATTTCCTTTTCAGTTTCTCTGTCTGGCCTTTTACTCCTCTCTCTGAATTTCTCACCAAAGTGAATAAATTAATTCTCATGATGCTCCTGTAAAATGGGAGCCAACTCTTCTTTTTCTAAATATGAGCAACAGAGGCACATAGGACCTGAGGACCAAATTTGCAATTTATAAGGCCTGTTTGTCTCTGTGTAGTAAATATATAGTGCTATATATATTGAAAGCACACCCTTCATTGACTCTTGTATTGTTTATCAGCTGCACTTGCTGTCTCTGTGCCCATCAAATCATCTCAAGTGATCTCTATCCCTTGAGAGGGATCTCTCTCAGTGGATTAACTGTTAGCAGCTGGAGGCTCTGTCTTCATTTTGAGCTGGACTAGAAAGGAAAGGGATGTTGCTGAGGGGTTTCACATTTATTTGCAGATGGTGGTGAGGGTATCCCGAGTACCTTTCCAGGCCTTTGGCCCCTGCTCTGGCAGGTGTAAATGATTCTGTTCTTCCTACAGCTGTGATCACTTTAGCCTGATCCCATCTATTCGGTTGTTTCAGACCTTGCCACCAGTTGTTTCCTGTTGTTTTCTCTAGTTAGACAGAGTCTGCTCCTCAGCCTCTCATCCCTAGGTCCATTTCCTTTGTAATTCCTATCTGGTCTCAGTGCTCTGAACCCATCTCTAGTCTCCTCTTACCTAGTTGGATGCAGCCCAGCATCCAATCTGCCTGTTCTCTCAGCCCTGTTTGCTCCCCACTGCTCTCAGCGGTACCTTCATTGGTTTATAATTCCAGTTCCTGTGTTTTCTGAATTAGCTTCCTCACCTTTTCTCTTCTCCTATTCTCCCTCTTTTTGCTCTTGCAACCAGTTTTTGTGGAGAGTTCTCAGGCTCCCTGGTTCTCAGTTTTCTTTCCAAAACAGTCTCACTTTCCTACACTCAGGTTCCTTCTTTCCTGTGCAGCCTGTCATCCCAATTTTCGTTGTCCTGTATTACCTCTTTGACTTCCCCATTTTTCTTGATTTTTATTACAAGAATTCATGGGGACTTCTATAACTAACTATATATATTTTTTCTATGTATGCACACAGACTCAGGTAATGATTTTAACCAGCTTCTTCCTCTCAGCTCCTGGAATGGTAGATGTAGAAATAAGATGAATATAATGCACAACATTGCAGGAGTACAGCTAGAGTGAGAGCTGCTCCCAGGCTATGCTGGATGACTCCTGGTGTCTGGAATCACACAGACTGTTCTGAGTTGGA
Source organism: Myrmophylax atrothorax (assembly GCA_026770055.1). Taxonomy (NCBI): domain Eukaryota; kingdom Metazoa; phylum Chordata; class Aves; order Passeriformes; family Thamnophilidae; genus Myrmophylax; species Myrmophylax atrothorax. Next base: position 3,610,532 of record JAOXXN010000471.1, on the reverse strand, counting down.
AGGGACCCACAAGGATCATCGAGTCCAACTCTTAAGTCGATGGCCCGCATAGGGGATTGAACCCATGACCTTGGCATTATTACAGCCAAGTTTTAACCAACTGAGCTCATCTCGGGTCACAATCTGAGCAGTTTATTTAGAAAGTCTGCTGAACGGGCTGCTGTTTTTCCAAGGCTTATAATTTGACCAAATTGGCTTGTGAGTAGAAACTTCCAGGTTTAATGTTTGTGGTAGTAACACGAGGTGCGACATCAGGCTTCGTTATGCGTTGCTTGGCAAGACATCATGAAGAAAAGGTGTTTTCACCTGCCTTTTGTGTGATTTACAATATGGTAAGCACAAATATTGCCTTCCTTATATCATCAACTGGAACACCCATGGAGTATAGTATTAATTACCCCAAGATTAAGCTGTAGACCCTGAGATGAGCTCAGTTGGTTAAAACTTGGATGCAATACTGCCAAGGTCATGGGTTCAATCCCCTATGTGGGCCATTGACTTAAGAGTTGGACTCGATGATCCTTGTGGGTCCCTT
>JAOXXN010000471.1:3587399-3607377 GCA_026770055.1 Myrmophylax atrothorax | reverse complement strand
GGACTGGAGTTGGCCCAAGGGTTGGACTTGATGATCTCGGAGGTCTTTCCCAACCCAATCAATTCTATGAGAACCCTGGGATCGCGAAACAGTCAAAATAAGTTGTCACTGTTTTGGCCACAGAAGTGGGAGCTACAAATAACCAACACTGCAAAATTGTTACTTTTCTTGGGGTTTTCTCATCAGGTACATTGAGGAGAGCCCCTCCCTGAGGCGCATGACCATGATGAGGGAGAAGGGCCGGCGCCAGGCCATCCGGGGCCCGGCATTCATGTTCAACAACAGGGGCACGAGCCTGACGGCCGAGGAGGAGCGTTTCCTGGATGCCGCCGAGTACGGCAACATCCCCGTGGTGCGCAAGATGCTGGAGGAGTCAAAGACACTCAATGTCAACTGTGTGGACTACATGGGCCAGAACGCCCTGCAGCTTGCTGTGGGCAACGAGCATTTGGAGGTGACAGAACTGCTGTTAAAAAAAGAGAACTTGGCACGGATCGGGGACGCCCTGCTGCTCGCCATCAGCAAGGGCTACATCAGGATAGTGGAAGCCATCCTGAATCATCCTGGGTTTTCGGTAAACAAGCGGCTGACTCTGAGCCCTTGCGAGCAGGAGCTCCAGGATGATGATTTTTATTCCTATGACGAAGACGGTACCCGCTTCTCTCCAGACATCACTCCCATCATTTTAGCTGCCCACTGCCAAAAATACGAAGTCGTGCACATGCTGTTGATGAAAGGAGCAAGGATAGAAAGACCTCATGATTACTTCTGCAAATGCAATGACTGTACAGAGAAGCAAAAACATGATTCTTTCAGTCACTCCAGGTCAAGAATAAATGCGTACAAAGGACTGGCTAGTCCGGCTTACCTGTCCCTCTCCAGTGAAGATCCAGTACTCACTGCTCTAGAACTCAGCAATGAACTTGCCAAGTTGGCCAACATTGAAAAAGAATTCAAGGTAATGGTGGCTTTGTGTTTCTCTGTCTTTGTTATTGTTTTAAAGTTGCTGCTGCTTCATGCTGTCCATGGATGCTGCAATAATTTCCTGTGTTTTTCCTTTTTCAGTTAGAAATACTTTTAAGTTTATTGTCTCTCTTACTCTTGATTTTAAGTTTTCAATCCCTAAGCCTTTAATAGGAGTTTTTAATGAAACAAAATTGCATTTGCACCTACTGTGTACGGAGAAAATTTGGAATTGGAAAATGTGTGTTCTGAAAACCTTGCAGCAGATGGAAAACATTTCTGGTTGCTGTAGCAGGCAAGGATTGTTCTTAATTGCAGATTCTGAGTAAAGTAAGTGCAAAAAGCAGAAACGTTATGCTTGAGCAACTGAAGCACTGACCTTATTCCCTCTTTTTAATTAGTACTAATTTTTATGGATATCTCCAAATCATTAAAAATACTAAAAGTGGATTTTTTGACATATCTTTTAGAAATGTCACTTGTTCAAAACCAGCTGTTAGACTGATTACAGATGTGAGTCCTGTTACCTGATTTTGAGTTGTAGCTGGGTTTGTATGTCAGTGCCCTTACTGTTTTTACATATTGCAGCTTCTCCATCAGACAATGACTTAGTTAACTGTTGCCCAGTGTTTTTCTTAACCGTTTTTGCAGTTCTGTGGGATACCCTGAGAAGCACAGTAACACCCACCTCCCCTCTTGCCTGCCCTCCCCTTCCCCCAACAAAACCACACCAAAAAATCCAACCCTGGTAGACTGTTAAGAGAAAAGCTCAGCTTAAGGAATGACAGATTGTTCTCAGCCAGTAGTGGTATTAACAGCATTGTCTCCACACATTTATTGGAGTTCTGCAGGGTCAGTGTTGGGTACCACTCTTTTGTTTGGTACCTTCCAAAATGGCCTGAGAGACAAAAGACACAAAAACCTTTCCAAACAACAGCGAACTTTGTTATCACCTGGAGTGCTCTGAAGGAACATATAACAACCTGGAGGAAAACAGGCAGAAATTAATGAAGTGAACTCTATCAGAAGGGGAAGACACAGTTTTAGACTCCTGAGAAAGAATAGCTTCAGATATAGATGAGTGAGTTACAATACAATTTAAAAATAAAGTTTTCAGTGGTGAGAAGGATTTGTGTACTATACCACACACTGATAAAGTGTGAAGTTCAGCTTAAACCTTTCGTCTCCTTCCTTAGCTGGAGGAACCTGCTCATACCATGCTGTGTATTGTGTAATCTGGAAAATTGAGTACTTCCCCTATGTTATTCAGGGGTATAGGAAAAGTGCTGGATTTTTTTTCCCCTGCTGAAAAGATAGTGAACTCTGGGCAAACTCTTTGTGAACATAAAATAGAAGAATTAGAGGATTTTAGCCTGTGCACAGAGCCTGTCAGCTTGTGTGCTGCACACTATGAATTAATTATGTGCCTTGTTTGGAGACCACTCTAGAGGGTTAAAGCTCTGATGTGTGTAATTTAGTCTGTTTATCATTGATTCCTCTTCAACTGGGCCAACAACCCGAGAGCCACAGGGGCTCCAGAATCGTGTGCCCTAGATGGGGATTTATGAGTTTTCTTTGGTGCATGTGAACCTTTTTTTAACTTTTTCTCCTGCAGTTTCTTAGAGAGAACTTTTCTTCTGGCCTGGCACCTCAGAAACTCTGCCATCCATCTTTATCTTTGTGATTCTGCATACAAATTTTGTTATACCTGTGTTTACTGGTGGGCTTAGAGACATGATGTTTTATACAACTTTTCAGGTACCCAAAATACAATCTTGGTCACCAAAAGCCAAATTAAGCCAAGCTGCATCATCCTTTTGTTAGGTGAGGATGAAGATGATTAGAACTGCATGGAAATATTTCAGTAAAAATAAAAATTCGTGGGAGGCTCCCATATCATAGGTATTAATGCTATAAATACAAGTTTGATCAGGGAGAAAAAGAAAAAAAGCTTGAAATTTTGGAGGAGAAAATGATTTTTATTTTTTTGGCTTCTCAGTTCAAACCAGAGCTTAAAAAAATTACTTCAGTTTCCAACATGTTAATTCCCTGGTACTTAGAGATGCCTAAATCCCCAAGAAATTTGCTGTTTTCCCAGTTTTCAGTATTTTTGGATAGCACTTACATGGCTGCTAACCTTGCCAGGTGTATCAGATAATTCAGTTTAGGCACCTACGGTAAAAATTGTTCCTGGCTCTTTGCTAGCGTGGAAATTCCAGCTTCTCATCCACATCAAAGCATTCCAGGGAAATAATTCTTCTCCTCTTCGATGTTGCATCTCTCTCTTTTTTTCCCCTCTGATTCTTATGTGTCTCAGGGTGGGGTTTTTTATGCTCCTACCAAGCCTGGGAGGAGAGTTCACTGTTTTCCTGGAGTCCCTTTTGTAACTGTCTGTCCAGTGCTTTTCTTTCCAATAAATAAGCCATCTGAATGTGTTCACATCCCAGAGGAGAAGGCTCCCAGCCCAACCTTCACCCTCCCTGTGAAGCAGAATGACTGGCAGACTTCTGCTGCACTCTCCTCTAGGATCATCCCTGGAAAAGCTCAAGTATTCCCATCGAATTCAGTCTGTAGCACAACACTGAGCACAGTTGTTTCAGGGTGAGGAAAAAGGGGCAAAATTGTTTGTCTCTCACAAAAAAAAAGTCAGATGTGTTTAAAGGGACTTTTGCTGATATTCCTGATTTATTTTTAGTATCTGTGGTACAAGAAGCCCCACAGCATTCCCTGGGCATGCTCCAGTCCCAGGATGCAGAGCACTCATACAGAAAATACTGTTCCTAGGTTTTCCCACAGAGAAAGAGTATAGGCTGAACCAGTTTAAAAACACCAGAGGGCAAAGTTTCCAGTAAATGCTTGTTAAATTGCACTTTACATCTTTTGCATATGCAAAGTCCAGTCTGTTGCTTATCACACTGACAGATTCTAATGCACAAACCAGGGTTGCATAAGTGTGTTAGAAATGTGGGAAGGTGGCTTAGAACATTCATTCATTCAGCTCCCCATGAATATTAAAGAAAACATTGATTAATTACACTGATTTTTGGGGTTATTTTATTTTCCCTTCAGAAGTAAGGAGAGCAGATGGAAAGAAACCAGTGAATTCTCATTTTCCTTGGGAGGTACAAGACACGTAGCCAGAAATAAGTACTGAAAATGAGTAAAAATAGATGAGGAACCTGGAACCCTGAAGACCATTTCACTCCACTTTCATCCTCAAGCTTCCTTACTTCCTATCTTTTGTGAAATCCTTGTTCTGAGCTGCTGTTGGTCCTCCTTCTCTTCATCTGTTTTATTTGTTTAGTTTCTTCTTGACACTTCTACTCCTTTGTGTTCTTTGTGTCTACTCGCTGCCTCCTCTTATTTTCTTCTATTCAGTTCCCTCTCTGGATTTGCTTTTTTCTTGCCTCCCTTCTAAGTGCTCACCTAATTTTCTGCAAGGTAATTAGAAAGAAAGCAACATTGTTGATGAAGTTCTGTGCCCGAGATGCAAAACCAGAATTCTGCTTTGCCCTGGGCTTGTTTGCCAGCTTTGATATTTATAAAGGCTTTTTCTACCAATGTGCCTGATCAGAAAGTATTTTTCAGGTGTATCAAATTTGCTGGTTCAATTCCTTTCTTTTGTTGGAAAGGACAATACCTGTGTAAGTTAGAAGAAATTTTGGAAGGCTGTTCTAATACCATCTGTCTTTATGAGTGGTTAGAGAGCTCCAAGGTGCATTGCTTTGTACCTGACAGACTGTCTAGGGAAGCTCAGTCTGGAACTGGATCTTGTCTTAATATAAGTAAGTGTTCATTACCATAGTTGGAGACTTGTGTTTTCTGCTCCCAGCAGCATCACAAAATACTTTGCAATGCAAATATTCCCAATTTTTAGGGTTATTTTTTTGTTGTTGTTCTATTTTTAGCAGCCCGTGGCCACTGTGGCTGCTGAGGGTTACTGAAGTTAATTGATACTTACCCTCCTCCCTGAGAACTCTAAAACTGTAAATGCATGGGATGGGAGAATTCCTAGTGGTCAGGACAGCTGATGGAACTTTCCTTGGGAGTCACCACAGGGAAAAAGAGGGCAAGGTAGCTAAAAAGCCACGTGGTAATCTCTTTATACCAGCTTTCAACTAAACACTTTCCTGTGTAAGCAAGCTCAGTTCTCCCAGCTGGAATTGCTTAGCAAGGATCAAAGAGATCATAGTCCTGCTTTATACAGGATAAATCCCTGTTCCCACTTTTGCTAAAAGCTCCTACTGGAACCAAGGGACGATCTGGACGTGCATCCAAAAGCAGAATCTGTCACTGATCCAAGTGAATTTACATAGTGTTATCTCAGCTGAACTAACAAAGGATCTTCAAGCTTGATCTACGTTTAGGTCCAGCTTTTGGAAGGACAGGGCTGGATCCACAGTCAGGAGTGCAATTCTGTGCTTGATTTGCATATACAGTTGTGTGCACACTGATCTCCCTGTGGCCACTGAATGCTCAACAGAAGTTCTTGGTTGCACGGTGTGTGTGGGAACTGGTTCTGTGGCTGTGAACACTCCTGAGCTGCGGTGCCTAAAGGAACGTGACAGAAAACACATCCCTGCATCTGGTCTGACTGCCTGTGATTGCTCAGAACACAATTCCTTTGGAATACTTAAAAATCCTGTGGGGGAAACAGCTGAAGGCTTTCTGTTGGTGTGCTTCATTCTTTGCACAGAAATTGATGTAAGAATTCTGGATGAATCCAGGAGGTGGGGTTTGATGTTGTGAGTGAGAACAGAACACGCAGAGTTGGGCAGGCTGAGATCCAAACCGTGATGTGGGCCACAGTCCTCCAGAATTGCTTGAGACACAGCTCTGCAATCCCAGCTGTCATCAGTTGTTTCTTACATGTACCAAAATCACCTACAGGATCTGTAAAATGCAGAATGTAGACTGATATTTTTGATGTTACAAAGATCTTGGTTTAACTGTTAATGTTTTTTGTTTTGAGAGATAACATTGAAAATGCTGTAAGTAGTAAAACCAGCTGAGAGAGGTTGTGAATTAAATGAAGATGCACTTTATTGATTAGGGCATCGTAGTCCCTGTGTTGTGATAGAAAATAGGCCAAGAGCCCCTCTGTACAATATTGGTGCCCACTCTGGTGTTCTCCTGAAGATCAGCTACATGTGACCAAGTTGTCACCTTGCACAGGGTGGAACAAGACCTTTCACCTCCACACAGGGAGTTCTGGGATTAGAACATGGAAGAGGTGAGTGATCTGGTGGCTTCATTTGTGTGTTCTCAAGAGCAAACAGAGCTGTCTGTGAGTGACTGGGCCCACCAGTTCAGGTTTCTGATATTCACACAACACCCTGAAGGTAGAAAATGGTTTAAGAATTGGATCCCATGGTCACAATGTGGGTAGTTTGTTTAATTCTGCAAAGCAATCACATAGACTGGGATAAATCTGATTTGCTAATACATAAGTAAGTAAAGACCTGGAGAGGGAAACCTGACAAGTTTTCCCAGCATAAGATTCAAAGCTAGAGTTGGATATTAAGAATGCACATTCTGGTTTTCAGTTCTCATAACAGAATTTGTAAGTAACATAAGCTGTATTTAATCCTTAGATTTGACACACCAAAACTTAATCCATCCTATCTCTAATCTTATCTGGCAATAAGCATCCCTTTTACAAGCAAGTGGTGTATCCACCAGTCAAGAAACTGTTAATCAGTAGAAATGTGGGTAACTTCGTGTTGTAGGCAAACAGTCCATGCAGAGCAGCCTGTCCTTCTGGAACCAGCAGGGCTATTCCAGCCTGGATGGTGGGTGTATTTTTTGGAATGCCAGTGAATACAGTGTGAGCTGTGAGAGCAGGAGCTTTGCACCCTCTGCCAAGATCGCTCAGGAGCTCTGACACGCTTGAGGGGATGAGTCTCCACTCATGAGAGAACAGCAAAATGAAACCATCTGTAGTCCATTGAATTAATAGTCTTCATGAGATACTACTGCAACTGCCAAAGTGAGGTGATTTTACACTCCTTTGCCATGTGTAGGCAATGTTTCACAATTGTCACTGCAAGTGAAAATGTATTCTTGCTCACTTTGTGCTGAGAAAGCATCTTCTTGGTGATGTGCTTTTGGGTACTACACTTGTGTTGTTTTAAGGAAAAAGAGAACAGTTAAATAGTAAAGACAAAGGACTGAACCTTTAGCAAGAGTAACTACACTTATTTCCTAACTGTTTAGAAGCCCTAATTCTCCTATTGTAAAGCACTATTTCTCCTTCTATTTCTTCACATTTAGCAAAGGAATGAGAAAAGGCTTTGTAAATGAAGCCTCTCCCTGCAACTGGACAGCCCATGTTCATTCACAAAAGGACAAAATTTGTGTTGTCTCGTGTCATGAAGCACTTGAATAACACAAACACATCTAAACTAAACTTTATTAAACCTTAATAAGATGTTAGATTTGACTGTAGGATAGAATTCAGGTCAGAAAGAAAGTAGTTTCTCTTTTAGTTATGTTGTATTACTACCAGAGTTAGTAATCCTCCCATGAACTGCAAATAGTGTATTCGCAGCTACTTTACAGTGTTAAAGAAAATTTGATTACAGCTTTATTCCTGTTGAATTAATGTGAAGCTGTGTCTGATGATCAGTGTGGGTTTTGCTGAGCCATGTCTGTAGGTGTCTGCCTTCAGCTGTAGTGAAATGTGGAAGCAACTCTTGCTTGAAATTGGATGTCTAAGGAAGTGTTCAGGTTCTCACAGGTACGTAACAATTCTGTTGTGAAAACAATAGAAAGGGTGTTAGGAACAGAGGACTTCAATAAACTGAAGGCTTGGTGTTGTTTTTTACTTTACTAGATTATCTTTAGTCTCCTTTGTCTCTGCTGAAGAAAATTCTCGTATTTTTACATTGTTTTACCTCTTTGTGCTATGCTTAATATCCTCTCTAACCTGAATTCTAGCAGTTAATACTTACAATTTTTGGCCTCTGTGATGACACAGTTTCTTGACTGGACTGTCAAGAAAGACTTGTCCCCCTTTTGTCTTCTTTTTATGACTATTACTGTTCTAGCCACCATTCTGGGGTCTTCCTTTGCACGTGTTTTCTCTTTGTAGGTTCCCTTCCCTGAGTTTAACCACACATCTCAGTATTATTTTTATAATTGGCTCTGCTGTACCTTTCTCCTTGGTTACCAAAACAGTTCTAAAATAACCTTACATCCTGTTGGTTCCCTGACAACTGAATTAATTTGTCCTCTGTGACCAAAGGAAATAACTGGCTCCCGTTTAGGTCTGTGATTAGGACTGGTTGTTTCCAAGTCTGTGTCTGGGATGTTAGTCCTGTGTAGTAACACAATTCCAGGTAGCATTTGTGTGTCTCCAGTGGTGTTTCGTTTGGATTCCTCTGTGAATCTGACCTATGGGATCTATGGCTGATTCCTGCAGTTATCCTATGCAGCCTCTTTTCCCATCATTTCCCAAAATAATTTGAAACTATTGACAGCACATTAGTTTTTCTGTCCTGTTATATAGATCCTAAGGTGATAACTTGGCAAAACTGGCAGTACAAGGAAGTAAAATTACTTGGGAAAGGAGAAACAAGTGAGGGTTTCAGGGAAAAAAATTGAGATGAAATGAGAAAATTGAGGGCCGAAACAGTCAGGAGGCATTTCTTAGGAGGCAGGAACCTCAAAGGGGAAATCTATACCCCCAAACAGTGATTTGAAACAGGCAGTGTCTGGAAATGAACAGTAAACACACGAAAATGGAGAGGCAGAGGACTCAAACTACTGTTTTGGTGGCCTAGTGGGAAAAAGAAATTAAGGAAAGCTGTGGAGTGACTGAAAAAGAAGGCTGTGCTGTTTGCAGCTGGGCTCTGAAGCACTTGATACAACAGGGTAAAATTGGCAGGTTCAGTCAAGTTTCTTCCTCCAGCTGTGAGGAAATTGGAGGCTGCACCTCAGATATGGAAGCTTTGGAAATCTGCCTGAGAGGACACAGACACAGAAAATGAATATCAGGGTTTCTGCTGAAGTAGAGGTCACATGAGAGCTCATAGGTCGTGGCACAGATATGGGGGGAGACGCACAAATATAAACCAAAGTGCAGGTGAAGATTCAGACATGCTGTGTTAAAATTTTGAAATGGAGCCACACGTTTTGTCAGAAGAAGGAGGAGATGAGGAAGGTGCAAATCTTTGGGATGTTGACATACAGGAACAACTGAGGAGTTTGAAGGATAAGACATAAGTTATGCTGAGTGCTGAAGGGTTGTGAAAAGACTGACTTGGAGGAGCAAGATGTTTTTAATAAGAAAACAAGCATTGGTCTCATATACTTTCAGAAGGTAACACAAGGAGAGCTGTTCATTCCAGCAGTAATGGAAGGGAAAGCTGCTGGAGTGAGAGCAAACATGATGGAAATTAATAGCCATGAAAGGGATGGTTTGGGAGATAGACAGGGAAGTGAAGGAGAGGAAGGGAAAGTTGGACAGAGCTCTTAGATAAAAGGGCTGAGGTTTTCAGAAATGTCCCCATAGTTCAGCACTGTTGTCAGTGGAAAGGTTGTCTCTTGGAGAAGACTGAGGAGCCTGAAATCTTTGAACTGCTCTTTGAAGAATCTGGTTTCTGTGTTGCCTAAACAGGAAAATTTGGAGTATTTTGCCCCCAACACTTTTATACTACAGTTATTCTATGTAGTTACTCTGTAAAACCCACTGTATACATTGCTGGATGTGAGCAGTTCCAAGGGTAAGGGAAAGCGGGGTGGGGAAAGGGGGAAATGAATCCAGGATACCTCAGAGTGAAGAGTTAAGCAGTCACTTTAGCAGTGTAGAAAGAGCTGAAATACATTCATAGCCTGGGAAGCAACACTGTAAGACTGATTTCATTAGTTGTCTGCAAAGTTTTTGCAAGAGTGAGTTATTTTTTCAGGAGGTCTAGTCCTGGTTTGTTTGTGTGATACTTATTTGTCCATTCAGCTTCCCCTTGTTGCCCATCTCGCTGCTGTGTCTTGTTCCCATGCTCTGTTAAACAGCTGCCACCATCTGCTGTCCAAGTGTCCACCTTTGTCAGAGAGTAATTGATCCTGCCGTGCAGAAATTCCACAGTGTCTGATACGCTAAAAGTCAAACGCTGTTAATTTTCGGTGACTTGTGCAGGTTCTTTGTTCCTCGCCAGTGACTCTCAGGTGTTTGTCACGGGCTGTTTTGTGCACCCCCTTGTGTTTCAGAACGACTATCGCAAGCTGTCCATGCAGTGCAAGGACTTCGTGGTGGGGGTGCTGGATCTGTGTCGCGACTCGGAGGAGGTGGAGGCCATCCTGAACGGGGACCTGAGCTCGGAGCCGGTGGAAGCGCAGAGGCACCGAGCCTCCCTCAGCCGGGTCAAACTGGCCATCAAGTACGAAGTGAAAAAGGTAACTCCCCCCAGTGTCACCTCCTCTCTGTGCAGGTGTTGTGACCCCCCGGTCAGGTGCACTGCTGGGACAGCGTGTGCGGTCCAGACTCACGGGGCAGAGGGGGGCTGTAATGAAAGAGTCCAGTTTAATCTACTTCCCACAGCTGAGAAGTGGCAGGAGGCTTCAGTGACGTGGGTCAGGTGTGCTGTGACAGTTGGTCAGATCCTTCTCCTGATTAATCCAAAAGCAGTCATTGCAGTGGAGCCAGATTTTCACTCGGCAAAAGTAAGGACATGTCTTTGTGCCAGCTGGTGTGATAATACCTGACCCAAACAGAAGGCTCTGGAGGTGAAACTGTTGGGTTTGTTCATTATTTCTTTTTATTAATTTCTACTATTTCTATTTTTAAATAACTCAATTCAGCAAGAAAACCCTGAGATCAGCTCAGCTGGTTAAAACTTGGTTGTAATAATGCCAAGGTCATGGGTTCAATCCCCTGTGTGGGTCATTGACTTAAGGGTTGGACTCGATGATCCTTGTGGGTCCCTTCCAACTCAGAATAGTCTGTGATTCCTGCCTTTGTTTAGAGAAGCCATAATACATATCTAATGTACATATGACCAATAAAATTCTGGAATGTAAGTCTTGCAGCTTTCTAATAGTGTTCCCATCAACACTTTGATTTTTGGGGTTTTTTGTTTGGTTGTTTTTTTCCTTTTCATTGGTTGGTTTGGGTTTTCTTAAAGAAAAGCATTCCTTTTACTACTTTGAAAAAAGGCAAGGGGATTTTTAAGTTTGACATTAAGTATATTATTTATTAATTTATTTCAAAATACAACAGTAAATCAAGCAGCTCATCTGCAACTCTGTGAGTTGTAGTGAGAAATTCTGCATGATTTCCTCGGTGTATTCCTCTAAAAATGTTTAAAAATTCAGCCCTGAGAATGTATGGAATATGTCTGTGGCTGATTAATCAGTTCATTTCAGTTCATCTTTGCACCTGGGTTTATTGGCGTTTTGGAACACCAGTTTTCAGTTGATGTCCCTCTCAAAGAAATTTTTGGTGAATGAATGAATGTCACACGCTGAAAATGGAGCTGTGCATCACACATTTGACAAAGTGCATATCCATTAGTCATAGCAGTTTTTATTGTATTGCTTTGTTGTTCTCCTCAAGATCCCACACTAGTACAGAGAATAGTTAATACTGTGTCCTGCTGTGAGAGGACCCAGGAAATACAGCAGTGCCCATGTATTATTTACAGCTGCCTATTTACATGATTAGCATAATTTCCATTCTTTACAGCCATTATAGTTTCATCATCTCCACAAGAAGCCTTGTGTTTCTCAGAATAAATAACCCTGTATTCTGTGGCAACCTCTCGAGCCAATCTGCCATGTCAGATGGATGTAAGCACCTTGCCAGAACCACTGGGAAATGTTTATCATGTCCCCAAAAGATTGGTAACAGGAATTGCAAACACAGATCCCAAACAGCAAATCGTCATTTTCAACACAGAATGGATCTACAACACATAAATGCACATTAATTACCAAAATTCAAGGTCAATATATAAAAGCATTAAATAAATTTAAAAAAAAGGAATGTGAAAAAAATCCAAGTGCATAGCATGTTATAGTGTTGAAATATCACATAAATTATTCAGAGTCTTGTGTTTTAATGTGTACAGACATGGTTGAGCCTTGTGTCTCGGCTTCCTTGCTGAAGGCTGTGGGTTTCTTTTAAGAGGTTGTTGTCACTGATGAAATTCATTGCTGAGCAAAGGCCATAGAGATCTGTTAATAATAACAAAAATCTACATAGTGCAAAAAACCTCCCCAAAACCCCCAATTCCACAGAGCAAACTTGTTCTCTTCTCTTGCAAGAGATAAACTGAAAGTGCTGACAAATGACAAACACAGTTCAGAACCTACAAGACTAATGGCCTTGTGGAAGGAAATAGGTGGTGCAAAGGTGTTCCCATATCCACACATGTGCTGTTCCCTGCAATGGCCCTTACAGAGGGCAGGGCAAGGACTGAGGCAGGGAATGCCTCTGCCACGGTGGCCCCTTGGTTTGCTGGGGTTTGCTCTATCACAGCCAGGGCAGATGACAGTGATATTCTGCCTAGAACAGCCTCAGATGTGGGAGCTCCACAGGGGATGATTTCAGCCCCCTGACTGCAGGAGGCAGATGAGGCTGTGGCTGTTCCTCAGCTTTCCACAGTTCTGGCTGTGCTTCTGGGCCAGCTGCATTAAGGGCAGTTCCCTGGTGCAAACAGGTCCATGAAAGAGTTAATGAGCCGTGTACCCTTTTCAGAGGGAGCAAAAAGCATATGACAAGTGAGCAAATGTGCTCAGAAGTTCAGTGCTAGGGAAATGGAGTTTTTAATTCTATTAGTATAGAAACTCTTGCACTTAATACCCTGGGTACTGCATCAGAGTTTAGCCCATCTTTTAAACATGATACAATTTTGAAGGCAAGGTTCAGAATGCAACTGCAGCCCCAATAGCAAAGGACTGAGGCAATTAAGGAGAGTAAAATAAAAGGAGTTAGAACAAGTAGTCTTGCTCTGTATGCTGAATAGTTGCTGCAGTGGTCCTTTTAGATTTGTCTCTCAACTCTGTCTGTAGATTGCCAACAAAATTTTAGAGGAGAGCTGACCCTGGGCCAAGTTCTGCAGTTCTTGCCGAGATAAAAAATCAGAATGGAATTTCTGAGTGAAATCAATGAGAGTTGGAGTAAAATCAGAGGATTTAATTTTCCAGCGCTGAAGTTTCAAATCGATAGATTAGAACAAAGATACAAAATTCTCTTTGTGTATCAGTGTGTGCCAGGATCTGCTCTTGCTCCATCTAAACTCAGTCATTAGGATGGTAGGAATAAATAACATTATAATCACTCTTAGTCACACACAAAAATATTTACATACTGATGACTTGGTTTCTGGTCATGAAACTAAAAGCATGAGAAGTGTTACAGTCAATTGTGCTCAGAAAAGCAGCTACATTAAAATTGGGATTTGGTTTTTTTTGGTTACCAGATACTGCCCTCATGCACCTTGTTTTGTTCCCTGGGGTTTGGATTGGATCCGAAAATATTAGATCAATGTGATGATAAGATCAACATGTGATGACAAGTATGACAGTGCATGGAAAATAGAATGGGAGAAGGGAAATGCAGGAAGGCTGCAGGGATGATGTGACCAGTAGGTAAAATGTGATGTGAACACATCACATTTTCCTTAGAGGAGATAAAGGCAGGGCTGGAGAGATAATCCAGGGACACACACACAGCACGGATGAACACACCAGAGTTTACAGCTGCTGAAAATAAAACCAACACCATCATAAACTGAAATATTTCAGTAGAGACTGAGAGAAGAAGGATGAATTTCAGGGGTTTTATGGCTGAGAAGTGACATGACTTGCTCCGGGGGCTTGGAATTGCTGTGTGTTGTGCAGTTGCCAAGAGTTAAATAAGTCGCTGAGATCTTCTCAAGAGCCCTTAGACTCACTGCCAGAGAAGAACTTGCCCATTACCCCTGGCATTTTATTCACTAAATCTTCCTGTGGAAAATTATAGCCAGGCAGATGATCTGTTAGTGTCAGATCCAAACGCTGATAGAGCAGCAGGAATAAAGCAGCACAGAGCTCTGGATGAGATGCCTCAGGGCCCGTGGGCTGATTTACAGCCCTGGGTGAGCTCTCTTAAAGCTCCTTTACTGTTTTTCCCATTCCCACTGGTAACAGGAGGAATGATGTGGGTGTTTCTTCTCTCCTCTTCCTTACAGTTCTAAGCCTGATTTTAAAAATGTCTTTGTAATTTGAAATAATTATTTACTTTCCTGCCTTTGTCCGCAGTTAATCTGCTGTGGGATTTGTCCCTTTGATGTCCTGAGATGACAATGAAATTCATCTTAGTGAAAGAAGAGACTGGGGGCATATGTCAGAATGCACAAGCACACAAAAACCCAATCTCTTCTCAAATGGGCCAGGCTGGCAGTTTTTATGCTGCATAAGCTTCAAAGGTGACAGCCTGGGAAAAAGAATAGAAACGTGGTTTGAGTTGATATTAATTTCTTAAAAGACTTTTACAATCTTTTTATTTATTTCCCCTGGCCAATCCACTCTATGTACAAGCTGCATTAACGTGTGAACTGATTAATGAATCACACACCAAAATGCTTAGGGGACTTTAATTTTAGAGCAAAGTGGATTAAAGTATGAGGATTGCTTCCCTTTTTCAAGTTCATGCAACAGCTTCAGATTTCTCTTCTTGAGACCTTTAAAGTTCCCTGTTTTCATTGCCAATGATTTAATTTGATTTTCTTCAAGAAGTCTGTCCTGCTGTACTACTCTGTGCACTTTTTAATGAGATTTGGAATATTGATGGAGTTTTGCAGGCAAGACCTGGCAAACAACAGCGTGTATAGTACATAATGATCTCTACAGAGTACAGGGATAATAAAATGAGTATCCAAGATTTACAGTATTTTAATTATTTATCCCAAGGTACAACCAGCTGATGTCAAATCTCCCTCTTAACCCAACACAAATTATCAGAGTTACCAGAATTATTTTCAAATCCTTTTTGTGTAACACCTACCATGGTGATCGTGATCGTGTGTGTAGCAGTTACATAACTCTTCTTATTAATGATAACATGTCTTGTTTCTTTTCCTTTGCAGTTTGTGGCCCATCCAAACTGCCAGCAGCAGCTCCTGACTATCTGGTACGAAAACCTCTCAGGATTACGGGAGCAGACCATAGCTATCAAGTGTCTGGTGGTGCTGGTGGTGGCACTGGGCCTTCCATTTCTAGCCATTGGTTATTGGATTGCACCATGTAGCAGGGTACTGAATTTTATAAATTACCTCTCTTGTGATGTTCTGGGAGCTGCTTTTCAGCTTCTGGCATTTAACATGCAATGTTGTACCTCTAAGTCTGCTGCTTCCAAATTTTAATTAATGGTATTTTTAGCATTCTCTGATCTTGAGCCAAAAGATGCTACTTGTTTTATTTGCACTGTAAAGAGGGGACCACAGTGATGAAGCATGAAAAGAAACTGATGTGAAGTTTAAAGAAAGAAAAAATAACTTTCTCTGAGTGCTTTTTTTTCCTTTTTAAATTCCTGTAGAATGCGTTCACCCCACAGTCTGTGCTACGTAATTATATTTGTATTATTTGCGTGGGTTTTTTGCAAGTCACCACTCAGACTCTTTACTAAGTCTCCTCTGATGGCATCTTAAGGGCTCATGCTGTTCCCATATAAACCATTAGCAGAGCATCTGTTGACTTCACTGATGCAGAACTTAATCTTAAGTAAAATATTTGTTAGTCCTGCCCTAGGAGGTCTGTTTACCAGCTGAACCCTAGAGCAGAAATTAAATTGAACACAGTATTCCAACCATGTGATAGGATATATTTGTAAAAGAGCATAAGTGTAAACTTGGAGCTTTTTAAACTCTGTGGAAGTGTAAGGATGCCTCCAGCTTTCCTGATGATCTCCCAAAGAAAGTAACAGCAGTTTCTTTGGAATCCTGGTAGTCTGTGGCACGTGAATTGTTTGCAAATGAAGGGTATTTATAGAACTTTGGTAAATCAGATGGAGGAAGATTTCTCTCTAACGTTAACATTTAAAAAAAAGAAAGTAAATTTATATCTGTGCTGGATGTGCTCTTTCAATTTTATTTCCTTAACAAGTGTACAGCAAAGAAATTAGAGTTTCATTCATATTTCACTCGTGTAATTCATCTCAAAAAGGATACAATTTTGTTCTACTTCTACATATTTGAAGGGAACTTGATCTTTTCTGTGGATTAAATATTTATTTGCTTTAAAGATAAACCTTTATGGAAATAGTGCAATTGTTACTCTCCTTATTCTCTGAAATGTCATTTTCCATTGACGACTTCAGTAAATACACTCCTCACTCACAGCTCCATATCATAGAAACATATTAATATATTTTTAGCTGGTGTCTAATACGGAAAAATGACATTTGTCCTTGAGTTTTAATTCCCAGTCCCAGAAACATCTGACGTTTTTCCTGGTGCTCATGTCAAATAAACTGCTATACATTCGGGTCAGTTGTTTGATCCTGCAACTACAAAATGCTTTCTAAAGATCAGGAGCAGGAAGGGAACCTGAGGCTGTTTGCACAGGTAGGAAATGCAGTTTAGTGGGTGCTGGTCTGCGTAGGTCAGAGTTGCTGGCCCAAATCCCAAGAAAACCATTCCTTGAAAGGAGAGTCTAGTCTTCTGGAGGCAGCTGCTCCTCTCCTTTGGTGCAGACAGACAGTTTCTGCTGTTGCTGTTTTGTGCTTTTACCAGGTGCAGATGTGAATTAACCCTGCTGAATTTATTTGAGAATGGTTAACATTTCTGATCTTGTTCTTCTTAGCCTGTTTTGTGGAACAATCATTACTTTTAGTAAACACAGGTGTTTATTTGGCACTTCTGGTTCTGAACAAGTGCTCTGTGGATGGAACACAGTAGCCAGAGATGCAAAGATGACTGATTTTTCCTAGAGCTACAGTCGTAGACAAGCTAATAGTACACCCTTGGTAGGGCAAACATTGTGCTACTCTGAGGCTTTAATAATTCATCTTTCCCTGGGCTTGCTTTGCAAACTCTTTCTGGTCACTGGCGTTGTTGGTTTGTAATTCCTCGGAGCGTTTCCCCTCCAACATTGCCATCTAGAGTGTGTGGAATGGCATGAACGCTCAGGAACAGGACACAACACTCCACGAGGCTCCCTAAGGGAGGCTTTTTCTGAAAGAGTAAAGCACCACAGCTCAGTGCACTTGCAGGAGTATCCTTTAGACATGAGGCCTCTGACTGCCCTGAGCTCTGAGTGCCTGTTTACGCTTCTGGAATGCCTGATGTTCCTCGGAGAAAACTGAGTGACTGCTTTCATTCTGCCTTTGCAGCTTGGAAGAATTCTTCGAAGCCCATTTATGAAATTTGTGGCACATGCAGCATCCTTCATTATTTTCCTAGGCCTGCTGGTGTTCAATGCCTCAGACAGATTCGAGGGTATATCCACGCTGCCCAATGTCACTGTCACTGATTACCCGAAACAGATCTTTAGGGTGAAGACCACCCAGTTCACCTGGACAGAAATGCTGATCATGGTATGGGTGCTTGGTAGGTATAAGGCCCCTTCATCTTTGTATCAATTGTTTCCCTGCAGATATAAATTGTAAAATATATAAAAATGTAAATTCCCCTGAGGTTGTGAGTTGGATTACATCCACAGAAATTAATTTCTGAGGAGGTGTTTGAGTAAGAAATAGGAGCTACACATAACCAGATTCTACTTTCTCTGCTGAAAACCATCTTATTCTGTAAAGTGGAGAACTGGTAGTATAATTGTGCCATGTATATTTGCTTTTCTGTGTTGTTGGGTGGTTTTGCTCCTCTGTGAAGATTAATCCTGCTGATTCAGAAGTGATTTATGAATGTAAATGGTAACAAAGTGAGAAGAGGGATT
Organism: Myrmophylax atrothorax; assembly: GCA_026770055.1. Taxonomy (NCBI): domain Eukaryota; kingdom Metazoa; phylum Chordata; class Aves; order Passeriformes; family Thamnophilidae; genus Myrmophylax; species Myrmophylax atrothorax. The sequence goes on along the minus strand of JAOXXN010000471.1, from coordinate 3,589,542 downwards.
TTTCCCCCCACATTTTACACTTTTCCTACTTTAAAAGTACAGAAGTTATGTTGTTAGGCCATAATAATTTCACTGCAAAGTCAGGACTCTGGGTGGGGATGCCTGAGCTGTATTTGTTAATTATTCTCAATTAAAGCCTTGCTATTTGATCACCCCTGTTGAAACCAAGAGAGACTTAGGGTGGGTGATTGTGCTGTCCCACTGCAAATAAGCGAGTCTTTGCCCCACTGCTGTTACCCAGTTCTGTGAAATGGGAGAATGCAGAGATTTAAATGCAAACAGCTTGGCAAACATTGCTGTGCTTTTCCCTTGCTTTTTGCAGGTATGATGTGGTCAGAATGCAAAGAGCTGTGGCTGGAAGGACCCAGGGAATACATCCTGCAGCTGTGGAATGTTTTGGATTTTGGGATGCTGTCCATCTTCATTGCTGCTTTCACAGCGAGGCTCCTGGCATTCCTGCAGGCCACCAAGGCACAGCAGTACGTGGACAACTACATCGAGGAGAGCGACCTCTCTGAGGTCACCCTTCCTCCAGAAATTGAGTATTTTACTTATGGTGAGTGTCACTTTTCTGCCAAACAGCATTGGACACAGGGAAGCTTGAGGGATGCAGTAGCATTGAGGAGCCTGAGGATGAGTATTTGCAGTGTTTGTGTTCATGACACTGTGTAACCTCTTGTGCCTCAATATCTTCGTTCCTATGGTATTTATTTATTATTTATTTCTATGGTATTTAAACAGTAGTTTTTGTGAGGCTAACTTGACAAATAAATTTGCTAGAATATAAACCCCAAGTAATAGGTGTAATGAGAAAATCAGTTCAAGTGTAGCTGTCCATGATTTTGTTGTATTTCTTTACCTGAGACCTAAATTTGATCCACTTGATTTTAAACACTTGCAAGTTGTATTTTATTCTTGGATAATTGCACAACAGATAAAATGTTGATGTGATTGGTTTGAATTTTTTTTTTCAGTTGTTTGATAGTTATTCATATTCATAAACATCTATTGGCATTTCCTCCTGAAGGAAGGATGCTGGTCCAGTAAAGATCTGCTCAAATAGAATAAAAGTACTAAATACTTATTGCAGCACAGAAAGTGTCATTAAGGGTGGGATGAATCTGTATTTGCAACACAAGCAAATGCTGTATTTGCTGCTGACAGTGTATTTTAGCATGTGCTTTATGAGCTTCAATGTATTGTAGCAGCAGCCCTGGTTTTGTTATTTGACTTCATTGCTATGTAGCCAATCTGAATTTGTGAGTATGTAAATACACATTGAGAAACATGTGGTATTTTGATATGAAACACATTTTAATTCAGTGATATTCTGGTGTGTGAGTTCACATAGTGATCCAAGAATTTCTCTCAATTGCTTCTGTGCACATTGTGTGTAAAACCCACAGTTCTGCTTCTTTTGAGGTGATTGGCAAAAATCTTTATGATCACTATGGGAACAGGGTTATATCCTGAACTTGCAACAATGGCAAAGGCTTGGTGTGATTAATGAAGGAAATTGTTCATCAACCAACACTGTGAGACACCAAAGAAGAATAAATTTCCAGCCTTAGCATAGAATAAATTTCCAGCTTTAGCATAGTGCTTATTATGACATCTAATAACACAGGCATGTTAGGAAAAGCAATAAGCATTCAGTTATTGTTATTTAGTTCAGTTAAAATGCAAACTGCAGAAGAAAATGTCACTTTTCTTCTAGCAGGAGGTAATGTGACTTATTTCCATCATTTGTGACTTAAATGAAATAGGAACAGAGTAGCAACTATTAACCTCTTCAAATATTTGTCTCAACTAAATTTAGACATGTTAATGGAAAAACCCTCCCAAGATTCGTTTCCCAGCATTGTGATAAATGAGTAACCCCTGTGTTTTGTGTCTTCCAGCCAGAGATAAATGGCTCCCATCTGATCCCCAGATCATATCTGAAGGCCTTTATGCCATTGCTGTGGTCCTGAGCTTCTCTCGCATTGCCTACATCCTGCCTGCAAACGAGAGCTTTGGGCCCCTGCAGATCTCACTGGGAAGGACTGTTAAGGACATCTTCAAATTTATGGTCCTTTTTATTATGGTATTTCTTGCATTCATGATTGGAATGTTCATACTGTATTCCTACTACCTTGGAGCC